>CABFVX010000169.1:112652-246934 GCA_902151425.1 Timema shepardi | reverse complement strand
TATATATATATATATATATATATATATATATATATATATATATATATATATATATATATGTGTGTGTGTATATATATATAGTGGAAATTTTTGAAAATGTGAAATTGAATGTTATTGTCTTTGATGAATAAAGAGGTTCATATTTTCTCAACGTTTCTGTTACAGTGAATGGACTTAAGTGAAATTTTCCTACAAAAATGTATCTATTATTTATTTCATTTCACAAATTTTACACTTTTTCAATCAATATTTTTATATTTTTAATTTTAAAGAGAACGTCTGTGATTTGCACAATACAATTTATTTTTCAATGTTGAAAACTAGCTCTTCTAATAAATTTGGAAATATTTCCAGCTAAGCTCTTTTCCATTTTACAGTTAAAACATTATAATTTTTAAAGTTAATGACTTATTGTATCATCTAATAAGTATTTTTACAGGTTTGCCAAAATTTAAATTATGGCCAAATTTAAATATACTTTTTTAAATTAGCTGTATCATTTTACATCCCTTCATTTACACAGGCCTCACTTTTTAAATTGCATACTTTCATAAGTCTTTCGGCTATCCAAAACTATTTATGTTGAATTTAAATTGTATACTACAAAAAGTTGTTTTTAATATTAGCTTTGAGAAACTTTTAGGGAAAACTCATCCTGGTTTTTCAGTTCTTCATTTTAAAATTTAAGAATTTTAAGAACTTAATGACTGTTTGTGGGGTTCGTTATAGCCACCTGACAAATTTAAATATTTGAACACATTTATAAGCAGTTATTCATTTAATTTTGAAAATGTCGTATTTCCCTATTTAACCAGCTGCCCACTAGAAGAAATATGAAACATTTAAAATATATTTGGTTATTTGGAATAATCCATATTTATTAGTGGCCAGTTTTAATTTTATATATATCCTGAGAGGTTCTATTAAAAATTTTAATCCCCCAATACCCTTACTTCTTCATTATTATCTGAAGTCCCATTTTAAAATTTAGAATTTTAAGACTTGTATGGTCATTTATGTTCAATACCCGTTTGTCAAATTTTAGATGCCCATCATACAGAGAAGTATATTTTTCTATTGGTATGGGGTATTTTAACCCCCCTACTAATTTCTACAAACCAAGCTATACATTTCAAATGTTAAGAATTATTTGGTTTCCTCGAGTTGCACTTCAAATTAAATGTCAAATTTAAACTTTCTACCCCATATTAAAGTGAGTTTGATCTATTTAAACTACCGTCACCCTATTTGCTGGCGTCCCAAGTATAAGTTTAACATTTACGCATTTTTTTATTCCTTGGAGTTGTCTCTTAACCTAACTGACGAATTTTAGTTTTCCATCACAGTGAGAAAGGTAATTTATTTTATATTATTAAATTTTAAACATCTCCCCACTCTTTTTCCTAGATCATTTTGCTGGATTTAGAATTTTAAGGTTGATTTGTCTGTCTTGAATTGTCCATCTAGGGCTTTGCCAAATTTCAAATGACTGCCTCATCTAAATTTTCCAAATTTAAATTGTTCTGGCTATCTGGGGCACCATCTATCCAAATCTCAATTTTCTAGATCATTTAAAAATGTCCTAAATTTTTCAGAACACACACACCTACTTTATGCTTTATAAGATAAGAAACAAATCAGTTAAAAACCTGTTTAAATCGGTAGGCATAAAATGCAACCAATATTTAAGAATTGAAGCTTCAAAATAAGGAAAATATACCTTATGTAAAAGTATGAAACTACCTACATTTACCTTATTATTTATTCCAAATTTCACTATCAATACTTTATTATTTTGAACAACTAACACTAATGGTCACGTGGTTTAAGTCCTCTAACTCATTTTTATAATATACGCTTGATTTTATGACCTGAAGGATTTTCTACGTTCCCGTCGCTTACCCTGAAAGGTAGCAAGTTTACCTTCCATTGTTTTACTATGGTGTCACTTATAAAATAGGGCCAGGGTATTATTGTCCATAAAGGTAAGACTGCTACCATTGAGGGTATACCTAGTATGCGTAAGACTGCAGATATTGATGTTTTTATTTAGATTTATTTATGAGCTACCTAATTTTGTGATCTCGTTATCTAAGACAATAATATAGAGAAAAAATACGCTCAAAGTAAACGTATTCATATTTCCTTGGGTAAATGTACAGGTAAATGTTTCAGCTGTAAATAATTTCTATCATAGAATTACTCGTACTGATGGTCAATCGGTCCATTGATTTAGGCTTTAAATGCTTACTATTCTATTTTATGAATTCGAGATCAAATAAAATTAATATGTGGAACTTTGCTGTATAATAATATATATTTGAAAAATAGACACTTTTTAGCTTCTAGTTTTAATTATAAATAGCCAATAAAACGATAAAAACAGGGACTATATGTAATTATTGAAAAGCTCTGCTGAGTTTGTATCAATTCACAAAACGTGGCTAGTAGCAAAACGTACATAGCACTAGTTAAGCAGGAGGTTGAGACAAGTTATTTTAATGATGCGTTCATAATCGACACAGAATCAATATTTTATAGTACGCATTTTCTAAAGTTGCTATAACCTTAGTCTTCTATGAATTATGCATTGACTTGAGCATATACAACCCTGGTATCAGCCAAATAATAAAACCAGGAGAGGCTACAGCCAAATAAACGACATTATACAGAGCAAACCAAAATTATTTTCTTTTAAATTAGAAACGGCTTGTGGTAACCATAAACATTTTGACAAAAATATTTTCTTTGTTTTACTGTCAATGACTATATTAGTGCATAAGAGTGAAAATAACATGAAATATTACAATTTTAGTTCTGGTAGGTTCTGGTAGGTTTACCATGGTATTAATCATGATAATAAATTTCAAATAAAATAAAATTCAAATTTAACTTAATAGTACTGGCACTAATATAGTAAGATTAACTCTGTGTTTAAATTATAGGATTTAGTGAGCGTTGTCTTTCGAATTCTACAAACCCCTCCCTAAGTTTATGCCTCGCAGGAAATGTTGAATGAGGTAAAATAAGCTTACTAGGCAGGTCAAACAAAATGTATCAAAGTTCCTCAAACCATATTTCCCTAAGATATTTGGATCTCTCGCCATTGATAAGATCGTGAGTACCAGATTTTATTACATTTTATATCAACCGTCGAATTAAACTAAACAGCTCTAAGTGATTTTACAAGGAGAGTCCCCAAATTGAAATATGGGATCGTCTTTCCCAAATGTTTCTCCACTTAGAACATGGTTATATATTCTACTTTAGTTAATTAAAATCAAACTATTAATTTGGATCTCTACATTACGAAAAGTGCTTTACTAGGCCTATATCTTACAATAACAAATCAAAATATAGTGTATACATTTATTAAAAACAAGAGATATTGTCAACAAACAAATACTTAAAATCAACCAAACTGACTTAAGACAGCTTCCAATGTCCAAGCCGCTGCTTTATTCTTATTTTATTGCTTATTGTATTGCTGAACCACAGTCTAAACGAAAGATTATTCCGCTATCTCACGAAGCTTCCCGAGCTTATGTTCTTACCAGATGATTGAAATTAGTTAAGTTTGTCATCAATAAGCAATAAATATCAAAACATCAAAATAAACCGTTTTAAAATATAAAACTAACAATAATTAATAGCTCCCGAGTCAGATGAGCCCACGTCAGCTTCATCTGTGGTGTTGGTAGTCCTTCAGAATGATGGCGTTACTCCACTCGTAGATTGTCCGAGTAAGATATCGAAAATTAAGTTAACTATGTGGTAAACTTTGTGGTTGTAGAACTGACGAAGAGGCACCATTTTTTTCCCCTCCACCTATTCTTCCAGTTGAGTGTCTTCTCTCGTGTAGTGAGGCTACATTTATTTTCGCTCTGCATTGTTATCTTTACGAAGTGATACGCCATTTGTAAATAGTATTGGCGCACACATTGTGCCCTTTACCCTGCTATGCAAGTAAGATTTATTTTTATCTTTCTTCTTTTTTCTTTCTTTATTTTGATTATAACATCATTTGTACTTTAAACAAACCTTTATTCCTTTCTTGTTCGTTTCAAACTATTTTCTATGTGAATATTTTGTAGTCTTTATAAAAAATAAGCGTTTATACCACCATATGTTAGGATTTGTTGTAACTGGTCTTAAGTCTTAACTTTAGAACTATTTTTTTCAGATCGAAGTTTTTTGATGATAATTCTATTTGTGAGCTGATTTTAAATTCACGCGATGAAGATTATATCGATGACAGAGAACCACGACTCCAATGAAGGTGAAAGTGGGTGTATGATAGAGAGGAAGAAGAAGTACTGTTAAGTGATCACCAGACTTACTCAGTGCATAGCTGTGACGGTGAAGATGATGATGACGCTGATGAATCTGGTGAACCCAGCGTATTTTTTTATGGAAATAGATAGGCCAATGAAATGGAGGAAAACTTATTTTCTACTGTTTCTAAAACCAAACGGAAAAATAATTAAAAAAGGGACTGCCCATGCCAGTTCAAAGATACAGGAAAAAAAATTTGAAGAATGTTTGCTCTTCATGGATACTAACATGATAGATGAAAATGTAAGATGCACCCAGTTATTCATAGCCCGTAGGAGAGAATCAATTATATACTCTAAAGAAAGGGATGTAAAAGTCAGGTCTAAAATGATGACTCTATGTGGCATTATGTATTTTTCGGGTAAAAAGAATCCCAGCCATACTAATGTATATGAATTGTGGACAACTGATAGCAACGGACTTAAAATTCTACGAGCTTACATGAGCGCAAAGAGATTTTTCTTCTTTCTGGGGTGCATAAGCTTAAATGACAAGAAGACAAGAAGTGAAAGGTTGAAGATTGATAAGCCTGCTCTTATCAGATGAACACTCTACAGATTTACAGACAAGAGTGAAATAAGATATGGGTGGAATGATTATGTTACTGTAGGCGAAAAATTAAAGCAATTCAGGGGCTGGTGTGGATTTATATAGTACATCATAAACAAACCTGCTAAATATGGATTGAAAAACTTGCTCTCTGTGACACTAGAATATTTTATCCAAGTGGCTTAAGATTCGGATGGACATATCGAGGTTTTGCAAATCTTTCTTTCAGGTAGTTCCATATATTATCACCTCACCAAAGGTGCGCTGTTGTAGATATGACGGTCCCCACATCAACCCCTCTCATTCTCTCTATTTACCCCCCACCCCCTCTCAGAGTATCCTTACATTGCACAGGCAGCCTCCATTCAACTTTGTTACTTGCTACTTAACAAAAGACTAGCTATCACCCTTATACTCTCCAAGGAATGAAGCTAAGTTTTCAGCCGCAATGTCGGGGTTTTAGATAAATAACTTTTGGAAAACCGGTAAAGGTATGTATATACATTTAACGGGAAACCATCTTCAGTTCACGCAGATGAGATTTGAACCTTGACCTCCCCATCAATAGCGATCAAACTAACGGCAAGCAAAGGCTGTGGGTAAATAAACTTTGTAAGCTAATATTTACTTTGTCTCGACACCTCGGAATGAAAATATTGTGATCGTCAAAAATTAGAAATCGAGATTTTGATAAATATTGACGTTTCGTAACCCTTTGAAAGGAAAAAAGTTGTTTCCACAATGCCACTGGTCTGACTGTTTGTAACTTGGCTTGGGCTAGAACCGAAACAGTTTTACGGTTTGGGTTAAAACTTTGTATTTGGGCTTTACATAAGGCCCCACTCCCACCCCCACCCCCAAGAGGGGCTTTTGGAATTAGATATCTAACTCTAAATTTAAGGCTAGTTTATTGAAAGGCAAAGATATAATAATTCTATTTTCTTGAAATTCGCTCTAATGATTTTGATTAAATTTGATATATAAATAAATTTTATTATTATAAAAAGATGTATATTTTTGTTTTCTCATGAACATTACTTTGAGGATACTTTGCATAGGGGAGATTTTCAAATTTTCATCATTTCTCTGCCATTATTTGAGACTCGTAATAACTTATCATTTTAAAGTTGTAATAATATTAAATATAAATATCTTTTATCTGAAGTATGTATTTATAAAACCAATAAGTTTTTAGCTATAAACAAATATATATACTTTTTAATCAAGGTTGTAGTGGAGAGGAAACGCGGGGGAACGCCGTTCTGGCACTGCTTTTCATGAATATATATTTATATATATATTTAGTAAAGCTTTATACATTGAACTTCCAATTTAACGAATTCATTTTATATCAATATTCTGTTAAAACATTTTTTATACCATTAGTCAATAAGTCCTGATGGAATTTGAAATCCTGAAGTTTTAGGGAAAGTGCGTTAAGTAAATTACTGCCTTAGTAATCGTTAAAAGATGCTTCAAATAGATTCTAGAGGCACTTATGCTCGTGCAATTCTTTCGCCTACGGCGGTTGGTGCTCTCAAAACCCCACTTCAACTTAGGGGTTGCTACGACCTTGCGTTCCGGCACTACTAAATTTACGACTACACCACTGTTTTTAATACAGGTTTTTGAAAATTAATTTGATTCTTATGCTCTTTGGTTGACAAAGATGTTTCTCTTTTCTCATTTCTTCTGTAACTGTGTTCCTAGTTCCTAATACAATATAGTCAGGGGTGGCCCGAGGTAAATTTCTCGCCCGGGAGGTATTGCTTTTTGGCGCTCTCTACGTAACCCGTGGATAATATAGTCCATTCCCATAGGAGTGTAGGTAACTAACAGCTATCAATATCTAGCAGATCAAATCTCATGTATCCATTTTCCATACCATATGATCTGAAATGACCATAATATGTTGATTTATTGTCGCTTTTTACAGTCAAACTTTCACAAGGGAAAAAAAATTGGTTCTTCTTTTGGCAGTTCTTAAATATTCTGCTAGCTGCCAGCTACCACATTTCTCATGGTGATTGTACTCTCGGAAATTATGAAAATAATCCCCAAGCCTAACAACTACAAGTTTAACGTAGCCTGGGCGTTATAGGAAAATATTTGAAGGGAAAACTCCACAAATGTTAACTATACGCTAAAAGTTTCACTTCGAGATAGTACAAAAACTGTTAAGAATACAAATAAAACTATAAGAACCTGTTTTGTAGACAATGTTATTCACTATTTTTTTTATCTTAAGTTTAACAAACACTTTTACATTATGAACAGTTTACGTTATAATTGAAAAAAAAGAGTTTAGTGCACCATTATTTCAAGCTGGCAAATATAAAGTAGTTTTTTAAGAGTAGCACTAGATTCTATTTTACTCACCATAAAATTATATTAATGTCTAACATATTATGTTAATATCAAAAATTGAACATCTGTTAAGCTTAGCGACTCCACTATCACGCCCTACGTTTGGTTTGAAGTTGTTAGATTTGAAGACTATTTTCATATCACGCTCAGGCTATGTTAGTTTCGAAGTTTTTAGGTTAAGGGATTATTTTCATATCAAGCCTAGATTATATTAAGTTTGAAGTTGTTAGGTTTGAGTGTTATGTTCATATCCCGACCAGGCTACGTTAGGCTATAACTAGTTTTGTTTGGCACCCCTTCAAGCTGGCGCCCCGGGCAGCCTCCCGGCTCACATAGCCCTTAAGCCACCCCTGCATATAATAAGTAACAGTGTATATCAATTCATTTATGATTTTTGGTCAAGTGTTTCCACAACAATGTATTAACCTATAAATTAATTCCACAAATCTTAATGAGTATTTATTAAATGTCTATTTAAAGATAAAAAAGAGGGAGTCTGGGTGGTGTAACGTAACATTTATTTTTTTATTACTAAAATACAAAATTGCCTTTACTTTTATCTGAGAAGTTTTTCGAAACTATAATTTCTAAGACACTTATTATTATTATTGTGACCTGGTGGTCTAGGGGTAAGGTGTAAGACGTCTATGCTGGCGTCCGGGGTTCGATCCTCGGTCCCGGCAATAATTTATCTGATTACCAAACCCTTCCTTCACCTCTGACAAGACACCTTGTGAATATGAGGAATGCCAGGTCTCCACCGTGGTTCGGATTCCACGTTAAGCTGTTAGGTCCTTCATTTCATCTCACAATCACCCTACCATTACACATTAGCGTAAGTGCGTATAATCCGAACGGGTAGTAAGATGCGGTGTTAATAATATTATTATTATTATTATTGGAGTTTACTGACGTATCGACACAAATAAAGGTCATGTAACATCATTAAAATCATTCTACTCATGTTAATGTGTACAACAAGATCCATCATTTCAAGACCCCATTTTTTAACAACTTGTGTATAAATGTGTGTGTGTGTGTGTGTGTTAGTGTGTGTGATATCTCTAAAAAAAGATGTATTTAACTAAAATAATTTGGTGAATATTTTTAGGGGATAGAAATAACAGCTATGACACACATGCCCAGCCTCCCCTAAGTAAACTCCTGGATGCACCACTGAATCTTAATATCTTCAAAATTAATTCTGTTATAAGTGGGAGAGGTCTGTTTCGTCTATAAAACATGAATAAAACTATTTAGAGAAATTCTTTTCACTTCTCTCTTCTTACAAAACAAATGTTATACAAATAGGTTTTATCTATAACCAAGAAAAAACTGTCCATGCGAGTTATTTATTTATAAGGTAAACATAATCAAGTTTACTGTATAAAAAAACTTTTAACATAGGTCATACAAATACATCATAGTGAACATTTTCAATAGATCAGGTTTGGAGGTGACAGACAAATTTGTGTCAAGTCAAGGATTTTACTTGAACAGGATATAAATGGGTTGATGGAAGGAGGAGTAGCGGAGTTTACACAAAAAAAGATAGAAAGATAGTGGATGCCAAAATGGGGTTGGCGAGAAGAGGTAGAGGTGCTTCCGAAGACAGTGCAATCTACCAGGAAGCTACTGAACTTTTTCAACAGTTTAGACATGATTTAATTTGAAAATATCCAGTTTTGTAGAAATCAATTAATTTGTTATAAATATTTGTCATGTATGAGAGAATATTATCTTATTCTTTATAATAATACGAGAAATTCAAAACTATATTCTTGTATTTCATGTTTTATTTAATTTTAATTTAATTGAAATAGCGTCTTATTGTAAAAAAGTAAATATTAGCTTGTAACTTTTTTCATTAATATAATTCATTTTAAATGTACAAGTTAAGTATAGTACAAAAAACCACATGTTTTTACTATATATAGTTTCCCAGTAATAGGCTCTACAACTTTATCGTCTTATACAATAGGTGTTCATCCTAATCTCAAAAGTATACTGTGGAAAGCAGCCAGATGGCCCCTTTCAGTTCGTAAGACTCCGTCTGCAATTGTTCACGCGTTAGTGGATGGAATCAAAGGTTCAAACCGCAATATCACAATAGACAATTGGTATAGAAGCTCCCCTTAGGCTGGAGGGTTACTTGACAAAAACATTACATTTATTAGAACTCAATGAAAAAAACAAGAAGGAATAAAATTAATTACCGAGTTCCTTGCTCATGAAAGCAAAAAGGTTGGTGCATCAATGCTTGGATTCCAAAAATATGTGACTCTAGTTTATCATGTTCCAAAGAAGAATGAAGCTGTACTATTTCCGCCAACAATGCATTGCTCTGGTTCAGTAGATGAAACATCTAAGAAGCCTGCATTTATTTTAAACTATAATGCATCCAAAAAAGGAGAAGATACAGTAGATTAGATATGTTCTTCTTACTCGGTATCCAGGATTACAAAAAGACGGCCCTTGTTGAGTCATTTTGCACTGATGAACGTAGCTGATATAAGCTCACAGATTGTGTTTCAGTTCATTGAAGACAACCCGAAAGACCGAAAGAAAGATTTTATCAAATATATAGTTCTTCAGCTAATGAAGGAGATATTTAATTATTCTGTCGTTATTGACCAATCTTCCAATGGATATGAAGATGTTTCTGAAAGATACCAACCACAGGATGATGTTTAACTTGACAAGCCAGCACAGAAAGAGTGTGAAAAACGCCATATATGTAGAAGTAAGAGCATCAACACCACAACAAATGATTGTTTGTGACCAGTGCAGTACGTTTCTGTGCAAGAAACATGTGAAAACAACCTACCTCCATGAAGTATGTTGTGAATCTAAATATTCAGTTAAGGAGTAAGTACTTTTATAATATCTTACACAAAGATTTTCTATTCATGTTTTTTCTAATAATAAGTAACTTTCTAGCTATTTTTAAAATAAACTTTAAAATTTTACTTATAAATGAAAAATAAAACTTAATCTAATCATAATATTAATTATTTTAATTTAAACTCTAATTTTTTGTCAAAAAATAACAAAACAACATTAGAAAAGGGTAGCTGGTATTATTACAACAAATAACCAATGACGCACAAAGTGCTCGTGTTAAATCAAGAGGCGCGCCCGCCGTAGGGTTAAGTAAACATTTAACATTATAGGGGAAAGGTTCTTGTAAGAGAGGATGTGATTATATCTGGTTAGGTATATTTAAATATTGCCTGTATCTCTCCATTATGAAACATGTAGGCCATTATTATTTTGGGCTATTAATTTATTAATTAAATTACAAGGTGTTTCAATTGTTGTTGATCGGGCTGTGAAAACCTTTATCTGCAACTATGGTATGGACGATAAATGGAGGATCATTGTAATAATGTCCTTTAAAATGCTGTAATAAACCACTTGTAGGTTAATAATTTTACTTTTAAGATAAATTTATAGTTGTTTAATTCTTCTTAGAATATTGCGATTTGAGGCGATCCCTAATGTTCACTACAGAACTACATCTTGAGTAAAGTTTTATTAAAGCCCTTATCTAGTTGAGCGATGAGATTAGGCCAACTTTTATAGATCAATACAATCTATTGGAGTGAGACTTAGTTCACTAAATTTATTTATAAATAGTGGCATTATAATTATGAATTGTGATCTGTAGGGTTTTTTTCAAGCATCGCATCTCATTACTCGTTTGGGATATACGATTATGTTCTAACTACGATAAAGGGTTAGGGGTGATTAAGGTTGAATTTAGAGGAAGAATATCCGATTTTACATGGGAACATGTGGGAAAACATTTAGGAAAAAACAATTCTAACTACACCCGACCGGGATCGATCCTCAATCTCCCTATCACTACAAGTTTGGTCTATTGTGAGAGTAGCGCCTTAGACCAAGCGGATGCATTATCTACTATTAAACTTTAATCGCTATATTTAAATATATATATTATTATTTTCAATTGTTTGAACACTGTATAATTTACTGATAGTTATTCACTATACATAACTTTAATGTTAAATGAAATAGAATTAAAGTGTGTTACACTACCTGTGTATCTAAAATTCGTCATATAAATACTTATTTTGATTGCTAATTTGTAGAATAAGAAACAAACAACTGATTACACTATTTATGTGAAGAATTTGAAACTAACAACTAGATTATAAAAAAAACGGGCTACTATTTTTAACGTTACATATATGTAAATTTTAATTTTTTAAATGTACATTATTTACTAAATAATGTAATATGAAACAAAACCCTCAACAAAAATATAATTTATATTTGTATTTAAGATGGAAATGTTTTCTGTAGCTATTCTCATTGTAATTTATTTGGTGATCAAGTAAAAGTACTTCTACTGAATTCTAAATTCTAAATTCAGTGGAAGAATACGACATTGATCACAAGGTTTAAGACAAGATTCTTTGAAATACCGTCATTTTATTGGATTAGAACAGGAAAAAAAATTAGCCTATGACCTACCTGAGAGCATGAAGAACACATGAGTGAAAATCCTGTTTAAATTTGTTAAATGGTTTTAAATATTATCGCGAACATACAAACAAACACACAAACAAACCTCTTTATTTAAGTGTGAGAAATAGTTCAAATAATAACGAAAGAAAAGTTTTTTTTTCAAGTTTGGCTAAAATAAATTTAAATTGATTTTAACTTTTATATACCTCATATACCTCAAGTAACTTTGTTTCATTCTTAGCTTTGATTTTATCTACACCTAAGAACTTTCAAGTTCATTTATAGATTACCAAATTTAACAAGGTTAAATTTATACTATTTTTGAACCCAAGACATGACAAGTTATGTGTTTAAAACTCGGCAATTTCCGACAAAATGAAGATTAATTGTAAACAAAATTATCTGTATACCAAGTTTATTAAGGTATACTTTACTACCAGTATGTACATAGTGTGGGAGAAATATATGACGGTTTCGCAAGTGTAATAACGTTTGTATTTTCGAACAAAAATTGTTTAAATTTTGTCATTAAATTTAGCATATTTTGCTATTGTTATTTACATCATGAAACCATTTTTAGAACTTAAGTTAGGTATGGAAAATAACGTCTTGCGAATGTACATTTTGTAGGGTTATCTGAAGTTGAAAGTTTTTATTGATAAGCCACGCACTTTGTAAGAACCCAAGGTTACTATCGAACGTTAAATTAGGGCAATACCGATGAACATGCCTCATGATGTCATGACTAACTTCAGCGCAAGACTTCAGTAACGTGAGAATGAAAATGGAGTACATTTGCAAGACGTTATTTTCCATACCTAACTTATGTTCTAAAAAGTGTTTAATGGTGTCATTAACAATAGAATAATGTGCTGAATATAATGAAAAAATGTAAACAATTTTTGTTCGAAAATACAAAAGTTATTACACTTGCAAAACCATCATATATATCTGCCGCATCTTGGATATAAATATTGGTCTATTGTGAATATACTTTGGGCCAGTTTCATAGTCAAATTTACTACGCCTCAAGCGCGGCGCTACACTAAGTTCATGACGACACCTACCTAGGCCAGAATGGAATGGGCCAGTTTCCTATGCGAGAATGGCCCATTCCATTCGAGTTTAGGTAGGTGTCGTCATGTAATCAGTGTAGCGCCGCACTTGAGGTGTACTAAGTTTGACTATGAAACTTGCCCTTTAAATATATTGAAGACGATATTTTCATCACAATATTATAAGGTTTGTCACATTTTTACCAAAACTATTTTAAAAGAATAATATATATATTTAAAGCGATATTTGATCCACAAACTGTAGGAATTTCTTTTTAAGTTTTAACCTCCATATCACGGCTAATATGAACTACATAAATTAAATAAGTACATGACAACGGACTAAGTAATACCCTCAACACCGTTAGTATTCTTTTAGACACTTTCGATTGCACGAACGTAAATATGTTCACCTGTTCCTTCCTATTGTTCACTTGTTCACGTGACCTGGATTGGTGAATAAATTACCCAACGGTGGGTGGTCTCTACTGACGGATCGTCCATACCAATCATGCCCATTCAAGCTTTATAGATTCTGGCAGCCCTAGAGTCGCAAACTTTCCCATAGACTACACAAAGTTAAACAGAAAGTGCTTTTGACCCGTTATTGATTGATGTCAGTACTGTGCCAAAAAAAGTTGTCTGACGCAGCCCTAGGAGAGAGGGGAAGGGCCGTATGCAAAAATGCCACTAAGTGGACACTTAGTATGAGTAGACTCTTAGTGGCATTAGTTTTCTTGATTCATCATAGGATTGAAGTTAGACAATGAGGTTGCTTGGAGTTCTAACACGCCACTAAGCATATACTCGGACTTAAGGGTTCATTCAAGCACGTGCTGTCAAACTGTGCAGTTAAGTGGTTACGAATAAGACTGAGCTATCTCTAACTCCTACGTGGTCAGTCAAACAAGTGCAAGCTTGTCCTTTATCTTGGAGATTTGATATCCTTTTAAACAATCTTAAAACTCTGGTTGTGTGTAACAGTGGAATCACTAATTATTGTAAATCAACGTAGGTATCTTCGTCAATCCTAAAATAGTTTATCTAATCATTCGTTTCAGATCTCATTTCATTTAAAAAATTGATGTGTGACTAACTGTCTCTATTTAGTAAACACGGTTAACACCATCACATTCTTTCAGATCTTTATTTTTTTTATAATATATATTTGTATTACTTTACAAATTATGTAAGAGATCGAAAATAAATAAAACTCTTCTTCACTTACGACTAAAATTTCATCCGTGGGGATTGCAAGGAGAAGGCTGTGTGGTGGAATTATATAGTATATCTGTAATTATGATTGATGTTTATTACGTGTGTAGACAATTTGGGAAAGAAGGATGATCATTTTACAAGTTTCTGACGTGGGTGGTATAGCTAATTGAGGGTAGTGAGTTAAAGAATGTACAGATTCAGAGGGATCTCAGGAGATTGGACTGAACATTGCAAAAGTTCATACTAGTTCAAAAGTCAGAAAGGAACTAAAGTGATACTGTGAGGCGTTGCACTTAAAGCTAAGGAATCCTACTTGGATACGAAAAGAATGGCAGTGACCTGAATATTTGGTGTGCAAACTGGAAATGTATTAGCTAGTGTGATGTGTTCTTATAGAATTATGGCAAAGTTATGTCAGATAGAGGTCGGGAACCCAGGAGAGGAGAGAACAGTGGGCTGTGTGGGATGTTGTGGTTAACTAAATGGTACGAAATAATATATTGTGGGTTGGTCTTGAATCCTAAAGCGAGAGTTTATTTTATGTATTAGAGCTGGTGAAGGAAGCTATAGGTTAGCAGGTGTGATTTTGCAGTGTTTTTGGAGTGTGGCCATATTGACGAGTACCTCGTAAGGAGGGTTGTGTTTTGTGTTAATCTAGATGCAACCTGAAAATATTGCCAAATCGTAGTTTTTCGTTGATGGTGTGATTGGTGCAAATTGTCTATGGCTTGGTTTTATAAATGTTCGCTTTAAGGCTTATGGACATAATATAGCCACGAAAGTATAAGGAAAATATTGGTGTTAAATTTGATAGATGTGTTGAGTGAATTATATTTTCTCTATTTTTTTTATTTATTTTAAGTAATAATCGTGCACTTTTTGAATCAACTGATTATATAATCATTCAAGAAGTTTTATGAGGGAAAGAGCCTACCAATTCTGTAAGGTAAAGTTTTATCACATACATTCCAGGGTTCTTTTATATTCTATAATTGATATGGGTTGACGGATTTACTTACCCTCCGAAGGACATTGTAATATAGATTGTTATAACTAAAAAAACAATTAATTTACCTGGATGTGAGTCCAAGATCATCGGGTCTTGATGCGAGTACTTTACCCGAAGACCACCGAGGTTGAACGCAGTTCTATGATAGTTGCTATATCGCTACCATCTTGCTATATCTATCTACTAGCTAGGTCATGTAAATTGAATAGGCTAGGTAAGTGTTAGGTGTGGCAAAGAGATATGTATGGTTTATTATACCATTGTAATTAAAGAGTTTCTTCTTTGGTGACTTTGGTGTATTTTGATGGATATCTATCTTGGGGCTAGACTGACATAAACTGAGAAGTACAACGAGATTAGAAGATTTTTTTGAGTGAGGTGGGTTTAAAGATGGGTGGGATATGTGTACTAAGCGCGGTTAATGACCAACATAGGTCTGATGAAGTGGGTGAAGGGTCAAAAGGTACCATTTGTGAGCTTTTGTAATCCAGTAGTTTCAGAATACCTAATACCCCGGATATTTAGAGGGGAGGGTGATGTGTTTGGTTTTGAAGGATGGTAATCAGAACGATCTTTAGATTAAACTAAATTTAAAATTCACGTGAATATAGCTTTGCCCTGATTTGTTTATATCCTTATTTTATATTATAGGTTTACATTTGACTGTGACTGCTACATAACCAGATAAAGTAGGTAAACTGGGGTTGCTTTAATATATATAAGACCCTACCAGTCAGACCTTATTCTTAATATGAGTGTAATCTAGTCGTTCCTATTGCTCATTGGTATGTTGGAGTCTTAATCTCAGTCGGATGTATGGGGGAATATTTTTTCGTTAATAATTTTCCAATCTTTCTCTATAAAATATATGGCTGCATTTCTTATATTCTTATATATCTTCACTATCGCCACTAACTTAGTTAAAAAGGCAAACAAACAGAACGAGTAGTGATATGTGGTTGAAAATACAAGACGAGAAATATCTAGTCTAGTAAAAATTCACGGAGAGGTAGCAGAGGGAATAAATGTTATAACACATTCTATTGTGCTAACATCTTATCTTACTATTTTAAGAATAGTATTTGACTGAATATGTGTTGAGGAAATCGATGTTAAAGTAAGGGAAACAAACATACACATAGAAAGGAAGTATTTATTTTTATTTATAAAAAATAATTATACAGTTGTTTTTTATTTAAAATTTCTTTAACAATTTTAAAATATTATATTCAAATTATTTTAAAAAGTATTTTTAATTGGAAAAGTTTTTAAACAGTTATCTGTTTATATCACTATTCCATGCTTCTTTTTACTTAAACCTAAGTCAAATCAGTCGTTTTCAGAAGTGTTTAAACCCAGTAAGAAATAAATATTGGCTATAGTACTTAAGTAATTATTAAATGTTAAATGTAATATTAAATGTTAATGTATTTTAAATATTATAAAAAAATTTAAAAATAGCTATTTTTTCATTTACCAATATTCAGATTTGCTTATTAAGTATTAAAAACATTATCAAGAATTTTTAAATAAAAATTTCGTTTATAATATTGGTTAATTTAGATTGACATCGCTTCTATGTTTATAAACACTATCGAAATAAGATTAATAATTAAACAAGACAAAAGGGCGCACATACAAAGAGACACATTTTTGGACACGCAAACTTATGTAAAGTAAATAACTTAAAATAAGTTTTATATATACATTTCTTGAGTGAAGAACATTAGGTATATTTATCTACAAATCTATTAATTACTACACTAAATTATAATTAATGAATATGTGTTATTTTATTCAACTAAAACATAGTTGTAACTATAGAGCTTTTCCAGACAGTAAATTAGCATAATATATAATATATCCAGTGTAACTCACCGTTGAGCACATGCACGGCTATAGTAGCCGAGGCGACATCTGCCAGGGAACACGTGTAGTTGCCAGAGTCGTGCTTGTTGGCGTTGGCAATGTAGAGCCTGCTCATGGCGCCGACAGAGTTCACCTCGGTCTTCACACTGAAATCATATTTTAACTACACTTAAAACCAAACTTAAAATTACGCACGAATAATTTGATGAATATGATGAATTTGATTATAAAACACTTGTTTTGAAACATGCCCATTTAAAGGGGTAACTTGACAAAGAGTCATTGTTTGAAATAATTCTGCTAAATTAGTTAAAGACATATAACTTTTCATATAATTAATAAATAAGCAGGAAATACTATATATTATACCTGTTCAAAGCTAAAGGGATTTATTAAAAAATCTCTATAAAAAGTGAAAATATTTGCTACATATCCCGGAATCACCCACAAGGGATTTAAAAGCTTCCTAAATGTTTCTTTACACAAAACGATGGATTTTTTCTAGCCCTCAATGACTTTTAGAGTTTATTTTATCCTTTTTTCTTTCTTTCTTTTTTAACCATTGTAGCCCATCTCATGTTTTGCAGCTGAGTTCCCCTTTTATATACTTTATCCAATATCATTTCTATACCCCCGGTTTAATGTTTCGTTTCTGATACTCCCAGTGTAGTACCTACCGCAAGCTAACATTTTCTACAATTCTATTAACCATCTTGAATTGCGCACCACGCTTTTCCTTTACAACTATATCTCTTTTTTATTTCATCTTTCTTGTAAACTTCTCGTTCTTATACTATTTATCTAACAGTTTTCTTACGACATTACGCACTTTGCCTTCCACGTCATTATCTTTATGTAAGATTTAATTTTATGATTATTTCCCCCATAGGTGTTATATTTACCAGAAACTTTTTTTGATTATAATATTGTTTAGAAGGAATTTTATTGATAGTGAATTATATAAATATATGGATTACAAGCTTACTTAACATAGTAGAGAAAGCCTCCAGCCAACCCCACATATTTGCCAAAAATAATACTCTCTAGATGGAAAATAAAATTATTAATTTCTTCTGTGCATTCTCTTTCATACTTTTAGGATCAGCTCAACTTGTATTTGGCTTTACGTTATATTAAGATAGGAGGATATATACATAATATAGTCAGGCTATCACAGGTATTTTAGGTAAATGAAATTTATCCACTTAAAATGTTCTTCATTGTAGTATTTATCGAGCGAAAATACATTGTATTAAAAAATTTCATCCACTAAAAATGATCTCAGTTCTGACATTTTTCAACCAATCAAACCCAAGGAAAATCCTGAGTTGTATGCACAGGATGAAAATCTCCAAAGCACTGAATTGTGTCTGCTTGGCATGGTTAATATTCCAACATTTTTCATAAAAAAAAAACTATAGTACAAAATATGAACTGTATATCCTGGAATTATATGAACTCATAGAGGGCCTTTAGTTTAAATTTGTATGCTTGAATATGATCAAGAACAGAATGAATGTCCTTCTCCAATAAATATAATTATCCACTGAAATCTGGAAAGAAATCAAATAGAATGACACCCTAATATTGTGATAACTACTTCGTCAAACATATTCTAAAGGACAGCAGAAACTAAAACCTTTTATCGTAATTCTAGTCCATTATATCTTACAAATGGCGGCAGATGTGTCAAACATAAAAACTGGAATATATCTTCTGAAACTATGTTAATATGGTAGAATAGTCTTAACTCACAACACGTCTACTAAAATACAACTAAACCAACAAACTTGTGATCGATCATTGATTTCTACATGTCAACTTAAGAACAACATTAAACCAATATTTTTTACTGAACTTACTTAATAGATTTGAGCCTGTAGGCTTTATAATAGGTATAGTAAACTACAATATAAAGAGCAAATTATAAAATTAGTTTAACTATATTATATGAAGGCATGATAATCCGTTTTCCTTCCTTATATCTAATTTACTTGCTATAGAGAAAACAATGTTATTATGTGAGATATTTATGTAATTTAATTACGCACGATATAAATTGAGTCACATAGATACATATTTTAACAATATTTTATTTTTTAAATAGAGTTACAGATATTGAAACTCTATTTTGCTAGAAGGTATGTCACGTACCAAAACACTCACACACATCTTTTAAAAGTAAATTTGAATAACTTTACATTCTCAAAATATTTATACAATTATATACCTAATAGATTTATGAAAACTTTTTCGACCTATGGTATTGTATTGGACGTAAAAGTTTGTTAATACATTTGCCATTTAATGTGGAAGAGCAGTTTTGATTTTAAACTTTATACACACACGTTATTTTACCGGTTGTTATCTAGATGGGTAAAACGTGGTATTTTACCTTAAATGACGAAAACATATTTAGGATGTTTGAAAAAATTGCTTATGAAGATATTTGATCCTAAAAGAAATGAGGCTTCTTAGGACTAAAGGAAGTTACATTATAAGTGACATACTCTGTACCCATCACAAGAAATTGCTGATAATCTAGCCTCGTAGATTACTGTGGGCAAGACAGCAGTGCGAATTGAAGATTCTAGAACCATGTACAGGTTATGTTCAGGCTATTTACTGGAAAACCCAATGGTAAGAGACCATTGAGAAGACATTAACGCATATGGGAAGATAATATTAGAATTAACCTCAAAGAAATAGGGTAAAATAAGGTGGACTGGATAGAGTTAGTTCAAGATAGGGATATGTGGCGTACTTTTGTAAGTGCGGAAATGAACTTTCAAGCTCCTGATGCCATGCAGTACGTAAATAAGTATTGTTCGTTCACGGTAGGAGTTTACCTGGGAAAGGACTTTTTTCCCTACCAGAAATCTATTATATAGTAGGATATTGGTAAGAAAAAAGACCTTTCAGAGGTAAACTCCTCCCGTGAATGAAGTTTACAGAACTATTTTTTTTAATGAACACACATATTAGCTGAACGAATATCATTTAAGTGTCTTATTTTAAATATAAAAAATCAATATCAAATAAAGAACTATTTATAACTATTTTCTAAAAAATGTGACACTTTTTTAACATAAACAATATAAATTCATCAACGAGCTATGGGCAAGTCTTTATCAATTAAACTTTACCCTTATTTTGTATGTTGCATGCATATTACGTTACATAACAGTTCGATATTTTTAGCGGTTTTCGTAACCACGGTAGATATAGGAACGTATTACCCACGGATATGTGGTCCCTACTGTGTTTATTTTTTGGAATAGAAACTCATTTATCGGTAGTTTACTGGAGAAAGATTTTTCAAAATCTCAAAATATTAAAAAAAAACTAATGATTTGATTCCAAATTGGTATCATAAGAACGTTTGATATAACAATTAACAATGTATATTTGTTTTCGGGGTGTGTAATGCATCTATTACTGATATTTCAAAAACTGGGAATATTATTTAAATGGCCTTAACGATTTGGTTCCAAATGCTAATGCGAGTAATCTTCCTCTAAATGTCTACATTTCTCATACCTATCACTTTAGTGTAACTATTTTTGGGGCTGCCCATACAAGTAAAATAACGTACCTCACCAAAGTATATTATCAATTTAAGTGCATTTCATTCATATTTTATAAATGTTTAATTTTTCTTTAATTCTAGTGATTAAAAATCAATAATAATTTCACTTTTTCAAGGTACTATCTTTTTCTATATTATAATTTTATTCATAGAATCATTTCAGAAAACATATATGGTCCCATGACTTCCTCCAAATTTATGAACTGAATTTAGCTCTACCTGTTAAGTCCTTCATGGTATAAGAATCAAGTTATTTTAGGATTTTCTTATCCTGCATAACAACGGTCAATTTGAAAGAAGCTATTATCACTCATAACTAATCAACTAAATCTACTGCTCTTGTGCCTTGTAACTTGAAAAATATCAGTAACTGCACAGTGTGTTTTATATATATATATATATATATATATAATATTTTTTTAGCACCGCGTCTTACTACCAGTTCGGGTTGTACGCTTTAAGTACTAATTACTCTAATGGATTAGGAATTGGGAAGGTTGAATTAGAGGAAGTGAACCCGCATTTGCGTGGAGGAAGAGTGGAAAATCATTTAGGAAAAACCACCCCCAGTTCACCCGACCGAGATTCGAACCTCGATCTCCCCGTCCTCAACAGTCGAGCTCAACACGACAAGCGCGTTAGCCAACTATGCCACCGAGGCGGGTTGGTGTGTTTTGATACGATTTGAAATCAATCGTTAAATGGAGCACATTTGTTTCGATATGTTCTGATTTGTGTCTAGACAAAGCTTTCATTGAAAAAAATATATATAGTGAGATTAATATAAAATCATTTAATACCGTCGAAAACAAAACATGTTAATAATAAGCGGTGTTTATATAGCATTGTAGAGCATAGTGGAAACATTACTTTGCTGCAAGCGTGTGAATTTCTACACCCCTTAAGCTGACCTTTGTCACTCTACTTTCAATGAAAATGTGAATAGATATTTATTAATCTGCTTTAATAGAGAAAGCAGATCGTATTTAAACACGGTTGGTAAAAAAAACAATCAATTTTGATGGATACAAAAAAAAACATGAGCTTAAAATGTGATATAGTAAGAGTTCTGAATCTGCAAAAATATTTACAAAATTCAAACAAGTAGGGATCAATTTAACTTTTTAAGATTAGCATTGCTTATATGTATTTACTCCTAAAACAAATATTACCTCTGCATACTCCACCATTAAATGTTATTTACAATTCTATTTTATATTTTGTTAGACTTTTTTTGTTCTCAGAACATAAAATTCATATTTATTAGTAAATTTAGCTATCGATCTTTGTTTGAAAATCAACTTTTTGACCCACAGATTAGCTCACGTTTATGTAGATTTATTAACATTTTCACTATAGCAATAGCTTTTCTGATACCAGAGTTTTTAGTATTACGTACAATGAATAAGTCACGTATCGTATTATGTAGAAATGAAACTTTGGATTTGATAAAATATGTATTTTCAGAATAAAAATTATCATTGTAGTGTAATTATCTCTGTTTAACGATTGGACACACATATAATGTGTATTCATAAATGAAGGAAATAAAGTTGAACATTTTTAGGCCTATTTGTAAATAATCATAAGGGGCGAGCAATTATAAGTTGCTGATGGAACTATCGTGGAAACAAACTAATTTAAGTGTTCCATATAAAAAACACTTACCTGAAACCTTTAGGGTTAGTTCTTGTGTTGTATTGATGGTTATCGCATAGCTAATCTTGATAAAAAAATTGAATACATTTAAATTGGAAAAGTGAGTCTAATTAAATGATGGGTAATCTTAGTATCGTAACCCATTTTCCCTTAGTGTAATTTGTCATGACAGTCACATCTAGGATTAAGTTTTGCAGATGATTTACCTGTAAGTGGGTCTCAATACACAGTTTAGGTGAGTTCAAACTATGGAGAAAAATGTTGGATACTTAAATTTTAATTGAAAAGTATGAAGGGATAAACTGAATCGATTAAGGTGATTAAAAATGTTGACAGGCTAGTGAATATAGAAATGTGCGTGCGGAATGTCACTCCACACTGTTATAAAATACAGTCGTTAATTTTACCAGCCGACTCATCTTTGGAGTTAAAATAGCGTGCTCCTAGAACCATGAAACAATGGTATGAATTAACCGGACTTATTCTTGTATATCCTTGACTACAACGAATATCTTGGAGTTATTCAAGGACACCCTACCTTGGTGCTCTGCGAAGACTCCACTACCTAGTTGCAGCAATATATCGACAAATAAGTCTAGTGTTTGTATTCGCCGAGGCGGATAGACAGACTGGTCTAACCATGTATAGACATATATATATATGTATATATATATAGACATATATATGTGTATATATATATATTATCTCTTAAGGCAGGCTTTTTGTCATCTCTAGAGAATCGGAATGAAAACAATACGGGTACACTTCCTGTGACTTCATTGTTGTATCAGGTATTTCCCAAAGTCTTATTTATATCTTGAATTGAGGTCTTCCCAAATGAGTAATAAGACACAGTGCTGGAAAAATAAATTAACAAATTGAAGTCCTGTACGACATTGTACTCTCCATCCATAATATTATATATAATATAAGTTTATAGATCCTACCCCAATAAGGATGTTTTTAACTAAAGGACTTTCTGGATTATTAAGATTGTTTTAGATATTTAAAGTAAATTTCGATGTCCACGTTGTCTAGCACGCTACTCTCGTGGCAGACTAGATTGCCAATGACAGGGAGATCAAGGCTAAAAGCTTGGTTGAGTATGCTGAGGGTATAAATAATACCTCCCTAATCCCTAAAACCACTGGCTTAATTAGTAATATATTTAAGCGTATAGCCCAAATGAAAAGTAGCACGCGATGATAAAAAAAATTAAGTACATTTTCGTGTCTTCACTTTCATTAATTTAAATTAAAAAATATATTTTAGATTTGTTGGTATAACTAGCTTGCGGGCTTATTTCTTGAAGTTTTTTTCCCAACTTGGAAACCATTGGTTTTGTAAAAACATAGGTCTACTCCAGATAAAAAATGTGTATCTTCAATATTACAATATTTTTGCAATATTAATTTTCACGTATAAGGAGCCACAAATATATTATTTCAAATTGTATACACCCAATTAGGTAAAATACCCTCTATGATATCTACCTGAAAACAATATATATTGGTTGTAATATTGAAGTGCTTTAAGTAAGAGTTTTAAACACAATTAGGGAAAATCTATATTTATATTTTTACCCTTAATTAAAGGATACCACTTCCTTTAGTAAAAGGGTCATGAAAATTCAACATCCATCAAAAGATCGAATTACATTTTTTGACGGTTACAATACTTCCTTTCTCTTTAGGGTTCCCAAAAATTAAATATTAATGATGGTGTATGTATTGACCCAGATTCTTTTAAAATCTATAAAATGTTATCTCAAAATATAAATCAATCTCCTAAAAGTTTGAATTAAAGAGTTTTATCTGACCACTGATTATTTAGAATTTGATCTGAAAACGTCTAGCCTGAATAAACGGACGATTTATTTTATTACAAATACACTCTGATTCTTATTAAAGCATATAGACCTATTCATTTTAGATTTAAAAATTATCAATAATCTATTTATTCAGATTATTAAGCTTAATAATTCAATAGAGAGTTATGTTACAATTCAATTAAAAAAGTGTATAGAAAATTTAGTATGAAAGTTAATCACATTATGAATACAGCCATGTGTGCTCATGCATAGAATAGAACATTCATATATTTTCCCGAATATGGACATGCTTTAGTAATCAAATTTGAAATAAAATATGCTAACGAATTCAAAAGTCCATCTCTAAATTCTTTAACTGAATATTTTTCCCTATGTGAAAATAATTACATTACTAATTTTTTTAAAATCAGATTGCTCCATTTTTACTGAATATAAACAAAACAATTTTTAACGTACTAAGTCCTCAAATAGAGAAAAAAATAATTTCCCTTGTGTGTTATTAAATTTGATAAAAGTATACGTCAAGCTATTAGTAAATTCTTTCTCTTTGAAAATGTTTTGGAGGAGAAGTATTAGAATGAAAGCAAAATCAAAGCTACCTTAGTGTAATGTTTTACTTTGTGGATTTTTTTATTTTATAACTATTTTCAAGTTACCTAAATATAGCAAATAAAATTATTCAGTATTTTTCCTTAACCATAATGTGTGCTTATAATTATAGTCACTTTAAAAATCACAGCTCTAGGAATGTTTGGATAAAACAATTTTGAAACAAATAAAATAAGTTATATAAACATCCCTTAGTTGTTGTGTTTTTGTAAGTAAAACCAAATATGGGTGAATGTAAAGGGTATTTTAATTGTATTGTTTAGAATAAAATAATGAAAATATGGTAAATAGCAATTTTTTAATTATATTATCAAATGGCTCCTATAAGATATAACATCTTTATTTTTACATGGTAATTATTAGGTTTACTGATTATAAATAATAAGTATTTTGAAAAAATGTAAAAAACTAGTTAATCAATGCATTTATGTCCTAACTCCTACGCTTTTTTCTTAGCATCCTGTATTTATCCTCGTTTAAGCTGTATGTGTATGTAGTAATTACGCTGATGTGACAGGTGAATATCAGGTTTTATTAAGAGGATTACCAATCTTTGCGTGGAAAACAATTGAAAAAACATTTGGTGAAAAAAATCTTCAGTACATCCAACCGGAATTCTATCCTCGGTCTACTTGCTATCGGTATTTCATGATATTGCGGGAATGACGCCGAGACTATTTGACAACCTAATATTACATATTCTTGTATTAAACTGCGTTTATCTTTTATTTGTGATTTTATTATTGATACATTTTATTTATAACTATAATTACTATAAAATCAAGTTTTAGGACAACTGGACTACTGCTCATTATTTTATAACAATGAATATTTTTACAGCATTTCTAAAACATAGTTTAAAAATGCCAACCATTATTGGAAACATTATTATATACAACTAGATGAAATACCCGGCTTTTCCTGGGCTATCCACGCAATGCATTACATCGTTACCCCTTCTAAAGTTTTTCTTTGCTTCAAACAGACAGAAAAAAATTCTTTTCCCTTTATTTCTTCCGACCCAGGTTCTAACAAATTTAAACAATCTAATAACAAATTTTAAAAAAATATGTCTTAGTTGCATATCATTGTGCACAGTGGCTACTATAATTTAAATTTTAATAATATATTTGCGTTAGATATCAGGTAAAGGTCATGAAGGGCAGACAAACAAACTCTTATTTTGGTTACATAGACTATAAACTAACTTTACTTAGGTGAATATTTACTAGATTTGGGAAAATTACAATTTCATTAATCGTGTTCTGTTGCAGAAAGTTACAGGATGTAGTCCTGTATCCCATCTTCACTATATTATATTAATTAGTTCTCAGCAACCATGGCCGTCCTCTTTCCCTTCAGTATTATATATATAATTTTCAAACAATTAAGGTGGGGTGGACGTGAGAAAAGGAAATGGTCTTTTCAGTTTTTATAGCAAAACTATTTTATTTTTGTGCAAATAAAATAAATTTTGCTCCAGTAGAAACATAGAGTTTATTTACTTCACATGTTGTTATCAAAATATGTAGAATATCTTACAAGAGTGCCCTGTAATTTAATGACAAATTTTTATCTTCATTTAAAAAATGGTCATATATTGCTTCCATGCTCAAGACAGCTATTTAAGAAACTATTGATATCACCATGCCAAGAAAAGTAAACTATATATGTCTACTGGAGAAATATTAGATCTATTTTGACAAAAAAAGTTTTTATATTAAATATGAAAAAAATAGCCTTTTCTGGCGTTCCTTTAACCCCACCTTTATTAACATAAGTAGAAAATATTGTCTTTGCTAATAATTCTACTGAGAACATATCAATCAATTGTGTCATCCAGGAACACGCTGTCTATAAGGTCGATTCGTGTGACTCCAGTGTTCCTAGAATCCTAACCATGAGGTTGTAGGCCTACATCGACTCAGCCTTGTACACGAAATGTTATTTTTTAAACTGCGTTTTAAAATCCGTCAGCACTTTACACACTTGCATTACGCTAATAAAGATAGGGATGAGAATGTTAGACATTAAAGGGACATGTATTCAGATGTTAGTTGAAAGAGAGTGAGAAACTATTTGGAGGAAGCCTATTATTAAATGTGATGAGAAAGTTTGTAGATCAGATCGTGTTCAAACCGGAGTTGTAAGAGATTTGAAGCATAAACACAACATAAAGCATAAACGATGCTTTAATAAAAAAAATACAATTTAAACTTACAAAATGTAAAAATTAAAAAGTTAATTTATGTGTAGTAACAATATTTTAAAATAAAAATGCAATAAATCAGTAGCACAAACACAATTGCAGGCAAATATTGAAACAGATTGAACCCATTTTTAAATTATCAATAAGTAGATTAGAGGGAAAATCAATTTTAAAATAATTACCAAATAACGATCTTATTGGAAGTAACGTTTAAATGAACGAAAGGGTACCAATTGATATAAAAACATTTTAATTAACCCTACTCTAGATTCTGTTTTGGAGCTACATAAATTAATATATCAATATAATTTGGCTCTATTTCTTTTTAATACTACACACACACACACACACACACACATATATATATATATATATATATATATACACACACACACACACATATATATATATATATATATATATATATGTGTGTTTGTGTGTGTTGTCAATGAAATCAAAACATTTCAAATATATTAAAATATTTTACTATCATGATTACGTTTCTTAAATTTATAAAACTGCATTTAAAAACCTAAAAAATAAACAGTAAAAAGTTTCAAACAACTCATATCACAAACATTGTATTAACATCTAATTTGATTAAATATTTTTCTTTTAACTCAAAGCGCATATCATTTTACTCTTTCACGTTGAACTTAGATACATACAAAACAGTATTTATTCTTTAAAATATACTGCCCAGTAGTTATTTTCCATCATCTACCAATTTGGAAAATACCTTCTTTCTCGTAGAACATCATTAATGTTCCTTTTCTTCTCCATTTAAAAAATATAGCATGTAAAGGGGCACCTAAAATATACGACTAACCTTTTTTTATCATTAAATAGAATGCGTATATATTTTGCTCTCCATCACACCTCTTCTCCACACTCACAAAGCACGATACAAAAATAATACTTATTTATGTCTCTCTTTGTCTATAGTCTAACAAGACTTTATATATTATAAAGTTTATCACAGTAGCTTTTTTAATTAGTAATTCAATATGTAGAGTAATTAGAGTAATTAAGAACCAGAGTGACTAACAAACAAACATTTATATCTTAATTTTGCACCCGAACGTTGTACGTATTTAATACGTTTTTAGAAACTAGATTTTAAATAATTTTCCTCTAATACCTTAAAACATATTTTATTAATAAGTTAGCTTGACTACTGAAATAATATTGAAAATGTTTGTTATAAATCTTTATGGAATACATTAAAATGTAATACATGGTTTTGACTCAACAAAAGAGTGTGACAAACTTTTTGTTTTGTGGACATTTTAAATAAGACGACACGGATTAGGCCAAAATGTTTTGTGCTTGTAAATGTGCTATGTTGCTTTTCTAGTGTTGTGGGCTGCTTAGTTGAGTCTCGGCTATGCATAATTTGTTCTTGTCTCAACGTGAGTTCGAGTCGTGTTAAAAAATTAATGTTAAAATTTAATTTAAAAAGAAAAATACTTTGTCATTATGTAAAATATTAAAATTTGAGGAATATACGGTAAAAAAGTGAGTTATCATAGTTTGAAATTTCAAAAATCAAGATTTTAATATTAAATCTAATGATACTACTTCAATTAATATTTAATCATAATAAACTTTATGTTTTGCATTATTGTATTTTGTCAATTGTAACACATTTTAACCTGAACTTAAACTTGCATGCTACTTATATATATATAATTAAATAAGTAACATTTCCTGTACGTAAAATTGGGGAGTATAAAAATAAGAAATGGGGAGGGGGGAGGTCAGAAAACTTGCTTTTATTATTAATCATTAGATTTATTCATTAAAAACAAAGTTTTGCCCTTAAAAAGACACTTAAATAATTACAGTATTGTCTTATTAGAAACCAGTCACTTAATACAAAAAAAAAACTACTTGATGCCTAGAATTGTCGTGAACCAAAATAAATATTTACATTTGATAAAAATTATAAATAACCAAATATGAAAAATTCAAGTTGTCCTTAATATCTTCATTGTTTTTATATTTTCCTCTTTATAAACTCTTCTGCTTTGTGTTTTTTTTACAACCACCTTCAGTAGCATTACTTCATTATGTTTGCGATCCTTCCTCTCAATTGCTTTCCTGGATACATATTTGTAAGCTGATAATATAACGTTCTAGCTTCCTCCTCCCAGAACTTTTTAGTTGTTAAAGGTCTATTTACTTTTTGTACGGAATCGATATAGTATCTGTTTAAAATTCTGTATTTAATTTATGATAAATGTGAATGTTTTTATTAATATTTTATTTTAATTTGGTTGGGCTAAGTCAGGATACGTTAGGATAGGATAGGTCACGTTAGGCTAGTGTAGCATAGTTTATGTTATCCAAGGAGAGATTAGGATTTACTGTATTAAGAAAAATTATTAGATATATAAATATTATAATCATAGTACTTGTTTGAATTAATCTACTGATAATACTTATTACAATGGTGCAACCTAAGAGAAAATAAATCCTCCTTGTCGTAGTTTGGGATGCAGATACAGAATAGAATGCTCTAGTGTTCCCTGAAGGGGAGCACGAGAGATAAATCTAACAGGTAACGACCAATTTATGACACCATGTTGTTGACCATGCCATAGTTTAGGATCGTCTGATGTTGGAAGTGAACCTGTCTCGTTGATATTGTGACCATAACAGTGTTCATGGTAAACATCCCAATATGCATGTGTGTTTATCCTAATCAATTAATTCTCTTACTGCTTTGGACTTAAATGGGTTTTTCTTGAAGTTGTATTTGTCCAGATAATCAGTCCATTTACGAACCAACTGTTTGTCAATCTCAACTACAAGAAAAGTTGATGGCTTTGCTTGAACCGCCTCAAATTCTTCTTTCCACTATGTAACAATTCAACCCACTTGTTTCGGTTGACATTAGCCCTATTCATGTCACACTCGAGGCATGAGTGCCTTCGGATTGGAAAATTCAATTTAACCTTTTCCGATCCTTTAGTTTGATGAAAAATATAGTGAACAAGTCGGAAAAGTAATCAATTCTTGTTATAATCACCGCATGAGTAACAAAATTATCCATTTATTTCACTGCATGGTCAAGCTGAACTATAACAAAGAAAAAAGAAAGGAAAACCCTCATCATTTTTCTTGCGAGTAACAGTCTCGTCGTAGACGTAAGAGAATGACTTGCCTATGGAGAGGACTTGGATGTTGAACACTGTCAATTGGCAATTGTAATACACGTTGTTTGTGGTGATATTTGGTCCATGTTGATTCTTTTGTGTATCCATTGTAATAGACACGTAACCTGACGATAATTTTATATTCAACAGCGATAAACACTTTCGAATGCAGTACATATTTGCTTTCATAAGGTACATTTTTTTTTCCTACAGACTGTTTATGCAATTTTCTCCCAGCTTCTCGTTTCTCATTTCTTTCATCCTGATATTTTTTTTCAATTGCACGTGTAACGATGTTACAACAAATGACAACATATAACGCATACCACCTAGTAATATGGAATTACAACACTCACCACCACCGGCCTGGCTTATCACTGTCTGATGGAGCACAATCACACTATGGCATCCTTTCCCTTGAATTGAACAACATCGACTGAAACGAGACTCTGCTCGGTGCCTCGCTCGGCATTGAAGCCCCGCCCACAACAAACAAGGACTTAGCTTGATCAAGATCGTTTCCGGTTCCACCATGTGGGATATTCTGTAAACTCTGAGTGGTTACTGAACTGACCAGTAAGCTTCGAGAGCGCTAGTCATCTCTCTTCATTTGTTCTTTGTTTCAGCCTTAATTTCCCCCTCCTCTGAGAACATGTCTAGGTTGTATTTGCTATATAATGGCAGGTATAGTTTACCTCGTCACTCATTGTACCACTGGCTTGCACAAAGGTGAGGGCGCCGATATAAACTAGGGCTAGGAAACTTTATTCAATATTCGGTTCTGATATAAATAATGGGGAGGATTCTTTTCTAAATTGTTGTTTGGGCTTACTTTAACATAATCATGTTTTGTAGATGGGTTTTTAGCGGGTTTTAACGCGGATGAACCGCGAGTCAATAATATTTGTCTTAATGGGAAATCATGATTTGCGTTAGTACCCATTGCGTACTTGTGGCTCGCTCTCATCTTCACTTAGTTCAGTTAACCGATTACATGGTATATCTACAAGTTTCTGGGACGTTGTTATGGTAATGTATGCACGCTTTAATTGCTTGAATTATTATATATGTATTTAAATCAAATCAGGTTATAATGTAAGTTTGTATAAATTCTAACGGCGTTTTATGAAATATATTTATATACTTCAATTTAAATTATCCATTGTTGTTTAGGTATGGACTTCAACGTCAATTGTTGAATTTTTTTTAGATTAAATCACTTTGTATTATTATCTTTGTGTCTGCTTTGGCAGAATGCATTATTTATTATATATATTCAAAGTAAATTTTATTGCTTTACAATTTCATATAAGTTAATTAACAACCATTAGTGTCATGGTGTTCTGCCAAATATTTAGGAAACTTGTATAGGATCTAGAATCTAGAGTTTTTACTTTAACTAGGTTCCCTTTGGGGACTTTATATCTGATGTATATTTATGAAGACTAAGTTTAAATCATCTTGAATTGATGTTCATTGAAAGACTACAAATTGGCTCTCTAATGCCATTTTGGGAATATATGATGTATCTTTATTATCTTTATACCTGACTAAATTAAAATAAAACTATCTGTTTTCTCTTGTGACTCCTTGGTTGTTCTTTACCACGCTTCCATGGTTACCTGTGGGCATCACAAGAGAAAAGCACTTCAAAGACATAAAGGTCGCACCAGCTACATGTCCTAGATAAAAAAAAATTAACTGTGTTGTTAAAAAATTTCGATATTTTTTATACTAATCTTTAATTTATGGGTATTTATTATTTTACAAATTATGAATTTTCGTGATAATCAATTCCTGGGAAAAATAGGTCCTCTTTGAATATTTAAGTATATAATGACTTATTTTACCCTTAAAGGATCCAATGTGAATGCGGATAGCATCAAAAGTCTCTTTAGACAAGGGATTTTTCCTTTTTTTATACTTACCGCTACCATCTTTAGGCTGGCCACTTCTTTTGACACAAAGTTGAATAACCTCAACTTTAGATTTAGAAAATACCAAGAAGAAAGCTCTTTGTAGCACACATGGACCTCAACAATATTTTCTTGTCCTTTCACACGCACACGCCATGAATATTAACATTCTTCGTTAGAAAATCGTATACACTGTTTTAAGACCATCTAACTTAACTCTTCTTTTTATTTACCGTCATTTTATTGAAATTTTCTATTATAAACTTTCGGTACCTTTCACCAAAACTTTGAAAACATTTCAAGAGTACACTTTTACAGTCAGAACCTGTTTGATTAGTTGATAAAGGAACTTCTTTTTAACATCACTCAGTCTGCCAGTTAGTTTACGTTTCTTTGTTGGCTTAGTATATTACTGCTCTGTTCACTGCTCACCATTCCTCTACCATTGTTTATTCAATTTATAAAGAAACCAATTGATACTCACAGTGAGAACACAAAACCTCACTATCCAAGATAAAAGAAATATGGGAGGTGAATGTTAAACATAGAAGTTTTGCCGGACTTACATGCTCCCTCATTACGTTTTTCCACGTTGACATTCCTCCTTTTACCGTGTGGCCTATATTTTAAAACCTCAATAAAACGTTTACCCTATTCTTTCTCGCAATGTAACATTGAGTGAAAAAAAAGTGCTTGTTTGAAAGTATAAGACAAACTCAAAAATGAAAAAATGGACATGATCTCTTTTTCCCGTGGATCCATCATTTGAATATAAATGCTTATTTATTATTAAAAACACATTGTTATAAATCAATATCCACTCTCATGGTTTAATATTGTTATATTTTAAGCAAATTAATTGACTTATTTATATTAACCAATTATACTTATTGAATATTTGTTGACGACAATAAACTTAAAATATGTTTTTAATGAGATATTTTTAATGACGTAAACCCGCAAAAAAAAAATTTGATTTATTATTATCCACCCTCAATCTAGTTAAGAAGAATTGAGGTATAATATATTTATGGAAACATTAGGGCTAAAATAAATATTTAAATATACTATGATTATATTTTAGAATATTAATTATGTGAAAATAATGTTGCATATTTTAATAACCCAAAAGTGTTAGTAAATGGTGGGAAATAAATTTATAAAAAATTTAATGACCAGCAAACCATGAATAAACTTTCATGTTATTTGATTAACACTTTTTCAAAATTTTTGAGGATGTTGCATCGTTGTATAAAAAGGTAAATAAATCTTTATTTTACAAAATAGCTCTACCGAAAGAAAAAATGTGTATTTTTTTTATTCATTGGAAAACACCCCGCACTGCATAACATATCACATTGATCTTTAGAACCTTTGACATCGTAAAAAGTTAATAATAAAGTATGAGTCCTTTGAAAGCACTATGTAAGACTAATGAAGAAAATGGCAACAAAATATGTACAGCTATAAATAAGCTGTAAGAAAGAAAATGTATTTTAAAGTCAACACTAAAGTTCTTTTATTTAAATTTTTAACATTCATTCGAATTCATTTAATATTTTCAACGGAATTTTTAAAGATTTTAAAGTAAACATTATTTTTTTGTATTCATTACAAAAATAAGAGGTGGAAAACTTCACTTAAAATAACTTTAAAAAGAAAATATATTTTCACGACGACCTTAAAACTGTACTTAAATTTATACATTTAAATATAATCTAATACAAAATTTAAGCTAATCCCATGTAAACTATTCATTTACTTGAGTTACAAAAGACAAAGCTAGTCTAATACCTGAATCTTAGTAGTCTTAGGTTTAACTAAACATTTCGAACACATATCTATAACAAATAAATACATATAGAACAAAGATCTAATAATCATGATGATTCAACTTTATAAATTATAAGAAAACTAGTTCTGAAGGTTCCCGTTCAAGTTGAAAAATCAAGTAGAATAGATCCAAAATATCATGGAAATTTTTATTTATGTTTGTTTAAAAGTATAACTAAAGATGTATTCACATCAAATACTATCTAGGTTTACTAATAATATAAAACTTGCGCTCATAGTAGAAACAAACAGGATGACTATCTATCAGCTTTGCGTAAGATTAAGAGAAACTTCATTTATTACGTTTACGAATCTGGGTCACTCGAATTAGTTAGTCGGGACCATCTTGTACACTACATGTCTGAATGTTATAAATAAGTAGATTATTTTATTATGTTTGGTAGAATATAAACTAACATATATTTAATCTTCGGACATACAAAGCCATAAGTAACGAATATAATAAATAGTAAGTTTATAATGATAATAATATATTAATATGTAAATTAAATAAGTTATATTTGAATTTGATAATAAATAGTAGCATTATGATCCATTTCAGTGGCTGCATGGTCTAAGGCGTCTCTCTCATAATAAACTAAACTGCCAAAGACGTGGAGATTGGGGTTTAAAACCGGTCAGGTGTATTGAGTATTTTCCTAAATGGTATTACATTCTCTCTCCACGCAAATGCATGTACACTTCCTCTAAATTCAACCTTGCTAATTCTTAACACATTAGTAAATTTAGTAGTAAGACAGGATGATAAAAAAAACTTATCTTAGAGCATGTAAGTGACAGACTATCCCCAGTTTATTTCTAGGACAAACCAAACATACAGGCTCAAAACAAAATGTTATCATTCATTAAAGGTAGAGTAAAATTATATTAAAAACATTATTTCTTTCCAAAAATATATCTTATGGCAAAAAAGTTTAATGTTGGCACTTCCGTAACATAGAATACCTCATCTCATTGGTTTTTCCCAAAAATCCTGTCGGGCTAATGCTCATGTATTTTATTTATGTTTCAAGAGTAGATGCCACACCTTATATTTTATAGTCATGAGGTATATCTTGAAAAAAATGGTATGTTTACATTTTTTATGTCTTAGTTATGTAAACTTAAATAGGATATATAATTTAAAATGACCCTTGACTTTCAGGAATAGCCCCGTGCCCAGGGACATTCTTCACTAATTTTTTAAGTCAGAGTCTTTGATGGACGTGTGGAAATTGTCAAGGGTCCAGGGATCGATTCCCGTGCCATTTTTCAATTGAAAGAATATATTTGATTCGACTATAGTCGTAACTAAAATTAATCGCCTGGTTATTTAATCCATCATTAAATAGGATATGTTTGAAAGGACAAGGTGGGTTCCAAAATCCAGGTCAGGTATAAATACATTATAGTTGATAAGCCTATGTATGACATGTAATGGTTGCACGGTGCACTGCGTTATATATTTAGATTCAATTTTAATATAATGCTTTGTCACGCGATTTAAGAATAAGTAAAGAGTTTCGTCCGTTTATTTTTATTAGAAAAGATTGAAAAGGAGGTCAGCAGATTTGATGAGAGAGGCAGAGAACTAATATAAGATATAAACAAATGGTAATATGAACAACTCAGACTTTCTATCCCTTTAATCATAAAATAGAGACATTTGCTAAAAACTCGTAAACTATCTTAAACGAAATATTATACACTGTTAAGGTGAAATTCCCCAGTTTTCTAGTTTGATTTGAATCTGCTAGATGTCACTCAAGTAACTCACTTAATATTAACTCCATTTCCTCCTCAGTACACTAAAACATAGACAGGTTGTTGACTCGGATCCTGTCAAAGCACATAGACGCTAATCCTTCCTGTTTTAGCTCTCCTTCCCCTCCCACCAATCCCACCCAACATTTCAAGCCGTGTTACTGACCAATTAATTCCTAAATAGAAAACCAGAGGGTTTGTTCAGATTTAAGATGCGAAAAAAATATAAGATTAAGTTATAGTGTTAATTATATGCCATAGTCTAGAGTAGTCCTATATCTTTTTAGGTTTAGGCTATTCAACGAGCACTTTTTTGTAACACTGATTATACTATCATGAAGCGACTTAAAATCTAATACAATTATAGAACAAACACAGCATCTAGTTCTTCGGCCAACAACTTGCCAGTATTTTAGATATGTCAGGAATTGAACACTAGGCCCTTAGCTTAGTAATAATACGTGCTAACAAATAAGCAGTGTTGAGCTATTTATTTTTGGTCAGTAGAAACCTATTACATTTTTTAAGGAGGCTAAGTGTAGTGTGTAACATTTTGTATCAAAATATAACTATTCTATTATTCTGAAATCAACATCAAGTTTATCCAGTATAATTTATAAAGATAAGGTTGTAAATCTTGCTTTTGTAAGTATCCCGTCTTCATCCTGAAATGAGAGTCCCAGATTCTGCTTTTGACAGGACAGAGCATTTTTGGTTGTAAACTAGAGCTTGTTTGTCTTTGAATCTATTGGGATAAACCACCAATGGATTTTTTAAATTTCGACTTTCAGTTCCAAACGTCACTTGATCACACAAATTAACTTAAAGACATTTGATCATCAACAAATACCACCTAGTGGGGCGCATCATACTAGTTTGACCTTTGACCCCGATGTGGAGAGAGTGTGTATTGTGATGATTACGCAATGTTATTGTCGATCTCTGATTGGTTGTTATGTTATGTTGTGTCGCTATCTAATTTGTATCCCCCTCCTCCTGACCCCCTTTTCAGTGTTCCAAACTTGTTTATTCTTGTCAAAATTTGTTTTTTAATTTGTGCATATTGGTTTTTATTGTATGCTCATTGCTTTTTTATGTGTGCTCAATGGTTATTTATGTATGCTATTTGAAAAAGTGGGGTCCCCCAACTTTGATTTTTAATACTTGTTTGGGTTGTATAAACATTTTTCAAAATATTTTCAATGCCAAAGACCAACATACTTAAAACCATGTGCACAATAAACCCATTTTTAATAATCTCTAATAAAATAAATATTAAGCCTATATTTTTAGATCGATTTGGACATCACATTGATTTAAGTATTCTTTACATTTTCTTTACCCAATTTAGTGGTTGAATGGTCAAAGGCAATACTCAGGTAATCAACTAGACTGCTAATTACGAGAAAATTAAGGGTTTGAAATCAATTTTAAATAAAATAACTGTAGTAAAAATATATACGTGGTATTACATCACCCCCTTAAGCGTGAAGCCCATTTACATGACCCTCATAACCCTTACCTCCTTTTATCTGGCCCTATTTATTAACCAGCTGGGTTATACGTATTTTAGTTTTAAGAACGAGGCAGGGCCAAGGAAGATACACATTGAGAGTAAATGTATCCGTCAAGTAAAATCTCTTTAATATAGTTAATATTGTTGTGAATTCCAAGAACATTTCTTACGAAGCTAAATATTTATGTTTTGTATGAAATAAACGAGAAATATTTATAATACATAGATGAAAATAAAATAATATATGACGTGTATAATATTATTCAAAATATAAGGAGTGATGGTATTTTATTGTTAGCTAATCTAAATATCTGTTTCATACCGGATATAAATCGAATTAAAATTCTAACACTGATCGAGGAATATTTGATTAGAGTTTAGTTTCAACTTTATAGCCCAAGACTTTATTTTATTCACTCTAGAGACTCGCGGCTTCTTGTTCTCGATGAATAGTGTTATATTTAGAACCAAGGTACAAAGTCACCTCATGGATAAGCAAACTAGATTTCTTAATGCAAATTGTTAGAATTATTTGAAAATATCACAAATATATCGTACTCAGAAGAAAAAACTATTTAAACATGTAATAAATATTTAAAATGACGTGGGTAGTTAAGTATTATTACTTGACATTTTTGCACTTTTAGAGCGACAAAGAAAATATTAGGAATATTCCCACTGAAAAATGTATATTTGAAGACTATTTTGTGACGTCAGTCGTAACTAATCCTCGTGTAACTGCGAGGAAAGATATCGGTCACTAAAACAGTGTAGGAAATGTAAATACACAGCAACCAGGTGGCAAACTTAAACTAAAAATCGAGGATTTTTAAAATATTATACTTGATGTGCGGCTTCAGAATACTGTTCAGCTGAAAAGGTATTAAAATTTGAAGTGTGTGATATAATAGTTTACATATCTCCATAAGTTTATTTTTAATTAATGAATATAGATTTTTAAATATGACCATATTTCAAATAATTGTTAATAAACCATATTTATTATTAAATTTTTAAATTCTAATGTATTCAGAAATATCCAAAGAAACAATATTTTTGAAAACCAAGACATCATATTTTTGAAAAATATATGTTGTGTGTAATCACAGAAAAAAATCATAATACTTATTTTTTAAAGTTGAAGTTGAAAACTTAAATCTTTTTCTATGGTTGTATTTACAAAAACCAGATAAATTGTGTTGAAACAAGCGACCTTTAGTTTAATAGGAGAAAAATAATTAAGAGTATTAAATAATAGCTACCATCAGCTTTGAGGATGTTTGGAGTAGATGTTTTGTTAGATATTTAAGGGAGTTTCCCCTTGAACAACCACTCCACCAAATAATATACATGTAATAATATGCACAGTTACAGAAACTTTGGGAAAAAGGAACATTTCTATCAAACAAAGAGCATAACAATCAATATCATATTTCGAAGTACTCCATAATAAAATAGAAATGTTTGATTATAGCTCTTATAAAAAATATATTCTGAATTGAAATATTTTAAATTTTTATGATTTTACAACTTTACAATAAGTTATTTCGTACCTAAAATATTTGTTGATATATGATCAAAATTGTAAATATCTGCTAATGTATAGTACGCTAAAAGACGCTTTCATGGTAATATGAAAATTTCCATTTTGTTTATAATATTATAACGTGTTTAACACAAGATTTAATCAAATGATTAGAGCAGATTTTTGGAAAATTGATCTTTCTATTTTTGTCCTTCAGTAGGCCTAAACTACTCTTGGAGAAATCTTATTTAAAGCTTAAATACCAAGTTTTATCCTGATCGGTAAAATGGTTTCGGTCCAAGTCTAAGATACAGACAGACCGCAACTTAAAAACAAATTTTCCGTTTTAGAGGAGCCATGAATCGTCAACAATATTCAAAATCTTGAGTTTGATTTTTGGACGGTCATAATTCTTTTCTCTCAGGGGAGTCGAGAGAAAGTGGCAGTGGAATCAAGTCAACTGCACAGTTATAAACATTCAATCAACCGGTTCGCTGGCCGCGTAGTATCACGCGCTACTCCAGCAGTAGACTAAACTGACGATGACGAAGAGATCCAGGTTAGAATCTCAGTCTGGGGTATTGAGGTTTTTTTTTCCAAAATGGTTTTACACACTCCTTCCATACAAATTCGGGTACGCTTCCTATAAATATAACCTTCCTCATCTCTAAAACCATTAACGTAATTAGTACATATCCGTATAGCCCGAACGGGTAGTATAACGTGGTGCTAGAAATAAACTAACAGTTCTGTTAAAAATCTTATCCATGACCACTATTTCAACAGTCAAATATGTTACCGAATGAACAAAGTTGTCAGGCCATTTAAAATAGAACATTGGCATTCTACTGTATCTAAAATAAACTACTTATTTGTCATTTAACTATTCTTAATATCCAAAACACAGTAGTATATAATTTATTTGAAGCATTCTAATTATAAACTAAACTAAATTAAGAAAGCACTCAACATTATATACACCCAACCCAAAGTTTGCAAATAGTTAACTTTTAATAAATATTTGCAAACTAATACATTTTTCATTTCTTATTTTCTGAGCGCTTTTATGTTTACAATTGGATAGTTGCAGTGATGAATGCATATTATTGCACTAAAATGAATTCTATATTTTGTATTGGGAAAAAATATATATAATAAGACGTCATTTGACTTTCTAATTATAGTTTTACTCATGAAAGGCTATCAAATTACATGGATACTTAACTTTCGTCGTTTAATTTGAATAAAAACTTATATTTTCCCTCTTCCGTCCACTATGAGAACTATAAAAGTCACCTTTCCCAGCTATCTTTCTGTTCGTTGCACCAAACAACTCAAGTAAGAAGATATACAATAATATGCAAATAATGGTTTCCATAGAGATGTAATTAAAGAATGATTGTACAGTTTAGCCGCTGCCAACACAGAATTAATATATGGAAAACTCTCCATGAAAATTTAGTAACAGTTTCAGGCTAATATTGTTGCCGGCATCCTGGACCCCTAATATTTAAAATGACTTCGTTGGTTAAAATCGTTAAAACAGTTTACTCTTAATTTTAACTAAAAAAAATGGGCCTATTAAATTATATATAAAACTGTGTGTGTTTGTCTGTGAAGAAAGATAATGTGTGTGAGAAAAAGTGATAGAGATAAAGAGAATATGTGAGGGAGAATGCGTAATAAAATGTGTGTGTGTGTTTGTGGGTATGATAAGATGATAGTGTGATATTTTGGGAGATATATTGTTGCGAAAGATAGTTTGAGAAAGAAAGTTTGAGAGGGAGAGCTTAGTTTAGAGAGAGAACATTAGAGTGAAAAAGAGTTAGAAACACAGTTTAAGAGAAAGATTTGGAAAGAGGTAAAGAGAGAAATTGAGAGTGTGAGTTTGAGATAAAGAGAGTTTGAGAGGGAATTAGTTTGAGTGAGGGAAAGAGAGTTAAAGAGAGACATAGAGAGTTTGAGTGAGAGCAAGTTAGTTTGAAATAAAGAGAGTTAGAGTGTGATAGAGATTGAGAGTGATTTAGAAAGAAGTTGAAAGAAAGGGAGTTTGAAAGAGAGAGCTTTTGAGAGACAGAGAGCGAGCATTTTAGAGATATATAGTGAACGTTAGAGAAAAAGAGAACGAACATATGAGTGAGATTAATTTGAGAGCGAGAGAGAGCGCGCTTAAGAGAAAGCGAGAGTACAATAAAGATAGTGTGAGAAAAATTGTGTGATAGAGAGTATGTGAGGGTAGAGAATGTGTGAGAGAGAGGGATAAAATGTGTATGAGAGAGAGAGAGAGTGTTTGTTGTATAGTGTGTGTATGTGTATATGAGGGAAGAGAGTGTGAGAGCGTTAGAGAAAGTCTGTGAGAACGTGAGAGAGAGTGTCAGATAGAGGTAGAGAATGTGAAAATATAGATGTGGTACACAACATTACGGTACTTTGAAACTTCATTCATTAAAAATTAAGTATCAATATGGAAACATAAGTGAACTTACTGTATTTGTATTGTGTTGCTTTTTCTAAAATGAACATAAAAACCCATTATTTGAATTAAATGAACATCAAACTCCATTATTTGAAGGAAAAAACCCCACCAAAACTCATAATTAAATAGTTAAAATGGCTATTTATCAACTTTATTCAATATCATTTTATCGTTTTTGAACTTATAATACATACCAAAAGATATTTAAACATCATTTTATCATACGCGAAACAAAGCATCGACAATATTTTCACAAACTCAACAACTTAACCTTTTAATTTTAGAATTATGCTCAGTAGTATTGATTTAAAGTGTGAATTAACGCTAACACTCCAATAAAAAAAAAACATTCTTCACCAGTTTAGGCATCTCAACTTAGATGAGCTATGACCAGCATCCGAAGAGAAATATTCATCCAAACAGAAAATAGTGTTTTATTCGGACCAACAATTAATGAAGATAGAGTTATTATTTTTTAGCCAAAGAAATATGTTTTATTTAGAGATTTATAGCCATGCATCAAATAACGGTTTCCATGGTGATTAAACAAAGATTGAAAAATTGAAAATTATTTAGTAAAATCGGGTTTTTATGGAAAACTACTATTTTTAACGATATTTTGGACTCTTTAACGTTAAAATGAGTGGTGGTTAGTCAAAATCTGTTCCATCATTCTATCGTAATTTCTAATAACAGTAACGGGATTATCAATATTTGTATATAAGAGGAATAACTAAACAAACATTTCAAGAGTTCAGAGAGTTGTTTTAAAGGTAAAATAATCAACAACAAAATAAATTAATAATACAAAATTATGTTTATAGTATATCTAACATGCAAAGCAAATGGGATAATCAAAAACCGTGGTTCTCAATTACTTCTCAGTATGGGCCGCAGTTTTTTTTAATTGATCGGGATAGAGAGTGTGAAAACTTAGTTTGAAAAATTTACATAATGTACTCAAAATGAAAACAAACTACTTCATAATATTATGAACACCTTTTATTTTAGGATCTAAAAAATATAAAGTATAAAACAAACTTTACTTTATTTATCAAGACACTAATGAGAAAAATAAGGGTGATTTCCTTCAACAATCTGTTTAAAATCTTTAGTATAGGATGTAGTTGTTATTTTTAGGGCTTTTTCAATATGAACGTCTATTAGTTTGTTCCTGTATATTATTTTATATCGTTAATGCCAGAGAAGCTTGAGTCACATTTATAGGTAGACCCAAACACAGTTAAAATTAGAATATCAATTTCTTATAAATTGGATAACTAGTCATAAATTTAACCCAAAAATTACACATTGACTCGTCTGTAAAATTACTTTTCAGCTCCTTTCAGAACCTTGAACATCAATTAATTCAAACTTTAAGTCACTTTGATCGAGATTAGGTAACAGTCCTTTAACAATTTCATAGATCTCGCAAATCCGGGCTGGGGTCACAGAAAAGTGATTTTTTTTTATTAATACCTTCATTACTTTGGGTAGTGTAAATTATGCAAACCTTGACTCAAAATTTTCTATTAGCCTTGTAAAAAAAGTGTTAGGGCTATTTTAACAGACTTAAACAAACACACTTTCCTTTCAGGTTCTTCTCGTTTTCCAAACACCCCACAAAAACTTTATTCAACATGAATAAACTTTTGTTGCGTAAAATCCTCCTTCATCAACAAGGGTTTGGTCTTGAAACTCTGAATTGCTTCAATTATATCGACCACCGTTTGCTCTTTCCCCTGAAACTTAAGGTTTAATTTATTCAAGTGACCAAACATTTGACTAAAAATTCCAGTTTTATTTAGAATCCATTATCAGTCATTAAGAACAGAAAGATTTGTGCCGCGGGCCAGACTTACATCCTTCGCCGGCCGCATCGGGGCCATGGGCCGCCTATTGAAAACCACTGATATAGAACCTTATTCTGCAAATTATTTGAGAATAGACCATTGTGAAGACCTAGACGCATACAGGAGGATAACATTAAAATGGACCAGAAAGAGATAGGGTGTAGTGAGGTAGATTGGCTAGAAATAGCTCAAGGTAGGGACAGGTGGCGTACTTTTGTAGGTGCTGCAATTAACTTTCAATTTCATAATGCCATAGTGTATGTAAATACGTAAGTATATTCAAATACAATCAAATAACGAATTCTAAAAACTTTAAATTGGTCTAACTAGCAAAGTTTAAATTAAAACTGCTCAATTTGTTTTGACATTTTATCTTTATTTTGGAAATAATAAATAATTTAGTTTCAACACTACGTCCTACTATTTGATTGGAATGATGGTGCAAACAAAATAATAAAATTAAACTTAATACACCTGGCTGGGATTAAATCCACGACCTCTACATCTCTGACAAATCAGAAAAAATGATGCTGATGAAGTGCTTAACGATGAGTTTCACTCAAAGAAATCCATTTTAAACCCCGAAAGAAAGTGTAAAGATATTTTCACTCACACACACATACACACACACATATATATACATACATAATAAATTCAAACAAACTGTTTAAGAGTGTTCATCATAGAAGGCCCAACTCAGCTACTGGTTCGCTTCTGCGTTTGTGTGTGAACGTGAGGTATGGGAGTAAAAGAGATAATAAAAGATCCACAATATTCCAGAAATGTGTGCAGTACATTCGTATTTCAATGATTGCTTGACATTTTCCGTGGTGACGATGAGGACAAAGTGACAAAGTTTCTATTATTAACTACAGTATGTACCTATAATGATAGAATGAAGAGTTTTGCACAGTACTTACATGTGAAGCTATTCTAAAATGATCTAGTACGGCCTTTTCAATGCAGTTTCTTTTACAAATAAAATTTAATATCTTAGCAATGTTCAGAATTAAGAATTTCTATTAACTCTTCATCCAATCTATTTTAAAATAAATCAGAAATAATCCACGTGCAATAGTGTTCGTGTAGATTTTTAGTTTCCATCTGAATGTGTCACTGAGCTTATTTGCATTAGATGTACGCTCTTAATCTCCACATGTAATTGAACCATTTCCCTATGTACCTCTAGTAGGCCTCACTGAAGAACTAATTGTGGGTACATAGAGATGTGAGACGGAAAATTTTCTCTATGTTATTTCTGGAAATTTTTCTAAAACGGAATATATTCAATTATTGTTTCTGTAAAATAATTTCAACTGATTAAATGGAACTAATGTAATCAAGATATAGATCGATATCGACGTTTATACTTAATATTTATTTCTCCCAAGGGTGTTAACACCATAAACATCATCAAACGAGCTACGGGGGGCACATGGTCTAACGCGTTACTCTCGCAGTAGACTATACTGCTGATTACAGAGATATTGGAGTTCAGTTGGATGCACTGAGGGAGGTTTTCCTTAATTTGCTTACCACTCCACTCAAATGCGGTTGCAATTCATCTAAATTCAACCTTCTTCGCCCTTAACATACTAGAGTAATTAGTACATTGGCTTATAACATAAACGTGTAGTAAGAAGTGGTGCTAAGAAAATAGTCCAGAAACAAATGAATGCGAGCCTTCATAGACCCGTTATGTTCATAAATCATACTTTAATTTTTTATTATAAATAAGTTTACTAAAATAATTTTAAGGTTGGCTCGACATTTATCTCCCCCCTATTCACCTTGAATCCTACCTACCTCTCTCCCCCGCCCGTGGCCCCTCCCCCCTTATTGTAACCCAATCGTCTCTTAACACAATGTATTTTTAAGTATTATGGTATCTAAAGTCTGTTCACCGTAGGAATTGTTTTCTGAAAGGCCTTTTTTTCCTAACAGAACTCTATTATATAGTAGGATATTGGTAGGAATAAGATCTTCCAGAGAGTAATTCCTACCATGAATGGAGTATAGTTGCCACCTCTAAAATTTAACTCCTCCACCACAAGCCGCCACTGCAGAAAGATTTCTGATTCAAAATTTTCATCTTAAGGTACAGGTCACATAAGTAAAGTCTGTTTCTTTTTGGAAAATCGGTATCTAAAAATTACCAAAATTACCAAAAATACTTTCATAGAGTTATACATTACTTCTAATCATTTCCAGCTAACAAATTTGACACATTCTGTAAATACCAATAAATTGACATCCAAACTATAACTGTAATATAATACAGATGGCAAATTATATACGTTTGTCTTTTTAAAAATTCAACCCCACCAGAGACTTAATATACTTTAAGCTTAGTCTAACAAGATGCTAACTGCGTATTTTTATATCCACCATGTTAGTAAAACTCAATAGAGAACTGTATAAGAGAATTAATCATTAGTTTAACTACACCTTCCGAACAAAAATAGGTTAACATTTCAACACGAACGTGAAGGCCTTTATACGAAGTTTGTTCAATGGTACTTGACTTACAAACCTCTGAGTTCCCCTCTAGTGTCGGTCATGTTGAAAGAGAAGATATATCTTGTTGTTTGGACAAACATGTTCCCCTTTCCCTTCTCTTTCCCTGAAGGGAAGTTCCTGTGTCGGTTGTGCCACCACAACCCTCAACTAATTAACTACCTAATAAACTAGGAAACCGAGTGAATCTGCCGATGAATTGCCTCAGGAGGAAGACTACGATGTACACTTGACTTGAATAAAATATGGTCCTTTGAGACATAGACTCTGCTCATTAAATGTCTCGAGCTGATGTTCTTAGTGTAACCTCCACCACTTCTCCGTGAAACTTGAAGCAGCTAGTATGTTTACATCTTATTCTAATGTCAGTTTGACTGTTATAAATATTAGATACTGATTAAAAAAAAATGTTTGTGCGTATGTGAATAATGATATTTACAGTTCAAGCTATGAGAAATTTATAATAACTTATTTAAGGATAACTGAAAAATGACACCTATTCACGGGAATTGAAAAATACTGTAATTAAATTAAAACCCTTGATCAGCAGTCTCAATACCTACTGAAAATGTAATTGTGTTATATTAACTATTATATGATGTATAATATTATATAGTTAAGCTGAATAAGTAGTATTAGCTCATTTATTTTTGGGTGATGACCAAAGATTAAGTGTTTTGAATTTTGTCGGCTTCAGGAGTACCAGTTGGCATGTACTATCGGCTTATCTGAGTCAGACACTCTTGAGGCTGACCAACCACCACCAAGTTACATAATCGAATTAACATCTGATACCCATGGCAAATAACAATCACCACTTTCAGAGCACCTATAACCCACCCTGGGCGTGCCCTCTTAGAGGAGTCCCACGTGAAACCACAAATCATCAAGCAATTTGGGTCCATCAACCCCTACTAGTCAGCAAAACCATCATCACCGGATAACTTGGGAAACCCCTAATATTTCTTCCTGGCCCTTGGTGGAAGAAGTTGGCCCCTCCATACGTGACCACTGGCGTCACAGGAGGAGGTCAGAATCTCAGCCCTAGGTATAGCCTCTGCTACCAAGACGTTGCTCTTAGTTGAGAGGACGTCGTATCCCCGACCAAGACTGAGTACGCACTACCAACCGCTTAGTGTGAGGTGGTAAGTGGATCCCTCCCTTTACTCCACTCCCACACATACGACTCCACAGGGATTCTGCTGCCCAACCCGCTTGATCAGATGGCTTATCAGACCAATCGGCCGAGCCGACTCTACCCAGGGGATGCCTTCCTGTAGAGATTTTGGGTGAGTCAATCTGAGGATGGCATATCTCTTTTTATTACACCCTCCCATAACTAAGAGTATCCAAGCTGGTGCATACTACCATGGGGAAATAGATACTCTTTCAACCTTAAAGAACGGACAGCATTAGACCTAGAGTTAATCCCTGGGTGCAAGAACAATATTACATTTCAAAGCATTGCGTATTTTAAACAAGGGAAATAAATGATATTTGTTGGCAAACCTGTGTTCAGTAAATACGGACAGGCAAGGTAACTGTATACAGTTAGGGGTTGCTCCCTTCAAAAGAATTGGTCGACTGCACCATTAAACCTGTCGTATCACTAATTCATGGGAACTCGAGGTAGGGAGCTATTTGATTCGTTTCAACTATAAATCCTTGTTAAGAACCTTTGGACTCAAAGAAATAGTCAGATTTGTTTTGTTTATAATAAAGATTAATGTTTTTACTTTTTAAATAAATAATAACAAAAGTATAGGCCTATTACAAGTTCGTGGTTCACATGAAGAGTAATCCAGACCATATTTATACATACATTCAGTATGACAAATTATTACAGAAGAGCCCCAATTTACAGATATCCGGGATTTATATACCTTCCCTGTTTATCTGTGGAAGTTCCTAGCTACGCAGTACAAATAGTGCAACTAACAGTTCTTAGATTAGCATGTGATTGGGGTGATTTCCACTGTTTACTCACTTTGGACTTAAGAAGCCACATTATTGTTTCTGACTAAGGAAATACGTAGAAAGCATTTATACCACGCAGTTCCCATATAACTATAGTCTGTATGACTTAAGTTTTACTTTATATATATAGTATAACTATATATATATAGTATATATATAATATAGTATAATATATAGTATATATATATATATAGTATAACTCTATTGTAATATTGGTTTAGTAGTTAAAATTTCTTAAAATGATTAAAAGCTCTCTCTTGCTTCTCAGTCCTTTCAAATTTTACCCCTTTCTCTAAAAGTTGATATAATGGTTTACCAATCTGGCTAAAATTCTGTATATATATATTTCCTGTAGTAGCAACATATACCTATGAATCTTTTTAATGGTTTACTTTTGGTTGTCGTAGGATGATTTAATATATTTTCTATATTTCTTGGATCTGGCATAATTCCTTCTGTTGTAGCTACATGTCCAAAGTAGTAAGTAACATCCAACATAAAAAAATCCCATTTAGCTGGTTATAATTTCAATTCATGTAGTCTATATCTATTAAATACTTCTACAAGTGTTTAATTATATATGGGTAATGATTCACGAAATACAACAACATCGTCTAAATAAAAACATTTTATTTCCTGCAAACATGTTAATACAGTATTCATCAAACTCTAAAAAGTAAACTTTTAAATTCATAATGCCATGTTTGTGTACTCAAAGCAGTTTTAGCCTGATCCTCCCTTTTTAGTGGGCACTGATTATACTCCGATACCATATCCAACATAGATAAATATTTGGCTTTATCAAACTGGTCTAAAATGTACGCAATGTTTTGGATAAGGAATGTTTTCCCTATCGTTATCTCACTAAGATTTTTGAAGTCAACAAACAAATCGACACTCCTTTTCCCCTGAATCGTCCATTTTCTTAGGAATAGCAAATATTGGACTATTCCAAGGACTGGTATTCGATTTAATAATATCATCTTTCAACATTTGTTCAACCTGACCTTCAACCTCTTGTTCATAAACTTCAGGGATACTATATTGTTTCTGATTTATCAGGTTTGTATCTTTACCTAACAGTATCACGTGCTCGATGACCGTCGTTCCTTTAATATTGTTCCATTTTAAATAGAATATATTATTATAATTATTACATATTTTTTCAATGCTTTTTCTCTCTTGCATATTTAAATGTCCTAGCCCTAGTTTCCCAGCTAATATTCCAATTCTCTCTCTTACGTGTGTTTTTTATTCTCTATAAAACACGTATTTTACACTAAGTTAACCCTTTATAATATTACTCTGGGAAACTCTAATTCAACAACTTTTTCTGTTGTATTCAACACACTACTCACAAACACCCCATTTTCAGCGTTTGTGAGAGCTTCCGCCAAGTATGCCCCTGGCCCTAAAGAACCTTTAGGAACTATGCCTAATCCTTCTCTTCCACAACTAATTCTATTATCTCTTCACTTCGAGGTGGTATGTACACTTTACTAGTGACACTTTTACTCTTATCCAAACTAGACAGTACATGCTGACCTAATCTGACCTCGCTTCTCTGAAAATCAATTAAGGCTAGAAATTTACTCCAAAAATCTCCTCCTAGTATCCCTTCATAACGGAGATTTTCCTCTACATGATACTGATGTACATATACATTAATGCCTAACCTCATATTCAAAGTAACATTCCCTTGCATCCACATTACATTATTTGTAATGCCAGAAATGCTAGCTGCTTTCCTTGTGTCTATTTGATTGAGAATATAATCAACTAAACAGCACATCTTTATCCGACTAATCTCTGATCCGATATCTATTAAATAGGGTGTCACTCCCTCTTTACGCGATTCTACTGTATCTATGCCCACTACACAAAATTTGACTGTCAAAATAAACCTTGTTTATTTCCACCAATATTTATTTTCTCTCTTGCGTTATCGAAGCCCTCCCTTCTCAGACCAGAGGTCACGGTTGGTTGCCTACACTGCCTTCTATAATGTTTCCCTGCCTTTACATAGGACTAATTAGATTTTTTTCCAACTCCTATTCCTTGGCCAATCCTGCTTAAAATGGCTGGACTCCCCTCAAAGATAACAGACCATTTGTAAGTCCATGTGAACTTATCTTGGTTCGCGTTTTATCTCCTGCTTAACCTGTTTTTTTAATCAAATAAGCGATATGTGCGATGTCCAATTCTGTGACAATTGGCACACCTTAATTATATTTTGTTACTAACCAGTATAAAAGTTTTATTTTCCCTGGAACCATTTTCTCTCTGTGATATTATATTACTCTCTTCTTCCAAAGCAGTCTATACTTCTGATCCCAAACTACTTACGTACGTATTTCTACTTCTTACTATCGTTTGAATTCGTTCGTTAGAGAGCCCTTGAATTAAACATGCCTTCGCTAAATGCTGGACTAGAGCTAGCCCTGTCCTGCGAACAAACTCTACTTGTAGTTTTTTCTAAATCTGTTTGCATGGTACCAATACGACTTCCTCGTGATGCAATATGTTCTATGTAATTCTTTCTGGTATTTAACATATGACACGCGTAAGAATTCAATGTCCTTCTGGTGGCGTAATATTTCTCTAACACGTCCCTCCCATCTCTCCGTGGATGCGTATAACCCTAACGGGTAGTAAGACGCGGTGCTAATAATAGTCATCTTCCCATGTTTCCGTAGTCGTTCTGACCAACAATTTTATTTTGCATCTCCTGTAGTTTTGGCTTTTAAGAACTTTATTAATTTTGGATGATTTACGGGATTTACTAAATCAAACAAAACCAGCTTCAACATTCTCTACAAAATCTCTAAGCTTTCTTTTATCTCCCCTAAATGATTCCTGGATTGTTTTTAGAGCTTCACTTATAGGGCAGATATGATTACCTTCTTGAGATATTTAAAATAACTTGCTTTCTGCGATCTCTTACAATTTATGCAACCAATTTAACAACACTAACAACACACTTTAAATTTTAGGCTGACAGAATATAGGGATTGGGTAACACATAGTGCATTTATTGTATATCCCCTTCTCTTCTCCTTAGTGACTCTCGGTACAGCCGGACACCAATCCTCTGGGATGTTGAAGCCCCTGAAACCTCTGGAACTGCTCGCACCTCGTTTACCCTGGGTACAGCCGGACACCAATCCTCTTGGATTTTAGAGCCCCTTTAACCTCTGGAACTGCTTAAACCTCGTCCTTCACCTAGGAATCTCTGGTAATTCTGGAACCTATTGACTTCTTGCACCTCGTCCTTAGCCTTGGAGTCTCTGGTACTTCTGGGTCTTCCTGCCGCAACTACCACCTCTTCCCAGCACTCTTCCTACTTAAGGTAGGAATTGAGTATCTCTCTTCGAGACGCGCTGCCCCTGGATTTTTTCTACTTGTGAAACCGTTATTGAACCTGGAATTTCTTCTTTCTTTGAGTTGATTGTGTTGACAAACCCCGCATCTGACACCAAAGTTTTTCTTCCTTCTGTCGTATCCCTCAGGTATGGGAACTCAAGGTACTGAACAATTGTATTCGTTTCAACTCTAAATCCTTGGTTGGAACCTCTGAACTCGAAGAAATAGTCAGATCGGCTTTGTTTATGAGGAATATTAATGTTCTTACACTTATTAAATAATAACAAAAGCATATTATAAGTTCGTGGTTCACATGAAGAGTAATCCGGACTATACTTCTACATACATTCATTATGACAAATTATTAAAATAAAACCCCAATTTCCAGATATTTGGGATTTTCTTTCCTTTTCTATTTTCATATTTAGCAGATAGTTTTTTTCCTACAATGGGCGTAGAATCTACTTTATCGCTCAATTTCAATGTAGAAGCATCTTTCTACATTTTTGGGGTTAAGAAGCGAGTAAGCCTGTGAGGGGAAACGTGCCATGAATAATGTTTTTGTAATAAAAGAAAATAAAGTACCAAAATTCTCAGATTTATCATATGATTTAATTTTAACAAACTTTGTTTGATTCACCGACAAATTCTCAGTTGCCACCAAATATATTTAGCACTCACACGCATACCAGTTGGACTGAAACTACTTACTCGAACGAATCAAGTAGACTAGCACCAATACTAGAACTAAGTGCTTATACAGTGTGAGTAGCAATCAAACCCAAAAAAGAAAAACCAAGCTTTTTGTTAACAATAATTTTACTTACACATCTATAATTGTATAGCAAAATTTTAAAGTTCACAAGTATAAGCTACAATAGACAACTCTTCTGCGCAGAAGAGAACTAACATTGTACATGATCTGCCATTAGGGCAAAGTTGTGTCTACATTGAGCCAAGTGAATATTTGCAGCGTTAAACGTGGTTAGCAGAAATTTGGAAGACATTAACGTATAACATGAGCAAACATGCCATCATAACGACCATAAGTGAACAGTCTCTTAAAGTCCATGCATGTAGCGCAAATAAGACATTATAATAACCATACGTGAACTGTGTGTCTATAAAAATAGAGTGAAGATAAACTAAGACATTGCAATAACCACATGCCAACAGTATCTAAAATATTATAACGTGAAGCGGAGCTAAGACATTATAATAATTGTGTGCTAACTGAGTTCCAAATGTAATAGCGTGAAACGCAAATGAGACGATATTCACCTAGAGTGTGGCCTTCATAGCCGTCTGGACCCAGTGTAAAAGTCAAATTTCAGCCAAATAACAAGCCAATATATAGTATCAGAGATAGCTACACTACCCTAAAGCATGCCTGTAAACGGTAATATATTCTTGAATGTTGGATTAGAGACCAATAGGAACAGGACAGGATAGAGGTGTGCCTGAGATGGAAGAACATGACACGTGCTGTTGAACCTAACTATTGATGGACAAGAACTCCACGAAATCACATTAGCGCTTATTTTATTACTACTAGATGAATATTGCTATCGGGAGGTTAAAGCTAGTGACCAGATAAAGGTTATTAGTCACTTTAATATTTTACGCATATTATGAACTGACTTTATCTGCCGGATAGCTATCTGAAGGATCAATATATTTGTATGCAGAAAGCGCAAGGTTGGTAGTGTTTTTACTGTTGCACGTGTGGGTATGAGCCCTACTGCTACCGCTTCTACCTGGAAAGTGACAACAACGCTCAACATTTGTTAATAATGGCGGCTAAACGAGTGCGAGTAAACAGATGGCGTCACGTAGGCGCTGAATCTAAGATGTCTTGCAAGTACTTATTTCGGTTTATGCCAAAATTTGGTTAGTAGTTGGGTAAAACGTTTACAAAACTTCATTTATTGTATTCACATTTTGATAATTTGATCTTATATAAATATAACTCAACAAATAAATTGTCAGTTTATATAAAAGTCTGAATTAAATTTTCTGACTTTATATAGCTAAAGTCTGGGCTTGTGCTTACTAAATACGTGAACCAAGATGTTAACCCAAAAAAAATTCTGATATGCGAAACCACATGAATAACAACGCGTCACTATGGCAACAGCCATTTTAACTTTAAGATAAAAGATATCAGTTACTTAAGCCTCCTGATAAAAATGTGATGGATAAATACCTTTTATCTGGCATATAAATGCTATCTGGCAGTCATAAGACGCACTTTTAACTTATCGACCAGATATAAATATTTATCTGCCAAATTAATATTTATCCAGTGGTCATAAGACCGGCCCTTAGTCTATGAATATCTTCTGCTACGTTGTTATGTTGTTTTTTGTTGCACAAACACATAGTCACTTCGAGTAGCAGACTCGGTTAGATGGTCCGTGGTCTGTGATTCAGGGCCCCAGTGAAGTCCTTCAAATGGTAAGTGTTTCGTAGCGTTTACTACAAACATTACAATACGAGCACAACTATACGAGCTGTCTCGTTTCAGTACATTTGCATCTCGTAAACACACCTTTAAGAAGCCTAAATAACTATTTTGTGAACCAAATTCTTATTAAATTTATATAAGTGTATGTGTTTACATAACCATACAGCTAAAATAAAATTTGATTAAAACGCCAATTTCATTATATTAAAAAATAAAAACCTACTCAAAATTAATAATTATATTTTAATTTTCATTTCACATTCTTTTATTAAAGTACTAGCCAACAGTCGATACATCTAACAGGCTAACACTGAGAAAATACAGATCACAAGGCTTACAAAACTATAGATATACTAATGTCACTATTCCCTGCTCCCGTGGGCCTACATGTCAGTATGGACTTGGTGGGGTGGGTAAGTAGTGGCAAATAATTGTGGGGTTTGTTTTAATCTTGTTTTGTGAAATATATGAATTACGCTACTAGTATGTAATATGATGTAGGATTTAGAACTAATTTAAAGAGTTTATAAAAGGTAATCGTTCTGTCAATGTCCCTACTAAGCTGTTTGTGCCCTGACCTATCTTAGGTGTGATAAACCTTGCTGGTGTATAACATTCGACCACCCGGCGCGCGCTGTTGTCATAAAACTCTGACTTCTACAATGGATTGGGGCGTCTTTCACCGTACATAGCCGGGAATAAAGCTGTAGGATATTATTTCTACATGTCGGATAAATTTGTTAGCTGAGTATTTAATGCATATTGGAGTAGCCCCATTTCAACTAGGGTTATTCTGTCCTCTTCACCACTCTTAAGGTCCAAAACTCACTGTTATACACCCAAAAAGGAGGGATGTTACCCCTAAGATACTAGTTTTGTTAATAATCTTGAGTTATAACACTCTTTAAAACCAACTATGGTTTTTTTAACTTGAACTAATATAAATATGCGACTGATTATCAAGAAATTTGCCAGTGTCAGTTCTTAGGCGTAAATCATTCTTGCATGCTTTAGATTCCTTAAAGCTACAAGCTATGGCTATAGCTGTGTGTACAAGGAATTACAACAATATTGAATTAGTAACTTATTAATAATATGGAAGAAAAAACGAAACAAGAAAAAAAGTTATAGTTTGTGAATTTATTACTAAGTGATGTCACTTTATAAAAATAGCTTCTTTAAAACAAAATATGGTTAGTACCATCTTATTACAGCAAGTAATTTTTTTTAAACAAAACAATAATGTGACTTCCTGAATATAAATAAGTTACTATTTGAACAAACAAGCATCATTATGTTAAACACTCCGCCCAATTACATTATTCCATATGGGCAGAAAAATTCATTATGTAAACACCTCATCCAATTACATTATTCCATCTGGGCAAACAATCAATTAAGTAGACAAACACCCCTATCTCCACTTACTAGGTAAATGCAACCAAATCATCTATACAACTACCCCACCCATTCATTTTACTCCATCTGTGCTAACCAATCAATTATGTAAACACCCCACACACATTTTAAGTTAAAGCAAACATATACATTATGGAAACACCCCACTCACCTAAATTATTCTATCTGGGCTAATAATTATTACACAAAACACCACGACCAAATAGATTACTCCATTTGAGCATACCAAGCCATAATTATTCGCCCAACAACTTACATTAGTCAATTTGGGCCAGCAAAACCATTATATGACCTACTACCCCACCCACCCCTTCCTCCATCATAAATGAGTTCATTTGCCAATATATATAAATGTTCGGTAGAGCACCCCCTATGTCCTGTTTAATTTGTGCACGCTTTTACTTAGCATTATATATATATAATGTTAAGTAAAAGCGTGCAAAAATTAAACAGAACATAGGGGGTGCTCTACCGAACATTTTCAAATATGAAACGTGTGGTCTGCGAAGCCAGCTAAGTAGGACCTGGGCCTAAACATGTCTAACACTGTTATTGATATCCAGTTTATTTACAGCTAATAATTACATATAATTTATTTACATTTAGTTGTAACATTACGTACAGGTAGTATTGTACAGTATACGATATAATTGATAAACCAGAGGAAACTAACCATTTCGTACCTGACAACATTTGCTCAAAATGACGGTCACTAACCCCAATGCAAGCATGACTGTACTGTACGACTCTTCGAATAGTATTTAAAGGTCTGCCGTTGATTCATGCATGTAAATTCGATAAGACAGATCCACCTTGTGGACAATAGGTAAACCAAATATACATCATGGCTTGCCTAGCCCTAAATTTCTCCCCCACACACGTGTTTAGGCCCATAACCCCCTTAGCTGGCTTCACAGAGCACACGTTCCTCATCTCCAAATGTTCAATAGAGCATCCCCTATGTCCTGTTTAATTTTTGCACGCTTTCACTGAGACACCATGTTAGTATCCCACCCACCAACATTACAATACTGCAGTTGGGCAAACTTAATTCAATAAATCTTAATTTATCTATACTTTCTTGCTATACATTTCTTATATATTTTATGATTAACAATATTTAACAGAAAGTTAAGGCTCTTAGTGCATATTTGTACTTTAGTAAGAAAAATAATAGGACTGTTAAAAACATACATTTATTACTGGCATGTGTGGATATAATTGATTAGATGTTTTAGATTCCAAAACATGAATGATGAAGTAGTAAACACCCTACTCAATTTTGATATCGATCTTGGGAGGGTTAGAGAGCTTTAGAGTAATAAGATTAATAATGCTAGCCTACGGTATTTGTGTGAATATTATTTGTGTATGTCGCTAAAATTACATTTTACCCATTTTTTTTATGATAGGTTGTCCAGTGCAATAGTGACATATTATACTATTACGATCAAATTATAAATTAAATCATACATTAAATTATACCTTAAAATTAACAGTTACAAAATACTATCTATCAAATCGTAATTTTAACAGCCTAAATACGTAGTTGAGTAGACCTTTTTTTGTCACTAATTTTATATTCTATACCTATACAAATTAAAATAAAAAACATAAATTACATATCTTTGAAAGATAAATCAAGAATATAAATAGCTCTAATACACAGTAGACTTAAAAGTGAAAAAATATTCTATTAGTTATAGTTAATATTTTGATATGTTATAGACTAGCTTACAGTAAGCACATTTTTTATTCGTTACAGTTAATTGCCCTCTTTAAATTTGCCACCTACCTGAAGAAAGATTATCTTCAAATGGTAGGACTTATTATTAGAGTGCCAGTTATTAATCTCCAAAACAACTAACAAAATTAAACATATTTTTGATTATTTTTGTTTTTCTCTGAAATTAAAAGACTTCATTTGAGAAAGGCTTTATCTATTTTTCTTGACATTCATTTTAATTTAAAAAAGTTATATGTAGCATTAGGCATACCTGAACATAAGTGGTCGAATGTTCTAACTTTATGTTGCATTAAAAAATAATAGACTAAATTACCAATGACTGGGAGATCAGCATTAAAATCTAGTTGCATGTACTGAGTGTCTTTTTATTAATGGGTTTCACTCTTCCTTCACGTGCATGCGAGTAAATTACTTTATCAGCAAAACTTCTTAGTTCTTTAAACATTAGTGTTATTATTAAGTATGATGATAACTTTAACGTATAGTGAGACAAGCACAAACAATATCAATCGTAGTAATTTTTTAACTTAAATAGTTTACCTGCTTCGGTAGCCACATGGTCTAAGGCGTCCCTCTTGCAATAGACTAGACTGCAGATGACAGGAATATCTGGATTTTAATATCTGTCGATTGTACTTAGAGGGGCTTTAAAAAAATATTTTCTACTCTCCCTCCAAGAAAATGTAAGTACACATACTCTAGATTCAGCATCCTTCATCCCTAACTCATTGGCCTAATTAGTCTATATGCGTATAACCTCAAAAGGTGGTAAGACAGCTCTAAACAAAATATTCATTAAATGTAAGGATTTCTACTAATTGGATATATGTTCATCATTGCCTTTATTTTTGGCGTGGAAAACATTTCAAAATAACAAAATCACTTTTCATATAATACTTCAAGTGTCTGCAACACATCTAAGCACTCTGTTCTTGTGAAGCCATTTTTAACAAAGATGGGACCATACATTATAGTGTCCATACTCACAAGTACAAACAGAATAATAGGTATTACAGAAGCACCAAAACAGTCGCTCACCGAGTAAATGAAATGCGTTAGTTCCAGCCTATTCAAGCGCCCGAGGCCCTCCTAGCGTCTACTCCCTCAAACAACAACGGTGCAAATTCCCCTCGCTTGGCCGATGCTCGGCGATGTATGGTTAAAGCAATATAGCCTTCGGTATTGTCCTCTCACGCTCCAAATTGCTCACGGTGGATTCCGCTGGATGTTTATTGTGTCGCATATTTGAGATTATACGATTCCACGTATACTTCACTGTCAAAAACTATTTTCGCACTAACATTGGTTTTTAAAAAAAATACAAATACTTGATATAAATGTAAACAGAACGTTGTAAATGCTATAGATCAATTTATTTTGAGATTAAAATTATGTGCATTTTATAAAATAATACTTTTTTCTTTAAATATGGAATAAAATAAGACTTTTAACGTTGAAGATACTAGATACCAATTAATTATGTAATGAAAATCGAAGACTGAGAAGTTAGTTTTTTATTTTATCATATCAATAAAATAATATAATCGTGAAAATTGTTCACTTAAGGATTAAGATGAATCTTTACGTTTTATGATTGTGTGAAACAAAAAAGTGGATTTTACTATTCTGTCTTTACCTAGAGATGGACATTTTATGGAAATTTTGAATAGGAAGATTTCAGGGACAATTTCCGCAGTGGCGGCTTGCGATGAAGGGGTTAAATTGTAGAGGTGGCACCTAAATCCTATTATACTTCAAAATATATTGTGTTTAGAGTATGATTTATAATCATAACGGGCCAACAAAGGCTCTCATTCATTATTTACTTACTACTTACTTTTAGCCGTTCGGGTTGTACACCTATGTACTAATTACGTGACAACTAATTTCATAGCTGAGGGAACTACAGGTCTTATGGAGAAAAGATGTATCTTGGCTCTCTCTCTGTTAGAGGTTGCCAAACACTTTAGCTTTCTTTTGTTGGGAAGTGAAGGGGGAGAGGGTTTTCTTGGAAATCTCTCATTGTAAACCATGTGGCATGGGGAGATTGGGGGGTTAAATTGACCGGAACACAAATTTTCTATCGGTGTACAGCCTTTTATAGAAACATTAACTATTTCCATAATTGTACTTTTTTCAGATTGAAGTTTAATAACGTTTTATTTCGCACGTTGTTAAGCTTAAAGTTATTTTATGTATAAATCTTTTTCCTCATAATTAATATACAAACAAATATATTACAACATACATTGTATACTAAATGCTATCATTTACATACTGAGTTGTTCTTAATCTGAAAAATAGGAAGATCACTATCAATATAAATCAAAGCTTTAATTTTCTTTAGGTTATGTAATTCATTGCTACGGTAAAGTGAATATACCTTTCTACGAATTGCTCCTTGAGTAAAAGTGCCATAGCTATCCAAACGCTTCATTTGAGTGCAGTTATTTCCTTTATTGATTGGTGTCAGTAACTTTCTATTTAGTTTTGAACTCCTGTTTAATAGAGATTAATAACCTATAAGACCCACATGTAGTTTCTGCAGTATGCACTGCCACTTGATTTACTGAACAAGTTTCGTCTTAACGAAAATAGGTGTAGACTCTTAAAACCATTGCCCTTTTTTTACTACCTAATATCTTCCACTTGGAATGTTGTTGTTTGTAACAAGCTGGAGATTCCATAATTTGTGTTTTATTTTAACTGTTAACTATACACTACTATTCAAATAAGTATATTAATATGCACATAAAACTATAATTCCACAACCTTACGGCAAAAATACAAAACACACAACCAACACATACAAATACACACAAAATATTAATGTGGTCAATAACAAATATTTTTCTACGTGGAGTACTAATAAAATATGAGTGTTTGTTTAGTTAATGTTTTTGTGCTAGCTATTAGGAACATTAGACTAAGAATAATGTAACTTTACGACTGTGATGGAGGAAAAACCACCAATTAATGGCAACAACGACAGCCCAGAATTGCCAAATTGAAGACTGATCAAGTAAAATAAAAGAGTGCCAAAGTTGTTGCTCAATGGAAAGCATGCAGTTCTATCAGCAATGAAATTATGTGTAATATGTTAGGGATGAGGAAGGTTGAATTTAGAGTAATTGCACCCATGAGAGTGGAAAGCTATTTAGATAAAACCACTTTAATTACACCCAACCTGAATAGAACACTGATCTCCCTATCAATGGCAGTCTTATCTAATGCAAAATTTACACGTTAGACCGTAAGGCTATCGAAGCTTGTTTGATGGTGTTTCTGATACTAACGCCCTTAGGAGAGATTTATATTAAGTATAAATATTGACATTTGGGATTTATGTATTTCTATTACATTAGTTATATTTAATCAGTTGAATTTATTGAATGAAAAATAATAATTGAAAATTTTCCGTTTTGGAAAATTCTCTGGAAAAAATATAAAAAAGATGTCCGTCCCACATCTCTCTCTGTACCTTGCCACAGATCTGAAACAATTTGATTAATTTGATTCAACTTGATATCTAACAATGCAGCGGGGCATGTAATGGATTTTGACTCAAATTAAGAGTAGTTTATTGATGAGTAATTATTTTGATTTGCCAATTCTTCGAAAATAAATTCAAATATTTTGTTTAAAATCAATATAATTATAGAGAATGTTTTATCTCCCAAATAACCATGTATACTTGTTTTTTGGGGTAAAAACTCATCAAAGGGTAGTATATGAACCAGTGATTTTCTAAAATTCAAATATTTTAAAAATGGCTGTGAAGATTTTGTTTGAATGTATATCTGGAGTGTGTTCGACATTATAAATAAAAATAAATACTTATTTTTTAAAGGAAAAAATGGTTGAAGGGTAGTTTCCTGGTGACATTTGAAGTAAATAAAAAATAGCTTTAGCTATTTGATTCAGAATGGGCATCTGTTAAATTTCTTTCCTTTTGATATCAGGACACTATTTTTGATGATAAATGATAATCATATTATACATTATATTCATCAAATAAAATAATATGTGTGGATTAATAACGATAAATTATATCAAATTCAATTTATTATTTTTAAATTGGCTTTAAAGATTGTGCTTAAAATGGATATCTGGAAATAGTTTTTAAATAAGAATTAAGAATAAATATTTTATATTTTAGAAGATTGTGAATAATTTTAAAGTAGCTTACATTTTTTTAAATATGGAATTTGCTAAAAAAACAATTTGAGATGAATATATATATTTTTTAATCTTTTCTAGGAATTAATACACAATATTAGAATGTTTGTAAGATTGTGTGGTACTATTTATTTATTATTATGATCACCTGATTAAAACCTGATGTTTTTATTTATAAAAAAATATTTAGAATATTGGTGTTGCTTGTAATCTAAGTCCTACTACCATAATTACACATCTATTCACACTAAAGTGGTGGGGATAATTAAGCTATAATTTAGACAAAATTAAGCTACGTTTGAATAGAGAAGGAGAGGGAACACATTTTGGAATAAACACTTTAGTAGCCTCAAGAAGGCCTTTAAGCTTGAACCCTTTGTTACCAGGACAAAATGAATCTGGTAACTTTGTCTACATGGCATAAGTTATTGTTGTATTTAAATAACAATATTTAATGTTGGGTAAAGGATAAGTTATCTATGTCAAATAGAATTGTATAGTAGCATTGTTTAAAATAACGTTTGTTTCAAACATTATGTTTTTATTGACAACCAAATAGTCGAATTTAGTCTGTAGTTTCAAAGATAAAACACTTTTAGTAAAACAAGTATTATTTATTAAGTTTAATTAAAATGTCATTAAAACTTAAACTATTGATTTATTTACATTTAAAAGACATGAGATTTTACTTCAAATAAATATGGTCGAGACTAGTAGGTTTTGGCAACTTGCTCCAAATAATGTCCACATTTAAAATAATTTAGGATTAAATCTCTATTGTTTTAAATATAACTTTCAACTAAGCGCTCCTTCCTGCCACACGCAAAAATGGTATGGACAATTTCTCGCTACCCACTTCGGTGGCCGCATGATCTAAGGTTGCTGGAGACGGGGATATTGTGGCTCAATCCCATTCGGGTGTACTGAGGGTAGTTTCCCCGAAAAGGTTTTCCACTCTCCCTCCACGTATATTTGGATACATTTTCTCTAAATTGAACCTTACCAATCCCAAAAGGATTAATGTAATTAGTATATAGGTTAAGCCCGATTTGGTAGTATGATGCGGTGCTAAAGACAATTCCGGACTTGGTAAATAATATAAGGCTTCTCGTTCTCATTTTTTTTCCACCCAGTCTCCCTGCCACTCTATTCGTGATCATTTCCATTACCAATACAAATAGTAATGGTGAGAGGGCACCTCCCTGCTTGAAAAAGTTTTTTAATTGAAATCACTCTGTCCACCTTCTCTCTGTCCTTATATAACTCATATTATTATCATACATATTCCTTATTCTCCTCACCACTCCTCCTTCCACTTAGCCACAAGTAAATAAGCTTAAAACATATTTTGAAAATCTCGATAGTGATCAGTCAATAATTCAATTGAAATTAAAACATTCACAAAAAGAACCATTTTAGTGTAGAATTTGAAAATTTACTTACAAATTGAATCACACGAAGAGTCATTATATCATAAGCGGGAAAGAGTGAAATCCAAAAACATATATATTAATCTTGCTGCTTTAGTAGAAACATTCATTCAAGATCGTATAGCCAGCTCATTATCAAACAAGACCACCATACCTGTCACACAGACACAAGCCATCATGTTACCGATAATTAATTAACCGACATTTCAGGGCAATTACAACGAATTTTTAAGGTTTAATGACACATTACAATCACTTATACAGTACATAACTTCATATGGTGGTTTAATAAATATTCAGAAGTTACATTAACTAAAAGCGTCGGTAAAGGGTGATGCAACAAAGGTAATCTAATTTTTAGATAGTTCATCTATCAAATATAAGTGGGAGTTGAATTTGTTGAAAGAGCGATATGAAAATAGAGGAGATTTTGTGGGTTAACAAGTATAATTTTTGTTTGAGAAGTCAAGGATAGAAAGATAAATAGAAGCAGCTAAATGTCTACGGCGATTCTTAGAAGAAACAAATAAATACCTTAGAGATTTGACAGCTTTAAGTCAATCGACAAAAAACGTGGTACAAACTATTGATACATCCTATCACAAGTAAGGGTTGGCCAAATTGACTAGCGTGAGAGCGAGCGTGTGATTAGCAGACAGCTCTCGATAGTTATTGACGAGGAGGCAAAGGTTCAAATCTTGGCTCAGTAAACTGGGGGTGGATTTTGACAAGTGATTTATTGTCGTGGTTTTTCCATCCTCTCTCCACTATAATGATGATTCTTATTATTGTAAAGGACTACTGTGATTAAAATATTGGAATTATTTTAACATATTACTTTTAAATATATATATATATAGAGAGAGAGAGGGAGAGGAAGAGAGTGTGTATGGTCCTACTAATTATATTAGGCCACTAGTAGTAAGTGTGCTAAACCTATCAATAATTATAAAAAAAGTCAAATCCCATGTCAAATTGAGAAACATTCCTAGCACTCAATGAACCGAATTACAATAATATTGCCCGGCGAATGTAAACTAGACTGTTCCGGTTCAAGCGTGCGTGCTTAAAAAATGGCCAGTTCTATCTTCATGCTTGTCGTGTTGAGCTCTACTGCTGAGGACGGGGAGATCGAGGTCCGAATCTCGGTCGGGGGAACTAGGGGTGGTTTTTCCTAAATGGTTTTCCACATTCTCTCTACGCAAATGCGGGTTCACTTCCTCTAAGTCAACCTTCCCAATTCCTAATCCATTAGGGTAATTAGTACTAAAAGCTTATAACCCGAACGGGTCGTAAGACGCAGTGCTAAATATTATTATTACTATTATTATTATTATCTTCAAGTGCGCGCGCCCCAGTCTGGCCACCTCTCATTACAACCAATGTGTTCTATTTTATTTTTTAAACGCTCACCCACCCGGTCTGACCGTACCCGAAATCAGAAAACATGACGCACCATGAATGGAAGTCAACCATAAAAGTGAACTTGTTAATGACAATGTAAAAGCTTATTGAATTTAGGCCTACATAAAATGTATGTCAAATATTATAATCCGTAGAATACAACCATGCCCCATGAAAAAATATATAACAATCAATTATAAAGTTTGTTGGGCATTTTAAGACTATGCTCAATACAAAAGAAATTCAATTTGATTTAAAAAGTGAATTATGTGACCAATCTCATCATATATATCATTGTGACATTTACAAAGACCTATCTATTACTGAGAAGACCCAACAGATCAAGAGTTTAATTCTCTGTTTCAAATGTCTCAAGACTTATATATATGTTTAAATTGTAACAAACATTTAAAAATTAGGTACATTTAAAATAAACATTTGTGTCAACTACACCTAAAACTAAGTTGAAAGAATCAAAGGATGATGTGGCTATGCATATATTGAAATTTAGTGTATTAATCTTGAGAAATTAAAAAAAAATATATTATATTTGAAAAGTAAAAAGTGAATTTATATCTTAGTTGTAGTTCTCTGTTCCTTGATTTCTGGCTGAAAGAGCTGCACAGTGCACAGTATTAAATCATTTGAATCAGAACCTCCACAGAGTAAATTAGTTGTAAGGGAGTTCCTTAAATAACAATCTGAGTTTTGCTTTTCTTTTGTGATAAAAATCGAATTCAACAAATATGGATTAGCGCTGTGAGTAAAACGGACTCTAGGGCTCTTCTTGTAAGATTTATTGAGAAAAAATAATTTAGGGTTGCGAGAGGCCCGAAAAGGGACAAGAATACTTACCTGATTGAGGGCAAATTTACAAGAAATTAAGCTATTGAAAATATTAAATACATAAAGGCTGTCTTAATAAAGTCCACGCGAGTAGAGAGTTGGGAGCCCTTAGAGGTTTCGAATTATGTCATTGTCATAATAAAACTGGTTAGTAAAGAATTTATCAAAGCAAATTTTTTGATCGTTTTCTAACCTGAGAGAGTCAGCTAAGCTGTTGGAATTCCAAGGACCAGTAGCATATTTTTGCTTGGGTCTAGCCAGGGCAAAGTACAGACATAAAAATCTGTCAAATTTCTTAAAGGAAGAGGAAATAAATTTAATAAGTCCAAGTAATTTCAATGATTGGAATATAATCAACAGGATAGTGTAAGTAGAGTTTATCATCCAGGAGAACACCTAGATCATTTATATAACTGGAGCGAACTATATAATCACTGTCAAGATTATAAATAAAAAATAATTGGGATTAGTATTCCTAGTGAAAGATATAAATTTGATATTAGTTTTATTAATAGACTTTCCATCATCAATAGACCAATGTAAAATACCATTTATGTTGTTTTGTAAGTCTAGACAATCCACAGTTTATGTTATAGTTTTAAATAATTTCACATCATCCGCAAAGAGTAAATAACTAGATGAGGTTAAGTGTTTGCCATGATCATCAATGAACACATTAAAGAGAAGAGGACCTAAATTATAACTTTAATATATTTATCACAAGGAGCTAAAAATGTGTTGGAGGATTGAGAATCTATTTAATTGTGAAAGTTCTTCCATGTAAATAACTACCAAATCAATTTATATATGAGTGAGTTAGGCCAAAATTACAAAGTTTAGAGAGTATAATACTATGCTATTATGAATAATAATAATCATAATATTTAATTAACAATAGTAACAAAGAAAGCACATGAATTCTATATATTACTTAGGGAACAAGCTAATATAAAGGGGGGGGGGTGTATTGGGGTGCCTAAATTTCACTTTTCCCATGACGCCATTCATCTAAGCCAAAGGCCTGTATTGAGGAAATTGTGTTCAAATAATGTATAGATATTAGATTATTAGCTGACCTTGATAGAGAAACGAGAACAACACAACATTAAATTAAGAAGGATTCATACAGATTTATTAAGAAACTAAGTCTATTGTTGAATCCTTCTTAAGATTATTAATTTTCACTATGAGATAAAACAACGTTTTGTACAAGTGTTCAAAATGCGCTAAAATAGTTGGCATAGCATACATCTTTGACCCATTAGGCCTAAATGGGCCTGTGATACTCAAAGCAAATGTTTACATAGATACATTGTGGCAACTCAAGATAATATAGAACGAGTTCTTACAAACAACTAATCCCACAGAATGAATTAAATACAAAGAGGATTTAATTAAGCTATATAATAAGCTCCATGTGCCAAGAAGAGTATTGTTTATTGAACGTCCATCTGAGATCAAAATTCATGAATTTAGTGAAACTTTTAAGCTAAGCTTCGGTGCTTTCACTTACATCAAGTGCACAAATAATGAAGGGAACACCAGTTAGGGTCTACTGTTTTCTGAGTCATGGGTTGCACCACTAATGAAGGTTGAACCGTCCAGATTGGAACTTAGCGTTGCGTTGTTGCTGGTGCAACTAGTTAACAAGAGACTCACTTTTAATTAAAGATTTAGAAAAGGCACTTTATGACCTTACTCAGCCATAGTTTTGGCCTGGCTGAATGTTCCAAATAATGAAAAACATTTGTAGTTAACCAGGTGGCAGATATTCAAAATATTACTTATAAATGGACACATGTGTGGTTTTAAGACGATTCCGCTGATTATATATCCAAGGGTACAACACTTAATCATATGCTGAATGCAGAATAATGGCCACATGGGCCACACTAGTTTGAGAATGAATAAGAATCCACATTATCCTGCAAGCTAGACGATTCAATTAACATACTAGAAATGTGTAAATTAACAATCACAATGAGATTTATCTGATTACCAAACCCTTCTCTTCACCTCTGACAAGACATCTTGTGAATGTGGGGAATGCCAGGCCTCCACCGTGGTTCGGATCCCACTTTAAACTGTAGGTCCTCTATTTAATCTAACAATCACCCTACCATTACACATTAGCGTAAGTGCGTACAACCTGAACGGGTAGTAAGACGCGGTGCTAATAATAATAGTAATAGTAATAACAATCACAATGATAACCACTGAGCATCAAACTCCTATTGAGAAGTATTTGTCGTTGGTCAAATTGCAGCGAATAACAGCTAATTTTTTCCACCTTCCAGTGTATTGGTAAGGTGGAAACACCTTCACTTATTTGTCAAACATGGCAGTTAAACGTACAAGATATGCAACCGGTGCTTAACAATTAAGTATGTCCATCAAACAGAGTTTACAGAAGAGCTGTGAGTCTTACTGTATTCAAAGATAATTATCTAAAAAAATAAACTCAAATCATTGTCTAAACTCTGAGATAACAAGGAAATCATAAGATTTGAAGTGTAATTCAGAAATCTTCTTCACCATACAACCCAAAACATCCAATTGTCTTACCCGTCCAGTATCAACTAAGGTATTTCATTTTACAACATGAACATGTGAAACAACCATGCACGGATCCACAAGCACTACTTGCAGCTATAAGACAGATATGTCTGCCAAAATATGGTCATCATTTAACTATTCAATTTTTTTTTGCATAGCTCCAAATGTTTTGAGGTCAACCTTAAGTCTACATTTAAGCTCATGGGTGAGCAACCACCGCAGATATTACAACCATTAGACCATTCTTACAAACTGAAGGGGATTCATACGGTCCTGTTTATGTTAGACCTAGTCGTGGACGTGTAAACTTCACAGTAAGAACTGACATGAAAAGTTTTATTTTATTCACAAGGAAGGAAGTTCATATAGAGTTGATAAGTTAACTGACTACTTAAAGTTTTCTTGGGGGCTTAAAAAGTTTCATGCCTCACCAAAGGAAAGGTTCTCACCTATATTCAGATAATGCAACAAATTTGTGTGTACCGACCATGAAATTCAAGATATTTTAAATATTTCCACATCTGAACCTCATCAACACAAGTTAATGGATTGGTTGATAAAGAGCAGTGTCGAGTGGAATTTTACTCCACCAAGATCCTCTCATTTTGGAAGGCTTTGATAAACGGAAGGTAAGAAAGTAAAATCTCATCTCAATTGCATTGTGGAAATATCTTTGTTAGAATGAAGAAATGTACATTTGTCTAACATTATTAGAGATTTGTTTTAATTCCCGATCTTATATCTTGTACTCTAAGCACCGGAACCCATTATAATTAGAGATACACTGACTACCTTGGTAGAACTAGGTATTCAAGTATAAAAGTTGAATAAACTCTATCGATAGGAGTGATTAGTCTAGCTTAAAGGCAGAGGACATGGCTCTCGTCCTAGATGAAAACTTGTCCCCCCTAATTGCTCCAACCCCTTCTTAATTGGAATATAGCTTGCAGCGTCGAGCTTAATCCTGAAAGCGATGGGTTGGTGCGAGCTGGCATCACGAGAACATATTCGGGAGTGTCAAAGAGAGTCGTTGTAAAACTATGTCTACTGACCGCTCCCATCGGAAAATTACACACATTAATAACAAATAACGTATAGCATTCTTGTTTTACCTTTTCCTAACTACTAGTAGACTTAATTTGTTAAGTGTTATTTTATATACATGTATTATTCATTGAATTGTATCTATTTATTTTATTTATTGATATGTTTATTATATGTAGAGTTTGTATTTAATGTAGCTTTAAATTTTTTTACGTATAGCTATTGAAAGTATTTCCGTTCAGGGTGGGTGTCGGGTTGAGTACTATAAGATAAAGATTTTGCCACCACTTCTATAAAAGGTAGCAGATATGTCGGTACTGTAAAAAAAAACGATACACTTGTTCCATTAATGGACCTGACTGGTTGAAGATTGTGTTTCATAGAGAATAAAGCGAAGCAGAAAAGTGTACAGGTAATTAAATAGATCAACAAAAACAATTGTGTTAAGGATCTTTTTAATGGTAACCAATCAATTACAGACGGTATAACAGTACCTCATGTCTCTTCTTAAAGAACCGTAATTTATTAAGGTTATATATGAAATTTGTTTACTATAAGCAATAAAAGATAGCAGCAACATACCTGATACCTCCTCGCGATGTATCGTAATTGAGCATGCGTGTTCCGTGTCTCCAGGTGACGTATGAAGGATGAGGTACTTCACTCACTTCACACCTCAATTCTATGGTGCTTCCAGCCTTGTAGAACTTGTCCGGGATCGAGTCCCCTCGCTCGTCCACAATATCGACACGGGGAACTGAAACACACAAGTTACTATATGCTCACATTTCTACTCTATTTTTCAATTCTCATTAAATTAAAATCTTACATAATTATATATCAAATCTAGTTGTATACATACATTTTAGGATAGTAAAACATAAGATATTTGTGACACTATTACCAATTTATAAAAATAATACATAAACGTTAATTTTCCTTAAATTATTTATATTAATTTGTTTGGGGTCCGACAACTTAGCTCAGTTGGTAGTGTGTTAGTCTACTGAGCTAAGAGTCTCGAGTTAAATTCCTGGCAAGGGAGAAACATTTATTACTGGTGAAATGCGAGTTTCCCCTTTCACAGTCATGGATTAACGGCCATGGGCGGGATGTTATGTATGTCCTTGATATATATTGGTTAAATTGTATGTTGATATAATCAGTTGGCTTAGAAAGTGCTCGTTAAATACCCCAAATAAATTATAATTGAAAATATTTGGTATAGAAATACAATACAGTTCATCAAATATATAAATATAAATTAAAAATCCTAATGGTTAATCTAAAAGAAACAAATTTTATTAAATTTTAATTATGTTTGGGAGACACAAAAACTTGTGTTAACTGAGGTATTTTTACATGATACGCGTGGTATGTTATGGGCTGGATGTTACTTTTTGGATAAATTTGAAATACATTATGTGTTGAAAATAGGAAACTCACTTTCCCCATTAATTTTTAATCCAGCCTAAGATTATGATATTAGGGTAATATAATATAGTTAGGATGGGTTAACTTTAAACGATGTAATGCAAGTATTAGGATACACAGATGTTTGGAAATATAATGAAAAAGGTTGCAAAAAATGCTAAATTTTACTATAGGCTAGAAAGGAAATAGGTTTAAAAGTGAGCGCTGAAAAACTAAGTTTATTATCTTAGAGAGAACACAGATTAGTAATGAGAATTTAGAGATTACTGCGAGAAACACTTCATTTGACAGAGTTAATGAGTTTAATTATTTGGGAACGATTTTAACTAGCAACAATGATAACATTTAGTATACGAGTATAATAAAGTCAATAAATGCATGTTATTGCTCGGTTAGTAATTGTTGTCATCTCAACGGCTCTCCAGGAATGAGAATCTCAGAATATATAAAATAATAAATTTGCGAGTTGTTGGGAGTGAAAGGTCTCTCTTAACTTACATGGCGAAAAAAAAATTAAGGGTGTTCGAAAACAAGGTTCAAAGGAATATATTTTGTCCAAACATAGATGAGACTACTGGGGAGGGGAGGAGGTTGCGTAATATTGTGTTACATATCCTGTACTTATCACAATACATTGTAAGGTTAATCAAATCTGGTAGGGTATGATGGGTAGGACATGCACTGAGAATGAGAGATTCTAGAACCTTGTTCTGTGTAGTGACTGGCAAACTAATTGGGAGAGACCATTGGAAAGACCAAGACGCAGATTGGAGGATAACTCTAGAATGAACCTGAAAGAGATAGGGTTTATTAAGGTAGACTGGATAGAGCTAGCTTACTAGGAATATATTTGTAGATGCGATAATGAGCTTTAAAGTTCTTAATGCCAACTTAACCTTGTTTCCTTTATATTATAATACTAATATTTCCCCACCTATTCGTTCACATTAAATAATATATCAACTCATTCGACAACTTCAAGTGCTAGAAAATAATTAAGAGCAGTTTTTATGCACGTACGAAGATTAAAGAAGAAACACCCCCTAACCTCCTCTCCTGCTGCAACCCTAGCTCATATCATGTGCCATTTTATGTACCCAAAATACCAGCCGCGACGAATGTTCACTGATTACGGCCAGGTTTTATCGAAACTACTTCCCTCGTTAATAAGATAGTGTGATAGTATTTAGCTTACCATCGTTCCCTGGAAAATATGTAGTACAACAGAAGAAGTCCATTCTCGAGCCGATGAATAATTTTATGTTTACTGAAGACAAACAAATGAATGGAGAGACAAACGCTCTAAAAATCGATTGTTTGATGCTCTTTTTTTTATCATGTTTACTACCCATATGGTAAGGGAAACACCACCTATATTCGAACATCCATAAAAATCTAACTGTTATATTCGTTATTGACACTGGGAATTTATCACATATATTTTTGTTTTTATACTATATAACATTATTCACAAGGAAAAGTAACCAAATCATAAATGATAAATTAAGTATTAATCCTATATTTTTTTACATTGTGTTACAAAATTAGAATCGTATGCTTATTAAACACAATATCAAAATAAATATGTGTAAAATCTGAAATTAATTTTGAATTTTAAGTTATAACTTCTCTATACACAAATTTATGCTCGCGATTATGGACCTTTGATCGACATACTTCATCACTATTAATCACGGAGTTTAATACTTCAGACTCACAATATGTGTAAAAACAAAACTAAGGTTTCCCAAAGCAAGTGGTCTTTCTATGTTTCTTGTTTCTTTATCTAACCGAATAGGTAGTGACTTTCTTTAATGTGCTAGGATCACTATGTATGCAATAAAATAGGCAAATGTGCACACCCATAAGAATTCACTAACTACTTATTTAAATTTCAAAATTGCTTGGTTGATTGAATTTAAAGATGCACTTCCCAGTTGACACGTGGTTTAAGACCTTATACTTGACATATTTGATTTTTTTAAATTCACCCAAGATGCACATTTGATGTTTAAATAAGTATACTTGAACAATGAAACTAACTATTTTTCTTGGGTTTGTATTACACACACTGGAGGTAACAGGTTTTAAGATGTCAATATTTCAATATACAACAACTCCAAACAATAGTGAGTGAACTACAATGGAATCAGATATTTTGTTCACAATTTCCAAAGTTAACTAAAACTGAAATGTGTTTCCACTTAAGATTAATAAAGTGAGGTAAAGGTAGGCTAAACAAAATAAAATGACTATAATAATTGTATTAAAATACCTAAATTTTTAACATTCAAATAGTTGGCTATCTGCTATGTCTTGCTGTTTTTTTTATAAAAGAATTAATCTAGTTTTCTACATATGTATCAATGCAAATGTAAGATCAAATCAGATAAAGATATTGAAAGTTTCCTATGTTTAAGTTTCATTTGTTAAAGAATAATTTTTTATCTATTATTGTTAATATAAAACAATCAACAAAATATATTGTTTCTCAATGGATTTAAGATGATTAATGTATTTTGTAAATTTTCTTTAGATTTCATTTTATTTGACAATTCAAGTAAGATCGAAAAAAAACCATTATGTTTTGTTGTTATTTCCCAACACCTCGTTCCTGAGGAGACTTACCAAATGATGAGATATATATTAAAACATAATATTTTATTTAAACTCTATCAAATTTAAAACGCCAACGTAACCACACCAGCAATCAGTTTTTTGACATTGCTACACTCGCTGATTAGAGCGTGATGGTTTGTAAGATTATCCTTTACTCTTTAATCTAAGGAATACAATATAAGAAATACCACCTAAATCCGATGGGTACATTTTAAGTTTACTGGAAACAAACCAATAGAATAAATCAAAGTACAGAAAAAAACTGTTTTATTATGTTTGTATTGATGTATGCACACATTGTATAAACCCTTGTTAACATTATTTAAAGCATTATTTAAATATTAATTTTGCTTATAAATGATTATAGTATCACATGTTTAAGGCGTTTTTTTACTAATCTAGTTTGACTTTTTTTTTAAATGTGAGATTGAACTTAAACTATCGTTCTATAATGCTTTTAAACCTTTAGAATACACATTCGTTATTTGATTTAATATTATTAATAATCTATTGTTGTAATAAATATTATACTTATTTAAAAAATTTGTTCATTATTTTATTTGAGAATTGTATTGTTCTACATTTGGTCAAAATATATTTAAATGTAAATTGAGCCATAATTTAATTAATCTTAAGATACTGGAACAGCTAACATTTTATGTATACATTCTGTGTAAGTATCCATATTTTCATCAATTTTTATTTATTTATAAGCTCCATATTGAACACAAAATAAATGCAATCTGATTTATTAAAATTAAAGAAAGTATGAATAGTATACATAATATAATTTAAAGCTTATAGCTTCATATGAATTATTAAAAAAATGAAAATATAATTATAATTAATATTAATGCTTTAATTACATAATTATTTTGATATTATTTATATAAATTTTAAACAGTAGAATACCAAGTAGAGATACTTTAAATACGTATGTGTTACTCCCTTCATACATGAATGTGCACCCAAATTTTCATGGAAGAAGATTGGAAAAAAACTTTCAGGGAAGTCCATCCTTAGCGCTGGCAACTGGTATCGAACCTCTACCGTCTTCGGCAGTCATGAGTGAGACTTAATTACTCATTGCCGTTAAGAGCTGAAACTTTCATTACCGTACTCACAAAAGTATTCCACTAGTCCTATATTGAACTAGTTATATCCAGTCCAACTCACTACACCCTATCTATTTCAGAACCATTCTAATGTTATACTTCCATTTACGTTAAGAGGCCAGTTTCATATTTGGACTTAGTATGCCTCAAGTGCGGTGCTAAACTAAATACAAGATGGCACCTACCTAAAGCAAAATGTAATGGTCAAGTTTCATATGTAAACTTGGTCCATTCCAATTGAGTTTAGGTAGGTGCCATCTTGTATTTAGTATAGCACTACACTTGAGTCCTGTGAGCTCTGACTATGAAACTGGCCCTATGACTTTCCAATGGTCTCTTCTAATCAAGTTTGACATCAATACCCTAACCACGGTTCTAGATCATAGTAAGTCTAGTCTTTTATAATATACTACATCATTATATTCATGATTTTCTAAGATATTGCATAAAACCTGATTCGGTGTCCGACCGGTCTATGAAGACACCCTTGCAGTAGACTAGGCTGCCAATGATGAGGACATCAAAGTTCGAATCTCAGTCAGGCAGGTATACTGAAGCTGATTTTTCCAAAAATAATTTTCCACTTTCCCTCCTCAATACAAATAGTACATAATCATATAATTCAAACGGGTAGTAAGAAGTAGTACAAAAATATATAAAGTGTTTAAATATACATATGCTTTTAAATGGCATTTAAACTAAATTAAACAGTAATAAATTTGTTAATTTCTACATTATGGTTCAAGTTACTCATCAGTATATAGAATCAAACATTTTCTTGATAAAATTTAAAAATATTATAATAACTATAAAAGGTTATGAAGATTTAAGAAGTATGGAATTATAAAGCTAGTCTAAAAATTAATAGTGTGAGAATGAAAATTAGATAGTATGTCTCGAATAAGTCAACATCATGGACTTTTAGTTCATAAAAGACACCCCAAGTTCAAATGGCAAGTGATTTGTCCTCATTGCGGTGAGGAGCTCATTGCATTGAAATTGATTACTAATGATTTATTACCAGAACAGTGGAATGACAACTGTATAAGTTACAACGGACTTGTTCCCTGAGAATTTAAGTGATTTTAGTGAGAACATTCATTTGAAATTATTCGTACTCTGATTGCAGAATAAATTCTTAATTTTAGGTTTTCTATTTTATTCCTTGTAGTAATTTTGTGGGAGCTCGTTTGCTTGGACAAAATATAGTTATCGGATAGAAGACTAGTTCTTCACATACAAAATAATAATATTTTTGCCAAAATAACCGGTAAATGATACTCGACGAAAAATAGTTTAATGCATATTCTTACTTCTGTTTTTCTTTGACATAAGCTTGATTCAAAGTTATTTTGACTCTCCAATTAACTTAAGTTCATAATCGTATCACTTTTACTCATGGTGACGACCATACTACTTAACTCAATATTCTAGTAATAAGTTTAACTAGTATCCTAGTTTTGCTACATAATAGTAACCACAAAATATATTGTTAGTAATTATTGATTGATTTTAAATAGAGGTGGAATTATAATTTATTGAAGTTTTTAATTTTCAAGCTTCCCTATTTTCTCCATACATTTCTTGCTTATATATTTTTGAAGTAACAATTAATTTATAATTATAAACACAATCTTGTTATTTCATTTTTATTTACGTATGATCCCTAAAAAATACAAGGTACGTCTTTTGAATTTTTATACAAACCCAACCCTTGAAGGTAGACTAACAAAGGGGTTCTCGCTCTTCCTGAACGTCACATAAAGAGAATCCGACGGGAATTGTTTTCTTTGTTAATACACATGCAACTACGCCTTGTTCAAGTATACTGGCTAGGAGGAAATGACGTACACGGCTAGTTGAGTCCTTCAAGGCTTGATCTTTGAGAACGTATAATATCTCGCTGATTTAGACTCTGCGTGAAAAAGACAATCTCTTATACCAGCATCTATTTAAAATAGATTTTTTTTGTAAAAAAATAATTACATATGTTTTGTAATTTATATAGTTTTATAAAACAAAAATATGCATCTACCATTTTTTCATTCTTTCTTAATACACCTTCAGTATTAATGCAAATAACATATTTATTAATCTAATGTGGTATAAATTAGTATCAATTGTTTAGATTAAATGTACCTGCATCAATGTGGAGGGTGATTGAGATACATACTGGTATTCCAACCCCAATCTTTCCAGCAACGTCAGTACAGTTTTCTGTGAGTGTATTTCCTTAGATATTTATCCAAAATCTTGATGTAAATTTAGATAGAATGTATTTGACAAACACATTATGATCTTGCATTAGACTTGATAGGAGGTGATAGTAAGATTTGGGTTCAAGCCTCAGTTAGGTGTGCTCAGTTTTTTACCCAAAATCCTATCTCCCTCTTCTACGTAAATGTGTAAATATGTACATCCATTCCCATTCATGCCAGCAGTGTAAATATACAGACAGCCTGAACGTGTAGTGCAACACGGAGAGAGCTCATAAAAGAAGTGTTGACAAACTTTCTGGCTGCTGGTAGCTCTTTACGTCGAGACAGGGTTCCATTAAATGTAACATGGCTTTTTTATCTGCACGCTTCAATTGATTGCTTACAAGTCTCAATTGGGGAAACTAATTCAAGATTTTAGTGAATCTATCAACCAGCTGATAATGAGGGATGCAGGTTACCTCTATAAGTCTCGTTTCATTCACAGTAGGCTATATTATGTTCTGCCTTTTCTTGTTCTATAATTTATCCTTCTCAGTCTAGTATTAAGTTTCTTAAAGTGGGTACACTAAAGAGGTTTATCTCAGAAAGGGTTTAAAAATAATATTATTTCCATACGATGCGAGCAAAAAACAAATAATTTAAAAATATTTCATTTGAATTTATAAAGACAAAATATTATTTTTCAATTATATTTTATTTCTTATGATTTATGCATATTTATTAATACAGCTTGGTTTTACATGACATCTAGTAGAAGTTAGCAGATGGTATCAGAAATTCCAACCTTGTCTGAAAGTAACTTTTGTCAACATATTTGCAAATAATAACTATTTATTAATTACTACTATTTTTATCACTAGAAATATTATCATTCACTTTTAAAGTTACTTCCACAAAGATTACAGTATAATTTTATTTTACATAATCCAATTAATGAAAAAAGAGTCTAGTAAGTTCATTCTAATTTTTCTTTTAACTCTTGTGGCGAATACAGGTTAAATAGAGCGTGAAATTTTACATTTAATGGTATTATATTCCATTATTAATATTTTTATAACTGCCCTCACATATCTTTAACATAAATAAATGGTTTGTGATAATAAAGAGGTAAAAAGAATATAAAATGTTCATGAAATAATATACATTTTAAATTTTGTAAACACAAGTATTAATACAACTCGCCGTCCAGCCTGCAACGAGCTCCTCTACGTCACGAACTGGCAGCATAGCTTCTACACAGTGGCCATATTTGTTTCCGGCATATAAGGCTACTTTTAACATTTTCTTGCTTTTACTAATTATTTAGAATTAAACATTCAAAGAAAACTTCAATAATAAACAACCAACCAAACGGTTATTCTTATTAAAAAAATCTAACCATTTTAAATATACTTTATAACAGTGAATTATCGTATAAAATACAGTTTATAAAACCACTTGCGTAAGTCAACAAGTTGAAGAACCAAATATTTCATATTTGAGTTTATTAATTTGTATTTAGGCGTGTTTATGCTACCATTACTAATTTTATTACAAATTTGAATAATAGAGTGCCTTTTTTTGAATATTAATTCGGCTACATAGTAATCTGTGTGTTCTTTTGTGAATATTATTTCGGTGTGCAAGCGTGTTATCCTTGGAAAATAAACGGTTTTTTAGTGATCTTTATATATTTATTTATTTAATTTAACATTAAGGCATGTGATAAAAAAATAGCGGGTGTTTCTCAGTGATCGATATAAATTTTTCTAAAATTTAAGTGTAGCAAGACTATAAAATAAATCTTTTAATCCCAAGATTGTTTTGTGTTGCCCTTTAAGCTAAACCTCAAGTTTTAGGATTTTTATTGTATCCCAAAAAAATCTGTGAAGTGTAATAAAAATTACTTGTTAGTCTTTCTCCAGTGTTGATTAAATAAATACCAGGCTAAAATTTCAAGTTATAAGTTATTGTATTTTTAGTAGATCCTTTGTTATCACTGTTTAAGAGGAGTGAATCTAAAATAGATTTTTGTTTGTTAGGATAGCTTTTGATTTGTCATTGTCATTTATTTTATAGGCCTAAACATATTTTCTAGAATATTGATTTTTGTTTGTTAAATTATTTAAAGTCATTATAAATAGGCCTACATATTAAAAGAATATAATATAACGGATTGTAAAGGCGAGCATAAGCTTGAGGTTGTGTAAAACATAGGTTTAGTCAGTAATCTGTCTTTTTTTTTCCCGAGCATGAGTCTGTCCAAACACAGGAAAACATCAATGGAGGAGAGGCCAACTTTTCAAGGAAGAAGAGAGAGACATGCACACAATATAAACAAGAGGACATCATCAATATTACAACTGTAATTACACAAAATATGATGGACGAATTCGATTCATTCAACGTGGCAGAAAAAAGAGCAAGATACTTGAAACTCAGTGTTAACACTGTGACACGGTGAGGATAAAAAGAGTTTTATTTACATAATTATAAGCTACATAGCCATGGAGTAACTGGTTTTAATGTTTTTAGTTCCTGTCATCCCTTGGTTGAAGTTCTTTCGTGCTTTCTGTGTAGTGAAACTTATAAGGATACTGTACACAAACTATCACATATTATTCCCCCCTTCCCCCAAATAAAATATTCCTTCTCTCTCATATAGTTATTTTAATTAATAAGAAATGTCAGCGCATAAATTAAAAAGGTTTTTTTTTGTTCACTTCGCTCTTTTTAAGGCAGCATATCCTGCCTCAATAGCGAGCACACCTCAAACGATTTAATTTAAAATTATTAATTTCTAGAACATATAACGTATTTTGATATAGTGATGTTACAAAAATAAAAGTCTTAAATAAACAATACTCTTTGTCATGTTATCAATATAGGCCTACACATTGATTTCTTTTTTATTCCAGTTATTATAGCAAGAAAATAGATCATGTTTAAACTCCTGGAAAGATCAGAAAGTAACAACCGAGGCCTAGAGTATCTATAGAAACTCTTGATGATCTTACAATATATTCTGTTCATCAGGTTATCTACAGAATTTATCACGAAGGTCAGTGAAAATATAAAGGTCAACTTGTATTTTTTTTCACCTGTTGGTTTTTGGAATATTAGGTTATATATAAATAAAGTTGACTTTTCATGCATAAATAAATTAATCAAACAAACATTATGATGTATCTAAGGTAAAAACACATGTTCGTCAATTGTCAATATTTTTTTTAAATGTGTAAATAAAAAATTATTTCAAATTATGGTTAGGTTATTAAGATATCATTTTACATATCCTTGTGAGTAGAATGACAATGTAAAACTATTCATTATTTGATGTTTTATCTAAAATAATCTTCTATATGTACACGTTTTGGCACTCCCTCGCTTCTTGTTGGCAGGCTAATTTATAATCCAATCATTATTCAAGGGGTACGCTACAAAATTACTTTACCATAGCAATTTCAACATTGTTTGATGTATATTTATTTGTCACTGATTAATATTGATTATTCTATTATATATCTTACCAGGTAAACATGTGTCGATGTACTATTTTGTTGGCAATTAAGACCGCATAAATCGATTTCCAAGGAGGTAAGTCGACCTTGTCAAAACTTCTCAAAGTCATGGGCTTCAAGCGGCAGAAGGATATTGGAAGAAAGCATTTGATGGAAGAACCAAACATATGTGCAAAGAGAATATATTTTTTTCGATAATACCTCCAGCATATGTGCGATTCAATATATGTGGATTTTGTTTACCTGGATGAAACCTGGATTTTTTCTAGAGGTAACAGTTTTTTATTATTTTGTACACAAAAGTTTGAATGTTATATAGCACTTATACAATAATAGTAAATGTTTAAATTTTAATTGTGTTTTGCAGTTCATAACCTCAAATTGAGGCTGTATAACATATAAAACATACATTAGACAAATTCTCATATTACACACACTCCCAATGGTTTGTAATTTTATTTATTAATGTTAACATAAATACATCCATTTTTTACAGGAAGTGTTTCTAAAATTTGTCAAGATAAGACTTAGATTTTACAGATAACTTTAGAATAAAAATTACTATATTCTTCATTAACGTTGTAACATGAACATTTTCATTACTTTATTAAACCTCATTTGGCGATGCTAACCCACTTATTCAATTTTATTACCTAATTTAAAACATTAATGATCTTTAAAATTTGTTTTTGTCCTTAATTTTCTGTATCCAAGTTTTGAAAATAAATTTCAATATGTTATATGTGTGTTTTATACTTATCGTCAACCCATGTTTTAATCCAGTTGATAATGTTATAACACTTTATTGAAAATTTTTGTATGCGATATTTTGTTACTCATTAAAAGCAAAATGTAATAAATCATTTGAATATTTAAAGTCACTTAATTCATACACCAATTTTGAAAACTATCTAATTCATTAAATTGGAAATCTATATATTTTGTTATAACCATTCCTGAGTTTCCTATCTAAGTTTTAACTTTATTACCATTCCTTACTTTTAAACTACTTTAGAATGTTTTCTAATATGTATTATTATTATTATTATTATTATTATTATTAGTGCTGCTTCTTACTACCCGTTGGGGTTATTAGCACTTACGCTAATGTGTAATATGGTAGGGTGATTGTGAGGTGAAATGGAGGACCTACAGTTTAACATGGGATCCGAACCACGGTGGAGGCCTGGCATTTCACACATTTACAAGTTGTGATTAATATACGTCTTGTCAGAGGTGAATAAATGGTTTGGCAATCAGATAAATCTGTGCTGAGACCGAGGATTGAACCCCGGACCCCCAGCACAGAAATCTGACACCCTACACCTAGACCACCAGGTCACCGATATATTTTAATACTGTTAAAAAGGTTTATGGTGGCTGTTTTTTTCTATGTGTTATACTACACATTCAGACTTTTCACATTTATAATGTTGTTAATAATACTATTAACAACAGATTATTGAAAAAATTGTTTATTAAAAATTATTTATTTACTATAATAAAAACTAGTATGGGAATAAATGCTAAATTTAAGAAATATATATAATCTAGAAAAAATTAATATTTTTTACTAGGCCATCAACATATCAAGGTCAACAATAAATAAAAAATTAGACCTAAAATTTTACTGTCAGAAGTGAAAGCTGCTATACACATGTTTTTGCAGATCATATGGTTTGGCGTAGGGATGCATAATTTGGTCTGGTTACTTTTCAGAGATGTCAGTCAGCACCAAAGAAGCCATGAGGCAAATGTAGCTTATGTCTACGGCTTCACTCATATTGAAAAGAAAGAAATTAACTGGCTTTCAGTGAATCATATTAGTTAGCAAAAACAAATTCAGACACGTTTTAAGGAAAAAAAATAAGTAGTTTAAATGTTTTCAGTCCTTGTATCAATATCTTATTTGTTACGTGAAGGTATTGTTGAAATTAATACTAAAATAAATATTTTAAATTTGTACATTGGTTGTATTATTGTTGTCTCTCACACGTGAAGAAATTATGACAATTATCAATACAATATATCGTTTTAATTTTGTGCAGCCCCTGTATTAATATTTACTCTCTTTACGTGGAGGCATTGTTGCAATAAACAATAAGATAATTGGTCAAATTTATGCAATTATTATTGAATCACTAATATCTCTCTTACATGAAGGCATATTTTCAATGAGCACCTAAATAAATCATTTAGATTTATTATAATAAAACCAAACAAAATGTACATTGAAATAATCATCGTGTAGTGAACACTACTCCACCAATTACGATTCTGCTGTAGGCTTGGTACCAAACACCAACAGTAAACTGTGTTATAACTTATCACGCCTGGTTTATTTGACAGTGTTTCGATCACTGATGATACATTGTGATAATATAGCTTACTCCAAATTCTGAACTTTAAGTAGTACATTGATCTGATTACTACCTTTTGAGTTTACTGGCAGCAAACTAAGAGACAGAAGTTAAAAAATTATACAGATGGATTATTAGATATTCCTATCGTTTATACCATCGATAAAAGTTATAAACTCCACTAAAATCCCAATGTACAAAAATACCTCAAATTTTTATTATATGAATACATATGCAACCTTATTTTCCTAGTTAAATACACTTATTTCTAAAATTAAATTTATATTGATTGAAAATATTTGAAGTATTTCTCCGCTAAAGGCTGCACATAATTACATAAAATCTGACTATCCTAGCCGATAATAGAAGATTGACGTCGATTAGAAAGATTAAACGTGTACTTCCTAGCGCATGAAATTAAGGGATAACATTATTTGCGGCGTCAAGATTACACGCCTCGCTGCTATGTGATGGTATACCAGTTTCCTCTCCCTTTACAGTGTCGTGAAACTTATTTCTTCCTTCTTCATTTCTTCAATCGAGCAAATAATGCCTTAATAGGAGCTGTATTGAGTCTCGCTTGTGACGCTATGGCTGAGTTCTATAGCTATGTTATGTTAAATCCTGGAACAGTCGTTTCGGGGAGGTTAAGGGCTGCACAGCATATTGGTGATTTTTTTTTCAAGTTTACTTTTTGATTTAAGCGTACATAATTTTTAATCTATAACTTTATTCCAAATAAGCATTTGCCCGTGGTTTCGATACAATTAAACAATACTTCAACACGTAGTATAAATTCAAATGCTAATATATAATACAATTTAGACGAAAGAAGGGATTTATGAGCATTCGAGGATTCACGAAGATGGACTTCTTTCCCTCCAAACCGTAGTTCATATAAAGTTCCATCTCATGTTCCCGCAATACAAGTGGCGACGAATGTTTACTGCTTATATGGGAGCTCTGGACACTTTAGGTTCGTGGCCAGGTACATTGACCACTATACCACGGGGTTGGCTTACGTTTTAATTAAAATATAATAACTTAAGTTCAGCCTACAGGTTTTAAAATAATTTGATTTTTTTCCTAAATATATTTTTTTGTATTTGATGTAAGACTTATTAGTTTTTTTAAATAAATATTGTTTTGGATATATAATTATATTTCCATTGTTATATTAGCCATTTTTATTTCATACTTAATGAAGTTCCTTTCAAATAATACGTAAGATTTAGTTTGGGAGATGTAATATTTTTAAATTACAGATATAAAATCAAACATGTTTTTAAAAGTTTATGGTTTAATAAAATTAAATTGTAAGAAAGCGAATCGATAAGTTAAAATAAATTTCAAAATATATCTATAGGATTACGTGCAACCTTATAAGATATTAAAATCTTATCCTAGAACATGCTGGTACTTATTTTAAATTAACGATAAGCTAATAAGACAGAAAAAGCTCAGCCTATTTATTTATCACTTCACAAGAGTGACAACACCAAAATACAAAGCGATAAAAATATAATCCTGCTAACAAAAAAAAAGTTATTATACCTCTGAACAACTGGTAATATTAAACATTCCATTAAATATAAATACTATGATTGGTAAATTAGTCCACCTCTAGACCTATTTGTAACTGTTAACTATTCCAAACTCAGGTGAGTGGGCACACGCACTAAACTACAAGCTCATATATTCTGACTTGCAAGTGATGGTAGGATTAGATTCAAATTAAACCTGGTTTTATTGAATCTGGTTTTAACTAATTTGTTTTATCAATACAGCTATTATTTAAGTTAGTCTTCCTGTAAATTCTACCTTCCTCAACCTCCCACTAGCGTAATTCGATGCATTTCGCACAAATGGTAGGACGCAATGCAAAAGGAATTCAAATATGGCTGCTCTGCCTTTAAACTTTGCCACCTTTAAATTAATTAGTGTTGTTAACTACCAACACAACACGAATGCTATTTTGGACGGCATAGCTACCTCCGAATTTACTAGTGTTCTTAATTATTAGATGGTGACCGGGCGGTCTAGGGGTAGGATGTCAGACTTCTGTTGTGCTTGCGGCCGGGGTTCAATCCTCGGTCCCATCACATATTTATTTGATTACCAAACCCTTCCTTCACCTCTGACAAGACATCTTGTGAATGTGGGGAAGCCAGGCCTCCACCGTGGTTTGTATCCCACGTTAAACTATAGGTCCTCCATTTCATATCACAATCACCCTATCATTGCACATTAGCGTAAGTGCGTAAAACCCGAACAGGTAGCAAGACGTGGTGCTAATAATAATAATTAATTATTATTCCAGGCCACACGTATGCTGTCAGACAACTCTACCACATCTGAATTTACTACTACTCCAAAACGGCGTATTTATTTGTATGGTCTAAGAGATCAATTGCATGATAGATTTAATCTAAGGTAATAAGGAAATCAAGGTTTGAATCCTTGCCAGATGTAATGAAATATTTTTGCCCAAACTTCCCCCCTCCACGATAATTCTGATACACTTCCTCTAAAATCTTCTTTACTCATCCAAACCCCATCAGTGTGATTACATTATAGGTAGCCCGAAAATGAAGTATGGCGCAATGCACATCAAAAATAATCCATATGGAATGAATATTTTGTCAGACAGCTTAACTTCCTTTGAATTTACCTTTGATGTTAATTATATTATACAATAACATACCCATGAAGCTAGAGACTACACCCACACCTATTAGTGATTCTGTAATGAGGAGCCAAATATTTTCGTAGTGGACATATTTATTTCTAGGGGCCAATGTTTTAATGTCAGATTAAAGTACTAGTGAACTAAATTAAAGTTTAATATAACCTCGAGTTAAAACTCCAGGTTAACGTAGTTTATTGTAGGAATGACTTTTTATGTGGAGGTTAGTTGACTTGGAGTTAATTTGTTGAATTCAGAGGTTGGTAGTATATTTTTAATCAAATGTCACTTGAACAAAAATATTTGTGGGTGGAAATGGAAATAAATTAATGCTGAAATTCATTAATAAACATTATTAAAATTAATCTTAAATACATTTGTGAGCTTTTAGCATGTTTCAGACCCATTTTACTAATATAGTATATGCTAATATTCTCTCCAAAAACTATTACAGTATTGTAAAATCCACTTAATACATTTAATGATTTATTTTATCCTGCTTAAGAATAAACTAGAGTGTTTAAAAAAGGGGTGTGGAGGGTGCGCAAAAACCAGTCCATATATGGCATTTTTTATACAAGTTTGTAAATAAATAATAATTTAAAGTCATATTTCTACTCAAAAGGATACGGATAGTCGATTTAAGTTGTAACGAGTTACAAGTTAAAGCTCTTTCAAATGGAGCAACACTCCCCAAACCCCCCTTGATGAACTCCAACACAAAAGTATGTTCTCTGACCTCCGCTCTACAACACCCTACACAACTGACTGCTCGGGGCTCGACCCTACGCCTGGCCGGAAAAGAATGAGGTTCCACGCGGCCAGACAAAGTTACGACTTCCGCCACTAGGACCATATATAATAATCTACTTGCTGCTAGGAAATCCTACTCTTGTCGTGTTTGTTCTTTCTACCTACCCCCTCCTTCATTTGCCCCTTCACTCTGTGGATACAATTAAGCGTATATATTGGGACGTTGGTTTTCGGTGGTCATGAGGAGATTCCGTATAGCCGACCGAGGAAGACTACTGGATCGAAGACTACTAGCGACTGAATCTACAACTACGAATGGAGCCGACGGTCAAGAAGAAGAAGAAAGGAGTCGACGTTGGGGTCGGGACAAGACCACCGGATGAGGCGAAGAAGATCACCGGGCCCGGGAAGAGACCGACCCCGGCGGTGAAGAAGTTGGCGGTGAGCGACGGGGGATCCGCCGTCAACAGCAGGCTTGTGCTGCCTGTTCCATCCGGGGGAGCTGAAAGTTTCCGTTCGCGGGGACTGAAGGCTCCTCCGGTCAGGAGGGAGCTCGTGCCGGGTGGCAAGTGGTCCGCCACAAGCCCGAAGGCAGGAGCATCAGCGGCAGCTGCCCCTTCGAGGGGCAACAAGCTGGAGGTAGCTCCCGAAGCCAGCGGGGCCGCTCTAATTACCGGAGCTGAGCGTGCTGCTGGCCTAGGTGAGCGAGTGTTGCCCTCGGGCGACAAAACGGCCATTTCTAGGGCCACCAAATCGGCCCTTACCAGGGCCAACATGGCTGGCGTGACCCCCCAATTTAAAGGGGGGGTGGGCGCAACACACAGCCAAGTGGGTGAAGGTAGCGGGGCCCCTCAACTTACCGGAGGTGAGCGTGCCACTACTAGCACCCAGCACGAGTCACCTTCCGGGTATGTCTCGGCCCTTTTAAGGGCCAACATCTTTGACAATGTGACCTCGCCAACTGCCGGCGACACATAGGCCCTTTCTAGGGCTAACCAGTGCGGCCCTTTCCAGGGCCAACAAATCGGCCCTTACTAGGGCCAACAAGGCTGGCGTGACCCCCCAATTTAAAGGGGTGGTGGGCGCAACATACAGCCAAGCGGGTGAAGTTAGCGGGGCCCCTCAAATTACTGGAGGTGTGCGTGCTGCTACTAACACCTGGCCGGAGTCACCTTCCGGTGATTTTTCGGCCCTTTCTAGGGCCAACATCTCGGCCAGCGCGACCTCACCAACTACCGGCGAGGTGGACGCAGTCGGCCAAGGTGAAGCCAGTGGGGCCCCTCCAACTACCGGAGGTGAGCGTGCCGCTGGCAGATCCACCGGGGCTTCCGGTACTGCAACCTCGGGCCTCGGCTCGATGGACAGATCCGGCCCCCACCAAAGCGTCGGCAGCAATGCCGATGCGGTCGAACCCAGCGGGGCCCCTCCGGCTACAGGAGGTGAGCGTGCCGCTGATAGCCAAGAAGTTCTAGAGGCCCTTTTTCGGGCCGACAGCCCGCAAATCGGGGAGGATGGCGAAAGCTCCCGCCAGCACGATGGGTGGAAACCTAACGGTGCCAACGTAAGCCCTGACCAGGGAGAGCCTAGCCGTCCTTCGCCGGTAAAGACCGCTGCAAGCGGCAATGACGCAAGCTTTACCGCAAGGGCCTCAGAAACCCGCGTCAACTCCGACATCTCTCACCAAGGGGTGTCGGTAGGCAAGAAACGCCCGGCTGAATTTTCTTCGGACTCGTAAGACCGGGTCACACGCATTGCGCGTGTTGACAGCTCGTGCGATTCCGTGGACGTGGAGGGACTGTCTTCAGGACTAGACCTCCCGTTGATACGTGATGAGTCGAGCCAAGGGTCGGATGATGAGTCTGAAGGATTTCGGACCGTAAGACCCCGCCGAGTGGGGGAAGGCCGGCAACACCAGGAAGCTGCTGGGGGGCAACCCTAACCATTTAGGTGGCAGCTCTGGTGACGAAAGCGAGGCCAGTGGTGGCTCAGGCCTGGGTGCGCTGGGTAAAGGTGGGAAGCGGCGGAAACCTACGGGTAAAAAAGCAAGCCGTGCCTCACCCCAGCCTGGTACTAGTGGCTCTGGGCCAGCTGGCAAAGCAAAGGGGAATGATTCCTCCCATCATCTTGTGTGATGTGGAGGACTACTCCAAGGTGGCGAGGGCCATCCGTACCAAGGTTCTTGGACCTGTGGAGGTGGTCAGGCAGCCGGGAGACCAAGTGCGGCTCCAGTGCGGGTCGGAGGAAGACTACCGCGCCCTCCAGAAGTTCCTGCCGAGCTTGGGGATCCAGCATTGGTTCTACGAGCTTGAAAGGGAGCGACAGGTCAGGGTTTGGTGAAGGGACTCCTGACACGGACAAACCCTGGCGACATCCAGGAAGAGCTGGTTGGGATGGGCTTCCCCGTGAAATCCATCACACAACTGCTCTCCCAATGGAAGTGGGATCAGAGGACCGGAGAAAGGCAGCGGTTGCCGAACTTCGTTGTCTCTCTGACGCCCGGGGAACACACCGCAAGGCTGTACTCCATATCAGTTCTGTGCGGATTCCGCGTCAAGGTGGAGAAGTACAAGTCTCCAGGAGGCCCGGTTCAGTGCAAGAACTGCTTCCGGTTTGGGCATGTGCGGAAGGATTGCCGCGCCAGGCCTAGGTGTGGGTTCTGTGGTGGAGACCACGAGAGGGGCGGGTGCCCGGACGAGAGACGATCTCCCCCGAAGTGTCTGCACTGCTCAGGAGCTCACTCCTCGGCGTGGCGGGGCTGTCCCACTTACAAGTCCTTGCGGACGGCAGGGAATGTGCGTGCTTCCGGGGCCCGAGAAGGGAGGACGGATGGGCCAAGTGAAGGCCTGAAGCCCTCGGGGCACGTTGTGGAGCGGAGGGTGACAGTGACTCCAGCTCCAACACCAAAGCCACTGGTACAATCGTTTGCCAGTATTCTGTCAAAGAGAGACACCCCTCCATCTCAGGCCAAGGCACCTGCCAAAGCCGCCAAACCTGAACCGGTTACATCTGGTTCTACCCCTTCGGTCGAGGGCCGGCCCAAGACTTCTCCTCTACCCATCCTAAACCCCACCTCCACCCCTGCCACCCTGCACCCTACTAACCCTTTCCTACCACTCCCAACTCCTACCCTTGTTACCCCTATAACCCCCACTCCTGAGGACGATACCGCAAAGCTCAAAGATTGCATTGAGCTGCTCAAGGGCATTCCGGGACTGGACCCATGGGACTTTTCATCGAGTCTCTTGAGGAAGGTCCAGGAGTCTCCGAGGAGCAACCGTGGCCATCTGGTTATGGAGCACATCATCCTCTACCTGGTCTCTCATGGCAGTACACCCGAATAGAGGACCACCAGTGCTGAAGGAGCTCACGGTCGCACTCTGGAACGCCAACGGAGTCGCGGGGAAGAAGGCTGAGCTTGAAAGTTTCCTGGCAAAGCATCGTGTCGATGTAATGCTGCTGGGAGAAACCCACTTGCGCTCCGCAATGAGGTTCTCGTTAGCAGAGTTTATCTGCCATCGTAGTGACCGAGCGGGGGATGTGGGATGGGGTGGGACGGCGGTTCTGGTCCGAAGGGGCCTTGACCATCACGTCGTATCACTTCCTCCCCTCCAACACATGGAAGCATCGGCTATCCAACTGGTGACCTCAACCGGGCCAGTGCGCATCATTTCCATCTACTTCCCTCCAGACCGCCGGTTCGACCGGGCTACGAGGGCTGACATGGAGGTGCTGATTCGAGGTACCACGCCTGTTTTAATCGGTGGTGACTTCAACGCTAAGCACCCTTCATGGGGCTCTAGGATTATGTGCGCTCGCGGCGGATTGCTCCGCGACGCCGTAGATCTACATGGCCTGGTGGCTTCCGGCCCCCCCACCCCTACCCATTTTCCTTACAATCCCGGCATTCTCCCGGACGTCCTAGACTTCGTTGTCTCCAGAGGGATCAGAAGGCGGTTAGTGTTGAAGTCTCTAGCTGAGCTAGACTCGGATCACAACCCCGTTCTTGTGAACCTGGGACGCGCGGTGTCCTTCATAGACCCCCCCGAAAAACCCAACCTAAAGCGCACTGACTGGGACAGGTTTGCAAATGTGTTGAGAGAGAGGTTGGGACCCACCCCTACCTTTCGAACAGCGGCGGAAATCGATCATGGTGCGGAGCTCATAGCTTCCGCCATCAAGGGGTCGCTCGAAGCTTCGACGCCTAGGCACCGTCCTAAGAGGGCGCCACAGGCTTCTTTGCCCGATTCTATCCTCAGGCACGTCCGGGAGAAAAATCGGCTGAGGAAGGCTTGGCAAGTCTCGAGGGACCCGGTAGACAAGGCCAACTGGAGCCGCAAAGTCCATGCGGTTCGGGAGATGGTCCGAGAATACCGGAACAGTGTCTGGGAGGACAAGATTGAGAGCCTGTGCGTGCAGGACAGGTCCCTGTGGCAGATGACGAGGAACTTGATGCGGATCCCAGCACCAAGGCCGCCTATTGTGGGTCGCAACGTGGTGGCCAACTCCGACAAGGAGAAGGCCGATGCTCTGGCTGAGCACTTAGAAGCGCAATTTGTACCGACTGACAACCCGTCAGACCCGGTGCGCGTTGCGCACGTGGCTCAGGTCATCGGTGCGGTCTCGTACAGACCCTTGGATGAACCTGAACCCACGGAGGCGACAGAAATGTTGCGGGCAATAGCCGCTCTAAGATTAAACAAGGCCCCCGGACCCGACGGCATCAGTAACGCGGTCCTCAGAAAGCTGCCCTTGGAGGCGATTGCTTACAATAATGTATTACTTGCTCTTTTCTATGAATAAAAGTGTCATACATACAGGTTTTTATACACCATCACCCTATAGGATCCACAGCTGTTTGGGAATATGTCTTTCAACGAATGGGTTCATGTTTCAAGTGAAATTTTATTAATTGTAGGGACTAATACAAATATGTCTAGAACTTTATGAAGAGCTCTAAAATGTAATTAATAATGCAAGTAAAATTCGTTTGTCCACATAACTGTGCAAAATTTAAATAGCTAAATCATTGTAAAGGCCCACTTTTAAATTGATATGACTAGCTACCAAAATATTGGTTAGGCCTTCTTATATTCTAGTAGCCAAAATATTCAATTATAAAATAATATTGCATTAATATTTGGTTTAATACTAACGATCACCATCAGTCTATATATTTTTCATTTATTCGTTTTATAACTCCAATAAATAGGCTTTCATTTTATCTTTCAAAACTATCTTCAATAATGATTAACAAATCAGTGGTAATCGTTTTCATAGGTCTAAATCTTAAAAAAGAAAAAATCAAGCTAAAAAAATTATTCAAAATTATTATTATTTCTTGTTCATAACGTACGCTTGTTAAAACACTCCAGAATATCATAAATATCTGAATATTAATCAAATATCATCATTAAACTTTATCCTAACTAAATCCAACAAACATTGGAATGTTTTGAACAGTGGTGGCCATTTTTTCTCTACGGTAATTAGCTTGAGGTTTACTCATTAACCTCTAAGCCTTCTTCGAGTTAGTGAAACCTGAAGTTTAAACTCAGGCTATGGGATAATTTAACATTGAAACAGGTAATAAACATGTTAAGCTAAGGTTATAATTTAACTTCTACATAACTTGACATTGAAACAGTTGCCCGAAGGAGTTCAAATTCTTTTAATTTTTAAAAACAGAGTGTACATTGCTTTTGCCCTTAAGTCGTGGTGAACACAATATCCCACGTTTCTATTTAATGTAGTACAAGCAGAAGTTCCCGACTTACCCGACGTAGCCACACAATTAATTAAATATTAACTTTGTTTCAAACAGACAGGACAAATATCTCTACATTATATTTGCTCCAACCGAGTTTGTATAGTTAATTTTTAAAAATCAAATATAAATGTTTAAATTCCTGTTTCAAGACGCGCATGTTCATGCACGGGCGCTACTTATTTTTTTTATTTCAGACCTCCTCGTAAATATCGCAAAACGTTCATGATAAACAGACAAACCAACTCTTAATTTTATTAATATAGATAGTGAGAACCATTACAAACAAATAGTTTTAAAATATATTAATGAAATGTAGAGTGAAGTCCTGTGGCGAATGTTATTTGTGGCTACATGATTAGAATGGTTCCCCTTAGAAAGACTGACAATGCCATAATGAGTAATACCGCGCAGTTATTGGATTATGTTGTTAGATTGATATTTTTGTCCCCTAAACTTACCCTATAATCCTAATTATTTTAATTGCTAGTGATTTTTTTTATTTCCATGTATAATCATGGTAAGATATATCGACATTTAATACTGAAACAATCAGCGTCAAAACTTACTGCAATAAAGTAAAGTGATTAAATATATTATTTTCCTTTTTCAATATAACACAAGCAAGTATATTGTCTAAAGTAGTTGTTCGAAATTTCAATAAAGGATAGTTTTTTTCATCGCGTTAAAATAAATAATAACAAGTGTTATAGCTATTAAAGCTATATTTTATATTATAAATATAGACATTCATTTAATTAATTTAAATAATTGAGAAGTTGGTGTGTTAAACTCATCGTAAGATATATATATATATATATTCTCTCATAACTGTTGACACTGTAAATAATTTAAGGTGACTGCTCGAGAAAAATTTGTGTGCAGCTCACAAGAAAGGGAAGGGGACCCATTAGAGGCACAAACCTGTTGAAGGCCTAGCTAAGACCTTTGGCCATGACGAGTACAAGTCTAAGACCAATTTTTTTGGATGGTGGGTGGGAGGATGAAAGGCGTGGCGTGGTTTCACGACCGACCAAAGTATCCTCATAGAGAAATGTATAATATTCCTTTCTCTATGGTATCCTTCCACCGTATATGGCGCTAGATACCAGACAGGTCTTGCGGAAAAATCATACGATTGGAAATATCAGTTTCCTCGAGAAAGAGTGAAATGATTATGTTAATATTTTAAACACCCCTTCTAAGATAATGTATCGATGTTTGTTTATTGATACATTTTCTTATTTTTTGTTATGAAGCCAGCAGAATCCTATTGGAAAATGCCAATTTAATCGATATTTGATCACTGTTAAAATTATAGAGGAGGTATGTGTATAAAAAGTTTAACTTAATTAACATGCTTCTATACTTAAACAAACCATTTCCAAAATAAAATCCCAAAACGTTAAAATTCTTGAAGATAGCCGTTTGTTCCCATTGCTCTGCATTTCCACGCCAAATGAAACTCACCTTAAGTTAGGAAATAGTTTTACTCTTTGTCAGCGGTGAAGAACAGCTAAATACACAAACAGGGAGGGCTCCCCGCCCCATCCCCCAAAGTGGTCAGGTCATTAAACCAGGGCCGTGCAAAGCTTTATTGGTGTAGAATTGATAAGTTGGGATAGCAATATTCTGGAATGTTATTCTGAAATCTTGTTATCATGTTTGGAGCGGGACCGCTTTGCCTAGTTTTTGAGCGTTGTTTGATGAACGTATTTGTACCGAGAAATAGGTGATCCCAATCATCATAAATGTACGTAGCTTATGATATAAAATATAGTCTTAATCAATTGAGTTATTAATATATGGTGACATTTTAGTCAACTAACTCTAAGATTCATCTAATTTAATTTGCTAATTTATTAATATTAATCAACGATAGTTACAGTTTAGTAGAGAAAAGTTTGAACATTACAAAGTAAATCAGTTTAAGAAATAGAAGACTTCACATAGGATCGGAAACATTAGAATTCCTTCATTTCAGATTATTTGAGGCATATAATGTATTGTATTGTCTCTCACCACTTTATCGCAAATAAAATTCTCGTGGATTTTAATAGTCCTTTCCATCATGTGCTCCAAGTTAAAATTTTAGGCATTTATATTACATGCTGGAGCTATAACCTACTAATAATACTAGGCCCTACTTAATTTATAAAGTTACAATGAAAAATTAAAAAATGTTTTGTTTATCAATTAATCTGTTCCTAGCCATTTTAAGTAAAACGAATATTCTACGTGCACCATTTATTAAATGTTTGAACTATTCTGACACAGAGAATAATGAAGTAGTGTCAAAGAAGATATTAGAGTTTAAAGGATACGTTTCCACATTTGCCTGGAGGTGGAGTGGGATACCATTATGGTAAACCACGTTCAGTATAGTCTGCTTATATTAGAAATCCAACCTCCCGGTCACTGACGAACCTGAATTACTTTGGCGTCTTAGCCAATCAGCTCACCAATGACGGTAGCCTTGAGTTTAATTTTAATTGACTGATTAGGTATATTATTTTAGTACGTAGTACATTTTATAAATTTAAATTATTTTAAATAAAAAAAAATATTTTTGTTATTTAGGTTCTAAATTTTAAGTTTTCTTTTCCAAATATAAATTTTTATCGGCCCCTTAAAGTAAAACCTGCTTAAATTAACCTGTCTAGGTAACGCTTAAGAATCATCGTTGAAATAATTTATTCGCGTTTATAAATATATATGCTAGAGATAAATATAACAAGAATTTATTTAGTAAATATATATATATATATATATTTAGTAAATATAAATATATATATATATATATTTAGTAAATATAAATCTATATATATATATTTAGTAAATATATATATATATATACATATAGTAGAACACATTGCTAAAGCCCTCGATCCAGCTATACCGACCACACGACCGCCATCGTTAGCCAAGAAAGTACTAAGATTTGTGAATAGAGAGTGTCATGTGGTCAGCACAACAAACCGTTCAGCCATAAATTTCAGAATTCTATACCGGAATAGCTACTTATTTATTCAAGTAGCTCCTCAGTATGCAGATATATATAGTTATATACTTATATATGCATATGTGTGATCATAAATACATATATTTAGATATTTGTACATTTATATATATAGGTATATATATTTGCATATAAATAAAACAAAAAATTTGAATCTATATACACACTTAAATTTATATATATATATATATATATATATAAATAAATTTAAGTGTGTATATAGATTCAAATTTTTTTAAATTATTTAATAAACTAAATTTGAAAACATTTATTTTACACGTTCACAAAATTATCAACAAATTGTTTACCTTAATGCGTGTTTGTAGATTGTAAAATTTTATTTAGTATTACTTTTCTCTGGGGCTTATTTCTTCTTCTAAGAAGTAAAAAAAAAGGTTTGAGGGTGTGAGAGTCCCGATCTATACATCATTAACAGCTGGGTCTACCACATTGTCAGTAAAATGGCCGGCGGGTCTCTAGTTTCTGATGACTTTTATCTGAGCAAAAAAAAACACCCTTTCCTTTCTTTTATGTCTTGTTTACGTGACTAAAAGAGCGTTAGCTCTAAATGTGAGTAGCGACAGAATCCTTTCATGTAAGAATAAGAAGCAACATACAATTTCATTGAATTAAGTGGAAATGAAAATGAACGACATTTAAGGTCTACATTTTTGCAATTTTTTGAACAAAATAATTTAAAAAAACTGCTTTAGTTGATACATTCAGTTTAATTTTCTACACATGAAAATGTCGACAGTTCTTAAATATTTGTCATGAGCATCGCGGAATTCGCCTAGAATATTTGTTATTTAAAATGTGTCTCATAAAATTCTACTACGCTCATGACTAACTTTCAAGAACAGGTTAAGACTAATATGTGTAGAAAATTAAACCCAATTTGTCTACTGGAGCAATATTTTTTAGTTATTGTTGCTATAAAAACTGCAATAATACTTACCTGAATTCGCGTCCACAAATTGTAAATAATTAGATATAATTTCAACGAGTAAGATCTGATATTTATAAAAGAAACTGAACACCATCAAATTTTAATTTTACTTGATTGGGTTAGTAGTATTAACTTACAAACAAGGGATTGGCTTAACACATGACTTGTAATCCAACTTAACCTAAAATCGTACATTTAACACTCAGAAAGTGAACCATATCGCGATACATTCAATACCTGACAACGTTTTCTTACAAGCCTATGTTCCCTCCAAATAAATGTATACACCCTTTAACAAATAGAATAGTAAATGTATTATATGTCTTTAATTGTGAGTATATTTGGGTATCTTATTGGTTTGGTAGTAAAAGTGGGTCTTTCAACACTCTAATCGATAAATACCAGTAAAGAGAGTACAATCTCATAAGTTACTCTAAATAATAATAATATCTAGCACCCCGCCTTACTACCCGTTCGGGTTATACGCTTTATGTACTAATTACTCTAATGGAATAGGAATTGGTAAGGTTGAATTAGAGGAACTGAAACAGCATTTGCGTGGAGGGAGAGTGGAAAAACATTTAGGAAAAAAACCTAAGTTCACCTGACCGAGATTCGAATCTCGATCTCCCCGTCCTCAGCAGTAGAGCTCCACACGACAAGCACGTTAGCCAACTACGCCACCGAGGCGGGTCAAGTTATTCTAAAATATTATTAAAATTTAAAGACATGATTTTATATTTTTAGCTATTGTAAATTTATATCATGATTGGGAAACAATCAAGTATTTTAAAGTTACGAAACGACATATTATTATTTCGATTTTTACACGGTGAAATATAGATAAATCTAACTATAACTCTACTGTGTAACCGCGTAGAGTTAAAAATGTATAGATGGACCCCAAGTGGGAGGGGGTTGGAATCCTGGAGTAGTGGGGGGGGGGGGGGTAGTGAAGAATCAAGTGATAGTAAACTAACTTCTATGTATTGATGATAAGATCTAAAACTACTACACACGGATAACATGGAATACTATCACGGGATGCGGCAGAATCAGAGATCGACGGGTATCTCGCAAGCTGTCTAAATTACATAGTTCAATCCCCCACGTGATGGGAGCGTCGAGATAGCGGTTAAAAACAAATCTTCTCATATATGATTGCAAACCAACTTTTTAGTTATACACTCCAGCAAGATTTCTTTTCAACTGGGGTGAAGCTGCGCTCATACTATTTAGACAAACAGTTACCTAAAAAGGTTCCACCAGTTAGTACTATAAACTAGCTGAAGTCTACATTCTATCAAGAAATCAAGGTTCATTAAGCTTGATTCACACGTTAACCAAAAATAGAAAGCAGAATTTTCTTGATGAGCGCAGCAAATCACACGCTGTATGTTGACCAATGATGCATTGGAACGCAATCTCAAACAGATGATTATCAACATATTTTATTTTCTAGTGGATAAACATATATTTTAGATAACTGTTTTGATTGTTGTTTTAAAATTATAATGCTGTGTCATGGCACAATCCAATATATCGATACACACACTTTAAATTAACTTTTTTTAATCTCCTCACAAAGGACAACGAAGCTTTCCGCTTTCTTCTAGCTGTAGAGATATGCGTTGTCAAATACGCATGCGCACTGATTTGAGATGGTGGTTCTGAGATTGTACTGATTCTTCTGTGCCGAACATCTCAGGTAGAGCGGATCAAGTAGAAGTGATGCGTTGAACTTTAGCAGAACAGTTCGCGTAGATAAGTCAGAAATCTTGTGATTGGCTTAGAGCTCGTCACGTTACCACGTTTATGTTCTGCGCTTATGTTTCAGCGAACGTGTGAATCCAGAGAGTCGTACGATGCTTGCTCATCAACAGAAAAGAATACGTCATCAGGACGTTAACCAGACACTGTTTTACTTCCAAGGAAATGCACAGGCGTGAACTTAACATGTTACTAGAAATAACATAATTTTTTTTAAATATATATTTATTTTGAGTGCCGAGTTTTAATATTTGTCTACAAGAGCAGCACCGTTAAAATAGCAGTGCAAGAATAGTATTAATATAATTTAGAATAACTTTATCAGTATTTCCTTCGGGTTGGGGAAGCACTTTAGGGCACCTTTCTTGGGTTTTAAACACAGTTTTCCAGTAAGCGACTAACCAGACAAGATGTACGCATGCCAACTCATGCGCGTTTCATTTGTATTAAGGACTTCTCTATTATATACACAAGATTTCATTTTAAGGGTAATATTTATAAATTGATTTTAAATCTATTATGTTTTCAGAAACATTAAATAAATATGTCTTCGTTTATTGGGCCATATCTAATATAAATAGTACTTTATCTAATGTTATGTACTCATGAACCAGTAGTTTGTTAAATAAATACTGGAGCTGACCTAGTATAGTAGATTATTATGTTTCTATAATATTGACAAAAAGAAATCAATAAGATTAAATGTATATTCCGTTCACAATAGGTTTTTACCTAGATGACGGTTCGAAAATCATATGTTTAGGTTTTGGGTTGCCAACACTTGTAAAAGATCACAATTTTGTTATAAATGTAAAGATCTTTAATTACCTGTTATATATTACATTTAAAATAACGTAAACTTAAGTTTTCTCATACTATTTCATTTTTTTAAATAATTTCTTTTTATCCAACTCGAAACAATATTTTAAACATAATTAAAAGCACTTATTTTTCGTTTTGGAAAGTTACTGATTTTGTGTATTATAGTGCATACTTTCCTTGGAAAAGAGAAAATTGTTGTAATTTTTTTTTACATACATTAAATGATTTTATGATTATTTCATCATATTTTGAAATATTTAACTGAATAAAGTATTTTCATAAACTGCGTGTCCGCATCATTGTAAAAAACTTGTTTACCATTATGTTCAATTATATGGTTTAGATTCGTCAGTCGCCATTTTGAAGCTATGTTCGTTAGAAGTTTTTGTGAAAGTGGTGTTAATATTTTTTTAGTGGAATAAAACGATAAATAAACTTTTTATCCGACCTCAAATAAATATATAAATAATATTGACCTAAATTACTGTGGTTAACTATCACATTAGTATTTTACCATCTGTTTTCATTACAGTCATCCAAAGTGATAGATGTCAGCTGTTGTGCGTAGTGATATATTAGGGATTACTTCTAGTAACATTTCGAGCTGTCATCCAGGTAAACTTAGCTCGTGAATGACTTATATGTATACAAAATTAAGATATAAATAAAAATATTCTATAGATTATTAATTGTTAAATCAATAATTTTGATTTGTTTTAAGAGATATATTTTGTTCCAAAAAGATACACATGCATTGTTAGGATTCTCAAACGATTTTGTTTTCATAAGATACCTACCTAGCGCGGCTACCTACTGAGCCAAGGGTCCAAGGTTTTATTCCCGGCATGGCCAAAAAGTTATAATTGGTTAAATATGGTTTTACCCTTTAACAGTGATGAATTAACGTCTGGGGTCTGGCTGCTGTGCCTGTCCTAGTCTTAAGTTAGAATATAATGGATATGAAGCTATGACAAGCCTAGCCAGCTGGTAGTGGAAAATATATGGTCTGAATATAAATCTGACCCAGACAACAGGCTGGAAAGATTAATGGGTATAAAGTAAAGCTACTTACCAGGAAACAAGAACGTGTTAATAGTCAATTATTTGAGATTGTTGAGAAAAAAATATTTAACATAAATTGTAATTTTATGTTTATGTTTATGTGTACGTTTGTGTATGTTTATGCACTTTTTTCATATTAGAAGTAATAGTAAGAAGGTATAGATATATAAGTAGGGTATAATTTATAGTAGATTTATTCTTCAATGTTTCAAGGATTATTGGACACTTATTTATAAACCGAACTATTCTTAATACATCCTACCAGGTGAAGAATTACGATAAAAAGTGACCTGGTGGTCTAGGGGTAAGGTGTCGGACTTCTGTGCTGGCGGCCGGGGTTCACTCCTTGGTCCCGGCACAAATTTATCTGATTACCAAACCCTTCCTTCACATCTGACAAGACATCTTGTGAATGTTGGGAATGCCAGGCCTCCACCGTGGTTTGGATTCCACGTTAAACTGTAGGTCCTCCATTTTCATCTCACAATCACCCTACCATTACACATTAGCGTAAGTGCGTAAAACCCGAACGGGTAGTAAGACGCGGTGCTAATAATAAAGAATTAAGATTTTTCTAAAATTGTCAAAACAAATCACACGATGCTGACACACTAATAATAATCTATATTTTTTTCTCTTTTTTGAAATTTCTTAAACAAGAGTCTGTTAGGTTAGCTTTATCTTGCTTTTCTAATTAATTAAGTATTTTCTTTCTGGTTATCGTCTAATGTTCCTTATTCTTAATTATTCGTCTTATATTTTTCTAATTTTACATTGAATTTCCTCAGACCTTATGATGGCGTTTGTGCGTCGAAACATGTAGTCAAGTCAACCTGCCTTCTGGCATCCAAGGCTTAAGCAGTGGAACTAAAAATCAGCTAAAGAACACTTATATATTCAACAAATTTTCATTATCAATTTACTACTGGGTGACCTGGTGGTCTAGGGGTAGGGTGTCAGACTTCTATGCTGGCGGCCGGGGTTCAATCCTCGGTCCCGGCAAAGATTTATCTGATTACCAAACCCTTCCTTCACCTCTGACAAGACATCTTGTGAATGTGGGGAATGCCAGGCCTCCACCGTGGTTCAGATTCCACGTTAAACTGTAGGTCCTCCATTTCATCCCACCATCCCCCTACCATCACACATTAGCGTAAGTGCGTATAACCCGAACAGGTAGTAAGACGTGGTGCTAATAATAATAATAATTTACTACTCCACATAATTTCGATTCTGGTTCAAGTTTTCTCGTATAATTATCGTCTCTAACCTCTATTAAACAATTTTCTGCCTAATTTCTCTGTTCACTTGTATGGTTAAAATTTTTATTTCTCTTTAGACAATTCTGAATTTATAACAATATTACCTTTGAACTTAATTTTAGCTTATTACTATACCTAATATATCTTTCTTTGTAATTTTTATTCACTAATCCGTTACCTTAGAATATGAGATTTTTATTTTTATTGTATTGTCTAGTTTTAATATGTTTTCTGTATTTTAACCTATTCTATATTTAACCTGCACTTTTTCTACAAGATTTCACCACCCTTAATAGACATTATAAAGTTGTAAAGTTTCCATTATTTATAGGCTTGCCAGTATTCTATTCAATCTATCCTCTCTTCTATAAAATGTAATATATATTTATTCACACATGTTATTATCAATAACTATTCAAATTCTTATAAACTCAATATAATATTATCAAATTAAATTTTTTCTTTCTTTAACTTTTTCCTTATATTTCATATCATTTATTATCTTTTCATTTTTAATTAGATCATTTTGTTATTGTTTATTGGGTGTTCCTTGAATAATTATTATTATTCTCCTTACTAAATCAGTATGAATATAACTAATATTAAAATATTTTTCTTTCCTCGTATCCAATCGGGTTGTATTAATATAAACTAATTACTCTCATTTGCCAAGTATTAGAAGAGTTTAATCGAAAGATCGTGTATTTAAATTTGCGTGGAGGAAAAAAGGATATTGGAAGTACGTTCTACTAAGATTGTGATTCCTTAGACTATTCGTCCACATAAGTGTGTGAAACAAAACAAAAACTAAATATATTAATAGAACACCATATAATCCACAGTTGTGATAACTGTGAAATGTCAATGGTTTCGAGGTGTTAGCCTCACATTTTCTCTCAAATTCCATTTATGTAAATACAAATAGGGTTCAAATCCCGGCCTGATGAAATGAGGCTGGTTTTTCACATGTGACTTTCTCAGTCTATCTCTAAGATAGTTCCAGCACTTTTACTCTATGTTGCTCTCCCTATTCATATCTATTATATTTGCTCATAAATGGCCTTTGTGCTAAAACTAACACTAGAAAAATCCCAAGCAATGTATAAAAATGTTTTCATTCTTAATTTAAAATTCATGGTACTCATCTCAACACATTATGATATTCCTTCGAGTCCCTTTATTATTAGCTAAAAACAGAACTAAAATAAGCCATTTAGCTCATAAGACATTTGATTCATATCACTTAAATAGAATCCCCTGCGAAATTTCATGACACTACACGCTTTACCATACTGCCGAGCGCGTAGCCACTCAAAAGATCTTGTGGCACACCGATCGAGATAAAACACGCTTTCTGAGCAATTCTTTAAAAAAATCTATATTACACTTTTTACACTTTTTATTTTAACGCTTTTTCCTAAATATTTGAATAATACAATGACCTTAACGTTGGTTAAGTGAAACTTACTATTCCTACAATACACTGTGAAAACCAGCATCCGCAAGGCGTCACCTGTTCAATGTGGGAACTATTACTATTTTATCTAGAAAAATACTACGGTTGTTATGTAAACATTTTGAAACAAAAAAATAAGGTTTACTGTTGAAAAACAAATTTAGGCATTGCTTATTGATCATCCATTCATATTTAAACGTTTATTTACTAAATTTATTTATTTCAGCGGAAAATAAGATTTGTCATACTGTAGGATGTTCCAATAGGCATTTAAACACAAATAAAGACATAACATTTGACAAATTTCCTGGTAGACATGATGGATAAAAATGAACAAGTTATTTTGAGCAGTCAAAAGAAATAATTACGTACATATATTATTTAAGTTTTAATGAATGTATACGTTTGTTCATAGATGAATAACATGAAGAGCTGGGTTGAGTTCTTGCCTCAGGAGCCGATTGTTGTGGGTTTAAACCCAGCCATGGTCAACGGATTCTTCTTGGGTGGTAAAAATCCGCGGCACATCTTCCTTCAGAGGGGAAGTAAACCCATAAGTTTTATGTTGAGTGTGGCATATAAAAGAGGCCTGGAAAGTATGTGAGAATAACTTTCCCAGTAAATTTGGTAGGGCCGTTCACTCTCGTTCATAGAAATTCTTGTGTAGTGATATAATCAGCCGGCTTATAAAGTGTATGTTAAATACCTCAAAAAATAAATTGCAATATATTATTTTAGTAGATTCAACTAAACTAATCACTTCTTACATAATTGTTGAGAGCTACGACCTAGATTTATGTTTTGTAAACCATATAAAATTATTATATTAATTAACAGCTGTAACACTTTGAAGCTTCTAAAACTTAATTGATGCTTTCTCACTAACGACATAAATGGCTAAACATGTTGCCTACACACTGTATTGTAGGGGATGGAGAGGTTGAGGCTCAAATTTGGGATGGTTATAACGTGTGTGTTGGATTCCTAAGGGCTTTATAATTCTTCCCCTCACCCAAATGTTTAATTTATTTTAGAATTATATCTATATAAATATATCCCATTGATATAAATATTAGGCTATCTCAGACTGATACAAAACAATTGTATAGGGTGGATCTTATAAGACAGTTGGAAACGCTACTAGTTATATGGTCAAGTATTTATACGTCAATTAACGTGACATACAATTGTTCATTTGACACATTAAATCAATACCTGTAAAATCAGGCTAGTAATACAGTAAAATGTTGTAATTTGCCAGCCGGAATATGTGTTTGTATTCAATAAAACCGCCCTCCTATAAAAATTGAATTACACTCAGTAACAGAGCACAACACCACATATTAAGTTCTTAATGTTGGTGTTAGTATTAAAAAGGGATAACACTATATCCTCCTTGTCTGAAGTGTATTTAAAATCAATATCTTTCTCACTGAAATATTTCCATAGTCAAATAAATCTTTAATTTTCTGTAGTTTAAATAAAAAGTATAAACCTGTGACAAAGTGTCCTGATTGGGGTCATGACGACCAGAGTAACCTATTTAGGTCGTTGTGAGTGAAGTCTTTGGGTCCTAAACATCTTCATAGAGGCAATAGAGACGGAACGCTAAACTTTGATTCTGGAAAATAGCCAAATTGGTCTTAGCAGATACTTTAAAAACTTCTCTCTCAAAACTTACCCCATGGTATATTCTTAAATGTTCCAGAAGTCCACTATATAATGCATACAATTATATGAAAGCTTTAGTTCTTCGGTGGGTGAAGAATATTTATAATATTTATGACGTTGAGTAAGTCGTATGAAAATCACAAATTTGCTTAAAGACTTTTCGTTATGATGGTCATGTATAAAGTAAGTCCTGTGTTTAAATTTTTTTTTAAGATGATAAATATATGAACAAAATAACTTTTATATTTGGCTAAAAGTACTAAGCTTAATTTGTGATTCTACACAGTTCTGTAGCCGTAGTTGAGTAGGTTTTTAAAATTAAAGCTAAAACATAGGCTGGATTAAGTTCAACACATCTATGACCATCATAATCATTATCATTATCAATGACAACAACAACTGTTTCCAGCCTGTTGCCAGGGCTGTTTATTAAAAAGCATCCATCTTCCTTTATCCTTCCACTACTTTTCCTCCTTTAATTTCTACCATTCTTCTGGTTTCACTTGAACACCTTTTGTTATCTGATCCTTTCCTGGCCTCTCTTGTGGTCCTTGACTGACATACTTTATATTCTCTATACTCTATTTTTCCATCCTCGTTACAAGCCCATAAAATCTCTGTCTTGCGTCCTGTACTATTATAATGTAATCTATGCACCCCAAATCTCTCCCAGATAACTTCATTCCTAGTCATGTTTCTCCTCGTGACAGCTAACATGCTCCTCACAAACTTCATTCCCATGGCCTTCACATTCGTAGTCTCTTTCAAATTCAATTTCCATGTTTCTGCTGCATATGTGACAATAGATACAATACTTTCTTACAATTCAAGGGCACTTCTCTTCTCCATAAAAAGTCTTTTACACACATATAAAAGAACTTATCATGATCAAATGTATATTATTACATCACAGTGTATATAATACTAGCAGTCCCGCACGGCGTTGCCCGTGAACCACTGTAGTATAATATTTATATAAGCTTGACAACCCCCCTCCCCCCACGCTGTCCGTTACCCACTGTGGTATCATAATTATATAAGCTTCACAACACCCCTCCCCCCCCCACGCTGCCCGTTACACACTGGTATAAGAATTATATAAAGATATTTTTAAAATGTCTAAAAATTATAGAAAAATGTTAAGGGTGGACAACCCTTATCACTAAGGGGTATGAAAAATAGATGTTGGCCGATTCTCAGACCTACTCAATATGCTCACAAAATTTCATGAGAATCGGTCAAGCCGTTTCGGAGGAGTACGGGAACGAACACTGTGACACGAGAATTTTATATATAAGATGACTGGTTTAGAATGTCAAAAAGGGTTTATATTATTATTTCAGTTGTGATGGTGTTAAATATGCTCATCTGCTATTATGATAAATTATTAAAAATATATTAAATATTGTTGATTTTATCAAGAGTTACTTGGCAGATATCCGCTAATAATTATGAAGAATTGGGTTGTACTAATATCCCTGGCTATTTCTGTAGTCACTAATGGTGTTTTTCTATAAAAAAGGAAGTTTTATGTAAAAAAAGTATATTTTAACAACTTATCTGATTTCAGAGCAATAATCCGTTGCAATTTTATTTGAAGATTATGAACGCATTGATTATTTCAAGTAAAATCTGTTTTTGTTTCTCATCCCGTTTAGTGGTGCTTCTTATTGCTAGTGTCGAATTTTGGTACAGTTTAATTTTAGAAATCAATTATGCAAGATTGACAAACTACAGTTTAAATCAGCTGTGGTCTTGCATGGCGGTTTTGTATGGCACTTCTTTATATTTTAACCTTAATATATTTGGGAGGACATTATTTCTAACAGTGTTTTAATTTGCGGTTTGTGTATTGTTGCTATTTTTAGAAATGGAATTGCTATGGATTGGAAGTCTTTCCCAATAGGTTTAGGTCTATGTTTGGTTAAAACCCTTTTGAATGATTAATTTAGATTATTTTAAAAATAGTTTTTAGCCTTTATTTTTCCTTGGAAATTAACTAGGAATATATATTCTACGCCAAGTATTTTAAAACCTCGGAATATAGAGTAACTTTTAGTTTGTGTTATTCAAATTGATTTTATAGGAAGACCCTGAATTAATGTGTCATTTGAATAAATAATTTGTGGAAAATTATTAACAAGCATGCTAGAACTTGTATTTTATTTGAGATATTTTTCTACATGATCTAGAAATTTTCCGAGAATTGGTGAGATCTTAACATATATTCATCAAGCAATAAAATTTGACATTCTAAGGCATTTAGACCATATCAGTGAAGGAGAGGAACATCTACGTTATTTCCAAAATATATGAATAGTACTTCCACTAAACTCATAAATCTGTAAATAGTAACATTTGATATTGAATACATTTTTATGAGAACAATCTTTTCTGTTGAGTCCTTTCATTACTTCATCTAATTACTACATTTAATGAGGCATTTACGTTAATTGGGCTGGGCATTAATATTGGAAAGATACAGATTCTGTATCAACCTGCACTCAATTCCAACTTTGCTGCTTCTGCCATCACGGGGAGGTCTTGTAGAACATCGAACACTTTCCTTACCTTGGCAGTCACTTATCGACAAATGAAAATATTGATTGTGAAACCCAACATTACCTAAAATGTGACAGCGCAGCTTTTGGACGGTTGCGAGAAAGAGTATTTTACAGCTATAATATCAGAACTCAGAAAAAACTGTATGTGTACCAAACTATCATAATACCAACTCTTATTTATGGGTGTGAAGCTTGGACCACCTACAGAAGTCACCTAAAATGCCTGGAGATGTACCATCAGCGTTGTCTTAGGAGAATCCTTAGAGTAAACTGGCAAGAACAGCGTACTAACATTTGTGTCATAGAAAAGGCCTATACCACCAGTTTTGAAGCGTTAGTAATCAAGCATCATTTTAGATGAACAGACAACGTTGTTCGAATGCACAAAACTCGACTCCCAAAACAGATTATGTATTCACAGTTGAAGGATGATCAACGAAACCTGGGGGGACAGCACAAACGGTACAAGGACGTTCTTAAGTCCATCATGAAGAAGTGCCTAATCGACATTGAAAACTGGGAGGCCACAGTGGCTAATCGTCCGGCATGGCATCGGCTTGTCCATGAAGGCCAACAACACTTTGAACTACAATGACGAAGGCACCAATCTGACAAAGTCAGCCCTCAACAGCCAGTTGTTAACTGAGACAACGTATGCCAACACTGTGGGAGAGTCTGTAACTCCAGGATTGGTATCTACAGTAACCTAAGAACCCACAATCTCAACTAATGATATCCGTGGAAGACAATCATACTTGTTAGCGAGTGATAGGCCAATCATCATCATCATTTATGTCTTAATGATAAACAGAAATATGTGGATTTTTGAACTTTTCATAATGTAGAATTTAAACTTTTGAATTAATTCTAAAAGTATAAATGATTATATATTTATTTATGTATATTTATAAGATCTGATAAAAAAAATTATTGTCATACCAGTAAACATCAAACTAGTGTATTCTTATTGGTTTTGTCAATATTTAAACTAAGCGAATATTCGATTTGCAATTTCTAGGCTACCTACGCAGCCTCCTTAAAGGGATGTTCTGACACAGTTTTATTAGAGCTTGTATTAACTTTAGCGATTATATAAAATGTGTTTTTAAATTAATATTTCTGTTAAATAATTATAATAATAATATTTATAGAGTAAATAATAATATTTTATTATTATATTAATTTTAGTGATTTAATCCGGGTAAAAATAAAATAAATCCTTACCTGCATTAAAATAACAAATATATAAAAACATTTTAATGAAAACTACTTCATAATTAAAATATTAAAAACCAGGAAATATGTTTAAGACTAAAGAAAATGATATAATTATACTCAAGGGAGACCATCAATATAAGTAAAAGATCCAGATGGTTCGTTTATCTTACAATATAGTCACGTTTTAATCTCTGTGCTATTTTCCACAAAACCTGTTTTTAGAAAAGGTGATTGTGACAGTTGGCCAACTTAGGGAAAGTTACTCAAGAAACTCATTAGCAATCTCAACATGTAATTGAGGTGAAAAGTATGAAAGCAAGATGAAAAAGCAATTCGATTCAAAGCTGTGACTTAAAACCTCTGACAGATATATTTGGAGCAAACAAATTTAATTGGACATAGAAATGAAGTACAAAGTAAACAGCATAAATTCTTAGATGACAAAATTTAAATCGAGATCTCAAATATTTCTGCTCCAGGGATGTTTTGAACGTGTCAAATTAATTTCATTACTGAATATTCCTTTACACAGCTACTATGAGTCATTGATATTGATATTAAAAGGCTGTGAATAATCTACATAATTTGATTAAAGCTCTTTTTTGATTGCTGTGTTGATAAAGTGATTACCTAATTAATTAGTTAAATGATTGTTTTTAAAATAGTTTGTGGCATTTTTGACTGATATTCTAATACACGCATATTTGAAAATTATTTAAATTGCTAAGCGAGCTATATTTATAAAGAAAAAAAAATTTAAGAACCAAATAAAGTATATATAAAATAAAGCAGCAATTTAAATTTTATATGGAAATGTATTTAATCTAAAGATTTTTTTCCATAAACAAATTCACACCTTAAATAGCACCAGGTTTGATAAAATACCAAAATTCTAATAACGATTACAATATCAAATGTGCCGAGTAAAGTTTAAACGTCCTCATGGATTTAATGTTTCAAAATAAAATGTATATATTACGGAAAAATTAGTTACATAATAAATGAAAAATCTAATATATATTTAATTACTTTCACTTTCATATACTATGATATGTGACGTAGCTTTGAATCAATATAAATTAATTAAATAATTGTTTAGCACATAAACTTACCGCTTTATCTATTAATATTATGGTGAGAATAATCAAATATAGATTATTAATACTATGGTATTAATTTTTTTATTTTAACTGTTCTTGTATCTATCTTCACCAGCGTATATTCTAACTGCACTCGCTCTCTCATACCCAATGTCAAACAAACTTGGTTAAAAATACATATTTTACTAAACATTCCTTTGATCTCAAATGTATATAAAATATAAATAAAATTCTATTTGATACAGATTGGGAGTCTATATAAAACGGAGCCTATGCCAAAAAATAGTAGTCTATAAATTGATAAATTAAAAAATTATACAAAGAGTCGACGTTGTTATGTTTCTATTAATTTCTGAGTAGTTTATATTCACACTTTTCCATTATTGAAAATTCCTTAAAAATGTATTTAGTAGTGTGACCCTAACCTCAATAGTTACTAAACAGGTTTACACAATAATAAAGCATTTGTGAGTAAAGTATAAGGTGAAGGATTATATTCCCATAAACAAGCGTTATTTTTTACACCCATGTATAGTTCTAATGAATTATAATTTATTGTTTTCTGTCCCTTATTATGATTATGGCTATTAATTATTGTCTTTGAATATACTAATTTATTTTCGAATTCCTTTAAAATCGCATTATTTATCTAGACGTGAGTATTCAATGTCTATCAAATAGAGATTCACGCTCTTATGTATAAAAGATAAGCTATAAATAATATTAATAGTGAAGAGTCACCAACCATCTCAACTAAGGTACAGTGTCTCTTCAAAATAAATAATATGTTAATGATGTTACATGATCAGATTCACTATCCGTTCGTAGTACAATTAACCGGGCAAAGGGATGATTTTGTATAGGTAGCATATCTACATATGTTCTATAAATTCTAACTACCATTTATCCTTATCAATTTCCTTGATTTGAAGGAAAGGAGTAAGGGAGGGAGGGTAGTGAACCATATTACTGATGACCACAAATCTTGTGGAAAAATTGAATCATTCAACTAGGAAATGCTCCAGAAAGTTCCAGTAAGATTTTATAGACATAAAGGTTTAAAATATTTTTTGATCACGATTTTAGAAGAAAATCAGAGACATATACACAAATTTAATTTATTTGTTCTTAATATTAATTTCGTTTCATTATTGAAATGTGTAAACACATCCCAACCTTTAGTTTATTATATATAAAGAGATATTTTAAAATATTTACTGATTACAAAATTATACAACATAGAATCAGTTAGGTGTATAAATATTTAACATTTCACCGATTCTATCCCGGATAATTAATCTGTAATAATCATCTTAAAATATTTTTTCATACATATAAAATGAAATGTAGGTGTAGGTAAATAAATACTTCACTAGTATAAATACAAATATTTTATTGATTATATATATTTCATTATTTGAATGTATTTAACTAAATTTATCCAATATATATATATTTAGTGAACATCATTTTATAAGCATATATATTAATAAATAATAGCTATTTTTAAGACATAGTGTTATTGTATGTATGTATATTTGTCAAGAAGTTTATTCGTACTTCTCAATGAGATAGAAATGTGAAAAATAGAGAAGTTGCTAGGAACCACACTAAAAGCATGCAAAATTCTAAATACTGAAATTTTTCTTTAAAATATAAATTAAATAAAATAAGAATATATTTGAGAGTATCTTTTTAGCTACGTTATTTTCACTCAAAAACAAAGAGAAATAATTACAATAGAAGTTTCAAACTCAAATACAAAAATATACTACAAATTGTTAAGTCAACCGTCCTTACATTTTTGTTAGTTTGTATTCACATTAGGGGAGACCGGGGCTCTTTGGATACAGTTTGCATTTTCTTTTCTTTCATAATTTAAATTTATAAATTGTGTTAAAGTAAATAAATTGTCAGTTACCTTGTTTCATGAGCTATTTAAAAATGTTTCATAAAACGTACAGGTCAAATAAGTATTTTATAAAAGTACATAAATGTATAGGTATATTTATGATGAGCCAATAAACCCCTCACCGGGGTTGGTTGGAACTATGTATGGTGTGCGTTGGAACATGTTGAATACATCGATAGCACTTATCAAGAAAGACTAATAAACTTCACACTAAATTATAAACATAATTATACATTCTTGTTTCAGATTGTTCCAAGCTATTAAATCAATAGAACCTATTTTGATTTACAATTGTGACATTTATAAAAGTGATTATCTTCCGTGCACGCTACATGAGCTCATATTTCACATGCAGTACAATGAATCAAACGTTCCATTGATAAACTGTTTGAGAATATCTCCAAAAAAACCAAACAAAAGTTGTCTTCTTCTGACTCATCAGATGTAGATACTTTTAATTTATTTTTGTTACTGCTCTTTACCTCAATGTCCCTAAACATATGTATTTTTAGAATTGTAATCATTAATAGTATTTGTAATAGTATAGTCTTTGTTTTATTTTTGTTTTTGTTTTTTAACTGAATTTTTAATTGGGGTGTCAGCTAATACTGATGTTTTCTCCTTTAGCCATTGTTGGTAGGCTTACTGGAACTTGTTATTGGTCTTTCTCTTGCAAAGATGGGTCTATGTTTAAACTTTGTCTACATGATTTTTACCCTGAGGCAGATGGTGTGGCATAATATTTCATTAAACTTACATTTTCTGAAGTTTTGAAAGGACTTTGATCATGTTAACACCAGAACCTTGTAAAGGAACATTTTGTTTTAAAGAGTTGTTTCCCATCTTTGAGAAGATACATTTGTCTATAAGAGTTCAGGTTGATCTGTGACATATGGAGCCATTAATTAACCATCTTGAAACACGTGTCTTTTAAAGAGATAAATTCCACATGCTTCAGTGCCCACTTCGATGTTAACGGGGTTTGCAGCAAGAGGCAAAGCAGTGTTCACTATCTCAGGGTTATCATAAATGGACATTACCTTCCCTGGATGGTTTGTCATCCCTGAATCTGAAGTAGAGCCTACATATTATTTTAGGGGCTCATACACAGTTCTTTCAAGTGGCTGTAGTTTGTGGTTACAATGTGGTGGGAATGATACAATTTTCGCAGCATTATCTTTATCTAGTAGAAGTGTTGGAATCTATTTTGAAGATCGTGTGCTTCATAAAGTGTTTCACAAACTTACAAAAATCTCTTCCTTCATCCAGCCAGATGGTTTTGCATCCTCATCCACATCCGCATCTTTAAGATATTTTCTTTAAAATTCACTTTGGGAAAAATAAAAAACGGAGGAATGCTATTCACTGTCGCAGACACTGCAATGGCAAGCGTGACAAGTTTTCCTTTCTCAGTAGATTTAATTCTACATATGTTTTTGAATACTCTATGAGCAACCATTTTGTCTGATCCCTGAACTTTTGTAATTTCTTTTTCATACATATCGTAATAAATCACCAGGACCTAATTTCGGATGGTTTAGGATAGTCTGCAAATTATCAATAATGCGTTGACGTTATTTTGAATAAAACTGGATGCCCTAGCTAGGCTTAAAACCTCTGGTGTTCTTATAGACAAATTATGCAGGCGTTTGAGGAAGGCAGAAAGCCAATCTAGCTCAGCCATTTGGACTTCTGTCTTGTAAATTTGATTTTTTTAATTTCAAGAGCACAAACAAATTGAAATACAAATTTTCATTATTCTTTTAGTTACAATCTATAGTAAATGTCTGGTTTTTTCCAGGTAATCATCAAGATTGGCTTCTTGTTCATTTGTAAACATCTAAAATTAATCCACACAAGTATCTAATGAGAGAAGGAGGTGTGCGTGGGGGAGAGGAAAGAGGGATTGCCAATATATATCTTCCAGATTTCTTCCTACAACAACCTGTGCAGTTCATTCATCCATTATAACCTCCAAACATTAAAGATCAAACTGCTAAAAGAGGAAGATGTAGCTAATCTTCTCTCATGCTAGCATTGTTAACAATGTTGTAGTTACGTAAAAGTAAAATATCTTTAACCTATCTGGTAAATTAAATTTTTAGCAAAATAATGTACTGTATGGACCGGCCGAGCTTATCGCACTATCTGACACAAATATGTAAATGTTACGGGCTCTCTATTACACTTCCAAATTTAAATATTCGTGACTGCTGGCTATCATTTCTAGGTGAGGGGTCTAAGCAAGAGACTCATGAAAATACAATCAATCACATACACTATTGTTGGTTTATTTCCCAAAGTAATCTGCGCTCATACATTGCCATCAAACTCCTGACACTTTCTGTCTAGTCGTTCACCCATTCCCGGTCAACATCATCATTACGTGACATAGTTTGTGGTCTCTCACTTTCATTGGCAACAGTGGGATCACAACTCTTTAACAACTATCTTAACCAATGTCCAACCAATGTCTAACCAATGTAATATTCAATGTCTTAATAATCGTTATACTCATGGTGCGTTAGAAACTCCATCACTAAACGGACTCATCTTAATACATAATTGACAACCGTCTAGAACCAACTGCACGAACCAGCTGCTTACACAAACTGCCTGGAACTAACTGCCCAGATCTCTGCTATAGAATACACACTAGCTAGAATCTGCCAGCTAGGAGATTCCAATGACGGCATAAAGCACCAATAAATGGGCCTAGAGCCACGTCATCCAAAACCACGCGATGCTTGAACATCATTTCTCACGGATTCAATGTTCTCCTACCAGAATCAGCAGTTATAGGCCTCCGTGTGGATTACACAGGAAATACCTCGCATTTCAGATAATTTACCCTACAATTATTAGCTGACCGTGATATTTGAACTTGAAATTGATAATAAATCACTAAGTTAAGAGCCTTACATCACTCCCTCCATTTTAAATTGGTAAGTATTAACACAATGAGTTAGCCATTTCACACACCCTTTATAGAAGCTAAATGCTAAACATTTTAAATTTCCAACTTACAGTTAACAAGCTAAGCTTACCAGACTACTTTATTTTTACAGTGAACATGCTATACCTAATCTATTACTATACTCCTACAATGAAAAAGTATATCCATATGTTAACATCTCAGTTCTCTGTGTCTGCTTAGCCGACATGACAACTCATATCTCACCGGCTGAAGTCACAGTAGCTGTACGTGAATATTTAACAACACAGTAGCAATAAGTGGAACTGAGTTATTTAACAATAACAAAATAAGATCATTTGGAAAATTACCAGACATCTAGTTAACTGGCTACTTGAAAATTGGTAACAATCTACGATTTAGTCTAATCATGAACACATCAATCCAATCAAATTAATTCTTTAACTGCAGAACATCGGTATTCAAGTTCATTGTCCAATAGGTGGTTACCTTGTTGCTGAAAATGTTTTGTTTACCTAAGATCTTAATTGATAGCTAAGAGTCTGCTAATTTTATTATTACACCCTCCGCCGATCCTATAGATAAGGCCCCTAAAACTATAGGATAGGAAGGATGCAACAATACATGGAAAATTACAACTGGAAATAGAGCAAAGTTTAGACCAAAATATTCTTTAATTGTCAAAAGTATTAAACAAACACGGGAAAGACGGCCTTAATTCAAAACATCCTATAGCTACTATTCTGAAAGAAAACATTGACTTATTTGCGCAGGAATTCACAAAGTACGCTGGACTTAAGGTCCTTCAAACATAAAGTTATGGCTGGTTACTCATAACCCAAAGCAAGACTTAAGGTCTTTCAAAGCGTAAATTAAGAACAAGTTTTACATATGTTCCCATGACATATCGAACGAACTTAACTTGCATTTACGTTAATTCAAAGTACTACAAATTTACATTAGAGTTGGATCAACGTGATCCAAACACAAGGTTAGCTAAGTTAACATAAAAGTTTCTAAGTCGAACGCAATTTCCTCTTTGCGTTGACTATACATTTAACTAATTAATGTAGGCCCCTCTTTCATGACCTAAATAAAGCTTGTAAAACAAACATAATATAAACAAGGTGAAAAGTTCGTTTCTAAGATTCTACATTTAAAAATTATTTCCTAACTGTAACGTTCAATAGCGATAAAACAACTATCAAACTTTCTTTCTTAACATGCTACATCTCTACGGTGATTCCTACACCTATCAAACGTGCAGTAAATATAATTCGTCTCTACCAGACGTTCAAATAAATGTGATCCCTACACCTGTCCAACGTGTAGTTATAATGATCCATATTTACAATTTACAATCCTCTTTATAATGAGTCTAAAACACGGAAACAAGGGGGAGGGGTTTTCACATCCAACTCAGTTACGCTCAAACAGTCCATTACGTCATTCTGAAGCAACTTCGTAGGATTTCCAAGCCGCTGATTGGACGCGTCATTGTCGCAATGCAGTATTCCATTTCTTGACCAATGTAGAAGCTTGAAAGATCGGCGAGGGTTTTCCATATCTCTCCGCCAGACGGCAGACCAGGGTTAGTTGATTTGGCGAAGAGGTATCAAGTAAACATTGGCTAGTTTTATTGCAATGTTCGGGCTGAGTAGATCGTTGAGCACGTTCTCCGAGATGTAGTCGCCCAACTCTTGTTCATCGGTGCGTTTGACTTGCCAGCGACGTAGCCAGGGGATCTGGACGAAGGTACGTGTTGAACAGTTATTTTACTACACTGTTTATAATGGATTTTTCTGAATGTTGATTTTGAGTAATTGTTGGGGCTACATTAGGCTATAATAGTGAAGAATACTATTATAGGTTTCTTCGAGGTTATTCTGGGGGTGGGTAGTATGTATTTAGGCGAATCAATTTGTGATATTAGGTTAGGTGGGGAGCAATTGTACAATGCGAAGCATTGTATTGTTACATTATGTTACTTAACAAAATAATTTAAAACAAACTACATTAACAAAGTAAAATTATTTCCTAATACTAAACACTTTCTTAAATTGAAATATTACTCCAGTTTCAACATTAGGTATATGACTGTGTTCTACTTAGGTTTGAACCAAGAACCGGTCTACATACAAAACAAAAATAAACATGTTACAATACTCTATCCGAATCACACTGGAAATCACAAAACAGTTCAATAAGAGATGTCAACAATACTGGAGAAAGAAACACCTGGGATACGTAAAAACAATAAATTCCATTGCACTTGTAACTCTTGCGCCCAGGCTGACACATTTATAAAACACTTCACTAAAACAAACTTTATTCTCGTGCATAATTTATAAGAATGATGGACAAATTGTCATCTGCAATTTTATTCTTACACGAATTGGTGTGGGCCTACCAAGACCATTGGCTGCATCAACTTTCCTCCGTTGAACTCGATGGTCTGTAGTTCGATTCTCGTCGACAGACATAGGTGGACAATACTGACAGCTAAATGGCTTTACTCGACGCACGTGTACTTTTATAGAGCAGAAGGGAACAGGAATAGTAAACTCAAGGTTATGATATGGGCCTCCATAACAAACTTTAAGCTTTATAGTCAACCTCCTACCCGACAACTCTCATATTACAACTGTCAAAGTGTAAACATGTGCAAGTCAGTTTGGTGTCCTTCCCACTAATACTGCTCTCTACTACGTTGCTGGGTCGTCTTTAGGTCGTCTTGAACCGTCTATATATTTGTCTTCTAACTGGCAAATCATTGTTTGGTGTCTCGTTTTGGACATCCTTGGCATCTCTCTTACTCGTCGTGACTTGTGCGCTTCTTGTTCTCCCCTCTTGCTTTTTGTATAAGCACATTTCTTTTATCTTCCTGGTTTGTCGCTCTGTCTAAGACTGTTGATTTGTTAGTAGTGAATTATTTTCCTAATTAAAAATTATTCATTTCTGCAGGTATTCTTCTGATTGTTTTGATTCGACTGGCGTGTGGCTTTAAATCAATGATCCTCACTTGTTTCTCAGACATATACCTCCTCTGTCCCATGGCTAATCTTGAGCTCCAAAGCTCTGGCTCTGGACCCTAATAGTCCCCAGTTCGATCACAACTGGCTTGTACATTCATAAAATAAACTTTTACTCTAATACAAACCAGCCTAACTGGTATTTCATGTTTACAACGCGGATAGTTCCAACTATATCTTCAGCGTTCTAGCGTCCATACTGACAGCTGATTGACGTATATTAAAATTCATGTTTGTTGACAACTACACGCACACTACGGGTTCCCTGTGGTACCTCAACCCCAGATAACTGACTTAACTCGACATATAGGATATTCCCTGAGCCCGGGATCAAATTTTCTACTGCTTTCAAACGTAGAAGTCCTTGGCCATGTTTTACAGAGCAGGATAAAGACGCGTTCTCCATGTACATATCTGTGACGGCTCCTCCAGTTCTTCCCTCAGCCACCTTACTCAAGTCATAACACTTAGAGCCAAAGTGTAGTTTTTGTTTTACTACGTTTACAATAGCGGCATGTCTATGGGGGAAATCAAGACCTAAGATGTCCTTCATGATATCCTTGGATACGAATGGAATAAACCACTTTGCCTAATCCCATATTGACAAGTTTCTAACCAACATTCCTCACAAAATAGCCATTTAATATCGAAAGCTCAAATTTCTCTCTGGAGACATTTCTAGTCCCTACAAATATATACCCCATCAAAGAAACATATGTACCAGTATCCAAAAGCATGTTACTTCACTACAACAATACTTGCAAATGTAAAATCTAAGGCTTCCCCAGATAATTTAAATCTAGCAACAGCTAAACTCTCTGCTTCACTCCAACCTGAAATAGTCGATGCTTGTTCTATCTTAGCAGAAAATGAAATAACATTGTCGTCTGCTCGTCCAAGGAACATGAGAATCGTCTGAATCAAGGAAAAATTCCTGACAATAATTGGGATTACGGGCTCGGATCTTTGACTGGTATCTGCTTGAATGTATCTAATCTGTTCATTCTCAATCCTCAGTTCTTAATGCTGCTGAATTACCTGGTTGAGTGCCGTTTTTAAATCTGTCTCCTCACCCTGAATGGTAACTTAGGCTATTTTAATGATTGATACGGTACTACCTTTGATGGACACCCTGTCTGCGACTTAATGCAATCACTTAAATCCTCTGCTGACTGGATGGGGTGGCTGGAATCTGCCGACGAATGTATTGGTCCCACCTGAATCGCGAAATTCAAACCGAATTGCGTGTGTCAAAACCGAAGTCTCTAACCAAACGCGAATTGTGAGGGCACAGATATCATGGTCGAGCTATACACATTGTCAAATGTTTACTATCGGTTTGATTTCCCAGTGGGTTGCCTTGGAATAATAACAGGCACATTGCACCGTCACTTAAGAGTCCCGTCCTCTTTACAACGTATCAGATAGATTAAAAAAGAAAAGTCTTAAGAGCCTGTCACACACTTCACCGTCTTAGCTCCACAACACATGGTCAATAAAATAGGCAAAATGGGCAACCAGTAAACTCCAACACCATCGCACAATTAAATAATAACAATAATAATACATCCTATAAAATTACTCGGCCACATTTTCATGTATACGTCACCACGTTGTTGAGCACGAGTTCGAGTCCAAGTCAGAGAAATACACTAAGCACATCGTTATCTTCGATTATCACTGTCCTCATAGAGCACTGAACACAGAACAGGATACACACGTGTGTTATCTCCTCCACGCGTCTAAAGTGTCACGCACGATCCATTGCCTAAATCACGCCATTTAAGTATCACATTTTACTTGTCACTGCGGATAAACACCAAGCTACTTGCAGTCACAATCCCTGGTTCTATCACTTCTGATTACTATTGGCAAAAGTCCCGGGTTCGATCACCATCCATAAAATGGGGGTGAGCTTATTATACATTATCGCCCAACATAATATTAAATAAAACAAACTTGCTCCAACACCATTCATACCTACGGCTCAAAACACTCAAGGCGGAAACTTCTTGTGCATCTTCCACGAATGTACAGATGGTGCTACGATCAGTCGAGTATTTTAAGATGTATTAAGCTTGTTCTAACCTACCCCTGTAGCCAATAAGCCTCGGTCTTGGCTAGTAAATAAAAAGTGATTATTTGGTCAGTTAATAGTTTACCTTTAGATAAAAGTAATATATTTTTAAACATTTGTTATTATAAAATCAATTGATGTATAGGTATCAATTCAGGTTTCACCCAAATATATTAGATGATGGTTTGAAGGCAAGCTGTAAACATATACACACTGTATTTGATGATATAAACGAGAACGAGTTTGGCTGTATTTAAGTTTGACTCCAGATAATTAAGTGAAAAAGTTTTTTAAAAACGATGCAGCCGTCATCAGAGAAGCCCATTTGGGAAACAAATCTTACTGGTTGGAGATGAGTTCAGGAAAAGCGTATAAGTTTTTCCTAATGTTTAAGTTGGGTTCACACTGAGAGGGATGCGCGTCAACTGTGTGCCGGCTGTGTCGTGCTATGGACGATCATGAAAAGGTCATTTCCTGAGTAACCTTGTAAGACCGTTGTTTGATTCACAATGAAAGGGCTGTGCAGTGTGCACCAACTGTGCTCCAACTGTGGCATCTTGGATTGATTCAAAAGTGTTCTCCCAAGATCACGGTCCAAACGGTCCAGCACGTTAGGTGCACATCCGTGTAATGAAATCCGGGCACCTTATGATCAGCCATGTATCATTTTTCCTAGTTTGCTTCTTCCGGTGGTGAACTTTAACTAAGGGTCTTATCTATAACGTGAAAATATCTAGAGAACATTAAAACTCAATTATCGTGTGCAGTAACTATGGCAGAAGGAAACTTATTAACTTTGACACAAATATATAATTTTCAACATAAACTATATTTTCGTTAAATAAGTAATTTTAAAGGAAATAGCGCAAAACATAAACTATATTTTCGTTAAAGAAGTTATTTTAAAGGAAATAGCGGAAAAACTCAATATCAAAAGTAGCTATGACGACCAAAACAGAGCATTGTGACGACAAGAGACAGCCTGCGCACAGTCATGCACACAACTCTCCGTGTTAATCCGTCTCTAAGGACAACTATCGGCCAGACCAACATTAATTCTTACTTCTGAGAATAGAGTTTAAAATTTTCAAGTAAAAACAATAAAGCTGGCCAATTGACACTAGCAAATTTGATTGTTTAATGAAATTGCTTAATGAAGAACTGAAAAAAAATCAGTTTTAATGAAAATATTATAGAAGGGTCAGAGTACATTTTGACACACGACTCAATAGGTCACGCAAGATTTGGGAATAGTTTGACCCCGATAGATATTTACAAATTTTTAGCACCACCATTCTATATCCACGTAATAATATAGTTTTTAAAATAAATGTTCAGGTATTAATATTTTAGAAGTAGAGTTTTGGGGTTACATTATTGTGGACTTAGTCAACTTCGAAGATGTAAGGAAAAATACAAATCTCCGGCATGAATATAGTTTAACACTCTCAAAAATGTCACGTAACAAGTTAAACTTAAACATAGGCAGTATATTTATTAATAATCTTTAATAATAAAAAAAATTAACAAGTACTATGCATTGGAATCCGCCCAAGCAGTGAAAAAACAGTATATAAATCCAACCCAAGGTGTAATTTTAAAGGGGTTACCTCAAGTGATTTATGTTTGATACCAATAATCTATCTGGCCCGTGATGACCCTGACAGCTCTTTTATTTTTATACGGAAACCGTTACTATTTAAAATGGCGTTCTTAAAGTTACAATGTGAAACCCTGGGCAGAGTTGGTATTTATATACCTAAGTCCCATTTCAACAATGGTCATTAAAACATGGTCTTTTCAGGGGTTCTTAGCACAACAAACGTAAGTGTTAAAGTAGACTAAGGTTCAAATCAAGGACACTAATACCAACAAGTATTAAAGTATTTACAAAAATCCTAGTTTATAAATAAGATTGTTGATTTATTTAATAAAAATGAAATCATTTAACTAACCCTAGCTCTATACACTCTTAACTATCACATACTTTTTTTTTACCAGATAGCACAACCTAATAAAATCTAGTCTTTCAGTCGTCTACTAGGGTTAGGTCTTGTTAGCTTGGGGATTATTATTGTTCTAATAAACATGTTGTAGACAATCTTAAAACTAGTTTGTATATAATCAGTAAAATAAATATATTGTATGTGTATGTATATACGTGTGAAACTATAAATAAATTAGTAATTTAATCTCAACTGAGTGTTTTCCACAAGAGATTTCCACTGAGGTTTTCTCGTACTCTTTTATGTAATGTCCCGTTTAAGCTTCTTTTATAACCCCGGCTCTTTAGGAGTCACTAATAAACTTCGTTTTAAACTATTTAAAAATAGATAAAGTATTTTATAATAACATTTATTCACAGTACATATTTTTACGGATTTACAAAGTTGACAGCATTGAAATTTATTAGATTTCTTGCTGATCATATACATTATAATATTGCATGTTGAAAACCACCCCAATACCCAGTATTGGAACCCTTATCCTCCCCGTCAACGTCATCCAAGTACAACGTGAGCCTAATGCCTGAGACCATGTGACAACAGATGTGGGTACCTGATTGATCCATGTCTGTGACGGTGTTGATTAGGGTAACATAGGATCACAAAGCCACCTAATAGCAAATATTCCAGTAACTTAACACGTAAGGCATTTGTTAGTTGCTTCAAGTTTCAAGTTATTTTCTTCTCTTTCAAAACACGCCAAAAGTTAACGGACTCAAAAGCTCCAACTATCTTATGTTGTTGAGAATTAGAATTAGAGAGAGAGAGATTTGTGTCTTTCTGTTTGGCTGCGTTGTAATTCGCATTCGCTTGAAACTAAACCTGGCGAAGCGTTCCCGAATCTTAGCCAAGTTATCCTTTGTGTTACTGGTGAAGCAGCGAATGCGCCTTTAAAACGTTTCACCCTTCACCGTTTGACTTTAAGTGAGCCATGCACTCAAGAGGGTGACGAAATAATTTAATAGGTTGACTTAATCTTGGTTTCGCCTTTCTGAAGTCTTGACTTTTGTATGTCCCTGACTCCTTGAGAATAAACATAATAAACATTAACTTGGTGACGTGGATGTTTTATAGACTTGTGAAGGTGAAAATTAACTATATTTATTAAATAGTTAGACATTCTATTTTTACAAATCACAATTATATAACAAAGAACAATACATATAAACTTAACCTAAGATTCCACGCCCTTTTTTTTGTCGCTTTGCCTCACTATCTATTCAAGCTATAAGCATATTTAGTAATTACAATAGGTCTAATGTGTTAGGGATAAGGAAGGATAATTTATATGAAGTGTATTGACAATTGATTTGAAGAAAGCAGGAAATTAGTTTAGGGTTAAAGACCATTTGTAAAAAATCACAATATCTCCGTCATCAGCAGATCAAAGTATTGTGAGATGAATGCCTATATAATCTCTTTGATGACAAGAGCTAGGACATTTTTAACTTGTCAGTTTAATATTTTTGGATTCATTTAATGCAAATCGTGTTTTAAACTGTATTAGTTTAAAATAACCAAACAACTGCATATAAACTAAGTTTTTTTTATGTTTAGGTAATATTATAATGATATTAATTCGGGTAGAGAGTGCAAATTTTAAACAATTTTACATGATAAAAATTCAACTTCTAGCAAAATAGGCTTTAATGTTGGTTTTATAAATATAACCATTCAAATAATAACGTTTAAAACTCCAAGTTAAGGAATGAATCTAGAAATATCACAATATATGTTTATATACATATATATATGTTTATATACATATATATATGTATATGTTTATATACATATATATATATATATATGTGTGTGTGTGTGTGTGTGTGTGTATATCCATCCTTGGGAGAAACACTTGCCACCGAAATGTATGCCCACCACTTTCAGGGATTGGCCTTTAAGTAGCTGGTATGCTCTGTCGTCCCACTGCACTGATAGGTTGTTATTTTTAGCCCTGGCCTGTGATTGGCTGTGGGCTTTACCCCCTCCCTACGTTCCTCTCACCCTGACCCCTTTTTCAGTGTTTCAAACAAGTTGGTACATTTATTTTCATGTTTTTTTTTGTTTTTTTGTATTTTATTTGAGCTCAATGGTTATTTATCTATGATAATTGACTTTGTATCTGTGCTCATTGGTTATTTGTGTTTAGGTAAGATTGGGATGGTGTATTGGAGTTTTTTATTTATTTATTAGTGTGCAGTCCACAATGTCGGGCGTTCCTCCTTTGTCATCAGAGGGAACATGGAGCACGAAACTCTCTTGACAGCAGCGTAGTTAAGAGTGTTAAAGATGGTTCCCCTGCCTTGAGACCCCTTTTACTTCATATCACTACCTCCCCAACTTAGAGGCATTTGTCGCAACCCTTATGTGGTAATAGGTTTTCCCAGTGTCGCAACCACTTATGTATTAATGGGTTATTTCCCGGTGACTGGCGCCAGTTTGGCGAGTCGACAAGACAAGTCAGGACAAGAACATATTGTGACCTTGAATGATGTCGCAATGGGTTTACCAGATGACTAGCGCCAGTTTAGTGGCTCGTCAAGACAGGAATATATCGTGATCTTGAAACTATGAGCTAGGTCATTGACTAAGTTCATATTTGGTGACAATTTTGTAGGTTGACAAGTCAAGACTCGTATCTACATGTAAAGTGCACAAAAAGGTTTTGCATGAATAAAACACGATATTACAAAAAATATTTTTATTAAACATTAAAGGTTTTACAGACATATATTAAAGGCTTCACAGACCTCATTCCTTATATTTATTATACGTGTTTACAGGAATGCCGCATATATTCGTTCATACGTTTTTTCTCGAGTGTCCCTTAAATGTGTTAGTAAAATAGTTTTCAGTTCACAATCCATCATGTATTCCAAACCGATGACATGACGTATATATCAGGTAGCACTGATAAGATCCATGTTTCTGATGTGCGTTTCCACCGTAGGCTGTTCGAGATCGATGACATCCGCTGATTCTGTTAGCGTGTCGCATATATCCAAGACAAAATTGTCGATCAAATCGATGCAATATCGTGAGACGGGTGTCGACCACATTACCCAGCGGTCGATGGTAATGTCGATGAGGTCCTACACCTCACAAAGACGCGCACAGCTAGTTGATAGATAGGTGACCCGTTTGAGTCCGGCATCTTGTTTATCACTGATGATGACCATATGGTCACCGCACATGCGTCTCAGAGAGATTTCATGATTTGTCAGACTACTTTTTTGAGGAGGTTGCATATGGCTGAAAAACTTTGATATGACCGACTTGTAGCTTCCCAGTTCGTGCTACTTTGTATGGTTAAACACCGCACAGTTCCCTCCACATTTTCTAGCTGGACATAGGGCGAAAAGTTGTTCTTTAAGCTAATGCCAACGATTATTCGCTTAGCGTCGACTTCGTCCAGCGGGAAAAGTTTTGAAAATACTGGTGATGGCAAGCGGCTTCACCAGCTTTACTTTGCAGTTGAAAACGTCTTGACCTTCCATGATTTTTTTTCGCTTTGACGACTGTCATGGTTATGGCCGGCATGCCGTCAGGATGCCCTTTTTATAGGTTTACGCTGATTGGGTGCATACTCTTGAGGTATGGCAGAAACCGAGAGTATTGAAAAATGTGTTGTAATATATCACCACACTAGCGTCATTGCCTTTAAGATTTTTGGGTAGGAATAGGATTAGAAGAGTTTTCATTGGAATGTTTTGGGTGCGATAGAGAAGGTACATAAGACAGTAATGGCCGCAAACGTCTAAAATGATGCTTTGAAGTTGTATCGTGCTATGAGATGTGGGGAAAGTGTTTTGGCGTATAGATGCCAGATTTGAATTATTACGGGGTGGAAAACCATAACTGTCAAAATATTATTTCACGCCGTTCTTGTCGATAAAGACGGTGACCCAATTAATCCCAGGCTTTGAGCGTTGATCAGTGTTGATGACGAGAGTGGAATAGTCCAGATATTCTTGCGGGTAGTTGATCAGAAGGGAAGATACCCGACTGTACATAACGGAACCACGGGTTTGTTTTCAGCCCACGTTTTATGGTGTACGTGTCCATCTGTAATAATCCAATCTCGAAGTCCCCAAATTATGGAGGCCGAACAGAAATTCCATACAGAACTATGTGCCATGCACATGGGGTTTTTAAAGATGCACAACCTCTTTCGTACATATATACGCCAGGTGTAGGCGTGTATTTGATTAGAAACATTTTATTTTCTCTCCCCTGACGTAGACGGTTTCTGCACGTGTTCTGGCACGTGAGATGAGGCATTCTAGTAGGCAGTAATCCACATCACCGCTATCCCAGGGAATACCGTGCAGTTCTTTAACGATATAGTGGCTTGATTTTTAGCGGTGGCTGTCAGTTCCTCGATAGCGTATGGGGGTTTTAACACCAATGTTGAAGTAAAGTACAGCATACGGATAAAACACTCAGTTCCATGACGATAAACTATTTGTTTTCGCCGATGAAGCTCTGAAAATCCACAATGACGTCCATGATTTAAATGACTGGTGTAAGTGTTGGGAAATCCCTTATATTAACTCCCATAATTGGTCACGACCTTTCTGTAATTGTCGATGGTGATAATGTTGGCAAATTCGCCGTACACGATGCAGTTGACAGTTTCGGCGAGAGTTCTGGTAAAGCTCACTTCGTTTCTCAGAGAGCCACGCCTCGTCAAATTCCAGTGGGATTTATATGTGCAGACAGATTAGGTCTAAGATCGAAAGCCACGAGATGATATCCCTTAGGGACAGCTTCCCGTGTGATGTTTATACCTTCCTTAATGACATGGATACCCGTTCTAGAAGAACATGTGTGGTAGGATATGATATAGCTACCACTTGGAAAATTGGGCTGTAGCGGTTTCGAAGGCACTTGTTCCCCACCCAAGTACAGCGAGAAATGGTTCATTCCGTAGGTTTGAAAGTTAACGGGTTCTTGGTGGCGTCTCCGTTGAACGCCGCGTTTGATACAAATACCCTGATGACCGTTTGGGTAACTGTCCAGTGAATACGTTGTCCAGTGACTTTAATGCACACCTGCAGGAATAGTGAGTGTTTTTACTTCCACGTGGGAGAGATAATTAGGGGGACTGACAGTTAATGCCTTGACATGTGCCAACAGTTTAGAAGGTGCTACTTTTACACAATCCATTAGAAGGCCACTTCAGCGATGTGAAACTTAAAGTGAGGGAGTTCAAAAACGGCCATAAGACTAAACCCGTCTCGAACGGACCAACCTGACTATGACCTTGGTGCCATTCATAAGGTATTTCTCTTCGTTAAACACGCCACCGTGTAGATACCCAAAAGTTCCACCGTCTTATTTTTGGTGGTGAGGCTTAGACGGGCCTCAAAACCCTTGTTGCCTGCGTTAGCCTCCTCAAAGGTTTTGGATTTATCTGCTAACCAAATACCGCAAATTAAATGTGTTCTTTTAGCGTCACTGTTGTAAATGAGCAGCTATTCAATGTATGATCTATTGGCATACAAGTTGCTGGGCGGTGAGACTAGTTTTTGGTTTAAGAACACGTCCTTTTGTGTGCATAGGGTATGACACGTGTTGTTAACGGGAGTGATATGATCCACCTACGTGAAAGCGCCACCGTCGGGTTTCATGATGGCCACCCTGAGATAGATCATAGTCTGTGACCGGTAACGGTAAATTTGACGGACGAATCATCAGTGAGAGAAGAAATAGGTTTCGACTGGAGCTATTGCCCACTTTCAAAACTGGTTTGCGTGGGTGGGATGGAAAAGAGATCAAGTTCACTGCAAGCCCACTCACAAGACCTAGGGTGTAGAAAACACATTTAAACTTAAAATATATTTCGGTTTTTTCTTAGCCTTTTTACGCAACATGTCACCAACCATCATTTTTGGCTTAATATTTGAGTTTGGACACCTTTTGCCATAAAGATAATCTATGACTTGAATCCCATTGGTTTCTGAAACGTCGGCAGGGGCCATATTGAAACTGGAATGTTTTGCGCTGTTGTAAGCTGTGAATAGATCTTGGAGGAAGTCCACAGACCGATACGTGTTATTTTTGGAAAAGTAGCTTCTCATGCACCCTTTCAGAGTTATACGGAATCGTTCAACGATGATTGCATTCACGTAAGGATTATAAGTGGTGTAGTAATGGACGCCTTCTTGCTTGATAAATTTTTGGACTAGTCGTGCCGTAAGCTCTGTCCCCTTGTCCGTCAATAAACTTAGAGTTTTACGGCTGCTTTGTGTGAAGATGTCCTGAAAGGTGTCTCTCATGACGCTTCCCGATTTGGATGGAGGTGTCCTCGCCCAGGCCATCTTTCTAAACACGTCAATAACGGGGAGCAAGTACACTACACCGTCGTTGTATTTTCCAAGACTACGCATATCGTTGAGATTGGCTTGCCAGAGATCGTCAATGTTTGACACCACGTTATTGTTGCGTATGGTATAAGCGTGCTTCGTACGAAGCCATTCTCGTACTTTGTTGGGAACTTTATTGGATGCCTTTATCAACGACGCCACCCCTGCAAACCCTGCAGGATGAGAAAGGCCGTAGTAGATGTAGGCTAAACGGGTCATTAATCTCGGAATAGCAACCACCTATTTTAATCGACCCTTTTTATTTTATTTTTCTTAGGGCATTGCGACGGTGTAAATGGTTGGGGTACGGGCGTTGGATCTCTAATGGGCGCCAAACGTTTCGTATTTACAATAAATTCTTTCTGAACGTTTATTTATTGAAGTGCCGTGAAAAATTCTCGTCATACAGACGGCTCACTGTGACTTCTTGCTCTGATCGTTGACAAAAATCCACAATATTGTATCCACGAAGAGGAGTATTGTGAATAATCACTTACACGTTTTCGTCCCAAGAGATTCCACCTCGGGAAATAATATGTTCTAGTAAATATTCAGCTTTTATACGTATCTGTACTGGTACAGTACTAAGTACAGCAGGGATCGAAAGTAGAGACACTTAAGAGGTGGTCGTAGTGGTGGTGGTATTTTCAGGCGGGTGGGGGGGGGGGATTGACTAAACTGCAGATAGCGCTATATCACTTGTTGGTATAAAGTCCAATTAGACTTGTCGTCAAGTTATGAATTGTGGATATTTTCCATTTCATTGTCCAGCTCGGAGACCCCTAGATTTGTGGCCGATGCCACTTGTTGGTGGTGTGGCTCGTAACAGTGTAATGTTTCCGCGGACACCAATATATCATCTCTTTCGTGTGTTCCATTATATACCTGTTGAATAAGTATCCGAGGACACCACTGTTTAAAGGGGCTATAAGTAAGGGCAGGAACGCTCCTCCTTTCTGAACAAGTAGTCGTTTCTTCTTCTTCCAAAATTTTCCTCGTTTTACCAGCTTGCGCAAAACCGGCTTATGAGCAAGTAACTTTGTGTTCTGCGCATTTTTCAATGTCACCTGCCCTTTTAAAGTGTTGTAGACACACTCGCAAACAGAGTCAATCAGTTTCTGGTCGGCTGCTTTCAGAAAGTCAAAACATTGCTGTGGTTTCATGCGATGCATCGTACGTAGCAGAGGGGCTTTCTTAAGCACTTTGGGACTAATGGTTATGAAATTATCTTTAATCGGGAAGTTTCGGTGTTTTTATATCGTTTGCGTGGTAGGTACACGCATCACCCGACATTTTTGCGGGTTCTATATCTGAATCATTCGGTGTACCTTGTTTTATTTTTAACAATATATATCCGTGGGGAGTACTTTTAGCATCAACGTAAGCCTCTTGTAAAACATGGGAATTTTCAGGACAGATTTGATTTGCAAAGTATTGAATCTGAGCTATATCCATGGGATTTTTAAAAGGCATGCTATTATGTGCGCTTAAGAAAATGTTACTTTGGCCTTAGCCCTGGTGAAATATATTTCCTGTTAGGTACATGACACTAATATTTTGAAGGTGGCATCCTTTGGTGAAAATATCGACGACCACTTCGTTGACTTCACGCACCAGGTCATCTAGGATAATTATCTGTGGAGATTCATTAGAGGTGTCATAAAGCATAATACCGTGTGATTTTATCGAATTTAACGTCAAATATTGTGTCCAAGTGACGGCTAAAGTCGACTAAAAAATGGTTCTTTCCACAGCTGGAAGTGCCAATGATGATAGCCGAATATTGATGTTTCAATTTGTCCATAATGTTTGAGACTGAGCTTATAAGCTAAATGAACTTGTATATATAGGATAAGAGGGAGGAAGGTGTAGAGGTTAAAACACTAACATAACCGTTTTTATAATATTTATTTACAAATATAGCTCACACCGTGAAATGTATACATTGAATATTTATTTACAAATATATATCACAACGTTAAAAGTATACTTAGAATATTTATATACACAAATCAAAGTTTTAGAATATAATTCACGCCATGAAAAGTATACATGGAATATTTATTTACACAAATCTAAGTAGTTTTTAAAACATGGCTCAGGCCATGAAAAGTGTGCCTGGAATATTTAGTTACCTAAATCAGAGTAATTTTAAAAATATGGCTAACGCCATGAGAAGTACGGTTGTAATATTTATTTACACACAGATAAAAGTGTACACAAATATATCTCACACCATCAAAAGTATACTTGGAATATTTATTTACACACAAATTAAAGTTTATAGAAATATCTCACAACATGAAAATTATACTTGAAATATTTGTTTACACGTAAATAACCCTAATTACTTCACATTTAAAACCCTTTTAAATGCTGTTACACATTTCGCCTGGTCAAGATCACCTCTTATCTCACGCTTGCCTAAAGATCGTAGTTCGAATCCTTGTCGTGTGTGTGTATTGAGTCAGATCCTTAGGTAACAATCTACTATCACAATGCATTTTATACTTGCATCGAGGGTTAAAGGGTCTTATGCGTCCCTAGGAAGCTGGTGACAGAGTTATCGATGTTTGAAGCAAATAAGGGTACACATTCTAACAGACATTGGTTATGATAAAGATATTGTGTTTCGCAAACCATTGTGCATTCCGTCTAAATGTTAGGCTTCTGGCGGGGGGGAAATTGGATCATTGGTCCCAGAGTGGGCATTTATAAAGCACATCTGAGCTTGCAACATTCAGAAGGCCACAACAGATGCGCTAAGCTGCATTGGAGCTGGGGAAAGCACATTTGAGCCAGTGAGGCCACGACCGATGTACCAAGCAGTGTTGGAGGTTCATGACTCTTCAACAAGGTCGTTGTTGCCCATTTTTGAAATTTGTAGCAAGTTTGCGACATTTGACGTCCCCCACTGAGAAGTGGTATGACGAAGTAAAGGGAGGCGTGAAGGGTGAAGTAAAAGGAAGTTCAACAGTGGAGCCCTTGAAGGCTGGTCGCATTCAATGCTACGATGCTGGCGGAGAAAGGTCATGCTGAGTGTTTCCTCCCCTTTTAAGCGATGCCGACACGCCACGGTAGGAGCACCCGACGCCGTGGAGTGTATAAAATAAAATAAACTCCCACACACGACCCAATAATACCCAGCCATAAAAACAAATGAGCATAAATAAAAAATTAGTGATCATACATAAATAACTATCGATCACTAATTAAAAAGCAATGACCATTCATAAAAAAACAAATAAAAGAAGAAAATACAAGTACCAACATGTTTGGAACAAGAACCAACATTTCTGGAACACTGAAAAGGGGGTCAGTTGAGGTTGTAGAGAGGAGGAGGGGAAAGCCAATCACAGACCAGGGCTAAAAATAACACCCTATTAAAGCAGTGGGGTGACAGGGCCTGCCAGCTACTCATTTAATTTTGTTAATGGCCATCTCAAACATAATCTTGATAGGAAATTATAGATGTTTAAGCTTATATGGCAGGTCAAATGAAATCATGAGGATTCATAGTAGCATGAACTTTTATTTCGCAACTAAATCTGTCAAGACAGTCACCTCTATAATTATGTTTTGCATATTGTTTACAAAAAGAGGATCCCATTAAACAGTTTAAGTAAGTTTATATTAAGTAGTAATAGACATCCTCCTTTTAATTTGAAAGTGTGGATCGGTAAAATGGATGGATTGGGGTAATTAATAAACTAGACAGGCTAGTGGACAGTTTCTTGTTAATCTACTACTGTGTCTATGGCCATGTAAAAGTGGGATGGTGCTTATAAGCGGTTTAAAATCGTTAATAGCTCTGGGTTAAAATATTTGATTACCAAGCTAAAGTTCCCAGATTTGAGCCTCATGCTAAGGTGTCAATTTTAAATTTAAATTATATGATGATAAAATCCAACTATAACTGTATGTTAATGTTATTTTGGCGTTTTGCCATAAGATTATTAAAATAAAAAAATCCACATATATGTTAAAGATTCAAATAGCCAAAGCTATTATTTATGCTTTTTAGTAAGGAATTCTCCATCTAGATATATTATAAAATTGAAAAATGGCACCTGGGCACGGGAGTCGATTTCGGGACCTTTAGCTTAGTAAGTCAATGCTTTAATCACTGAGCTATCCAGGAATCGACCCGTGCTCAGGGTCATTCTTCACTATATTTTAAGACATGGGACGATTCCTGAATAACTCAGTGGTTATATCACTGACGTACTAAGCAGAGGTCCCGAGTTCGATTCCCATTTTCAGGTGTCATTTTTCAATTTTCAGAATATGCTATCTAGATAGAGGATTCCCACTAAAAAGCATAAATAATAGCTTTGGCTATTTGCTTATTAAATATGCAATCCCTTACAATTATAATAATTGTAAAAGTGGCAGCATTAAGAGAACTACCGAGTCAATGGTGTCTGCGTTACATGATAGCTTGTGATCTTAATAAAATCACACATTTTATCCGACGATTTCCGCAAGTCCATCATAACCTTAAGATATGAATGAAGATTGACCGTGTTCAGGGAAAGATTCCTGTATAGCTCAGTAGTAGAACATTTACTTAGTAAATCAAAGGTCCTTAGTACGATTCCCGTGTCCAGGTGTCATTTTTCAATTTTCAGAATAAGAAATGTTTAAACTTTTTATAAAAATTAATTTTTAGTCAAATATTAAATAAAGCTTCTCTATAGTTCACATTAGTCTATTATTTTAATCTAATGTGTTCAGCACAAGAATTATTAACGACTTAATTTAAAATATAAAGGTTAAAAAGGTATTTAAGAAAAAAATAATCCAATATAGTACGAAGGAATTATAGGAAAACACCAACGTTTAAATACATGTGATAAAATACCCTAGTTCACTCTTCTGGGTTTAAATATTCAGCCTCCCTTTAAACATCAACCGAGGGTGACCTGGTGGTCTAGGGGTAAGGTGTCGGACTTCTGTGCTGGTGGCCGGGGTTCAATCCTCGGTCCCGGCACACACTGATCTGATTACCAAACCCTTCCTTCACCTCTGACAAGAAGTGTGTTAATCACAACTTGTGAATGTGTGGATTGCCAGGCCTCCACCGTGGTTCGGATTCCACGTTAATATGTAGGTCCTCCATAACATCACACAATCACCCTACCATTACACATTAGCGTAAGTGCGTACAACCCGAATGGTTAGTAAGACGTGGTGTTAATAATACTCATACGTCAACCAACTTGAATGCGTGACTAATGCCTAAAACCATGTGGTCACTGATACTGGGGAGCCAAATGATAATTACAGCAATTAAATTATTAATCAACCACTAGACATATTAGCTCATTGTGATGTTAATCTCCCTTAACCTTTATACCAAATATTTTCATCAAGTTTACATGATGAATAAACCTTATGAGAAAACAATATTAAACACCTTCACTTGGAATAATATATTTATTCATGGTCTAAGGCATCACTCTCCAATAGACTGGACTGCTGATGACAGGAAGACCGAGGTTCAAATCCCGGTCGAGTTCATTGAATTTTTTCACAAAATATCTTACCACTCTCCCTCCACGCAAATGTATGTATACCTCCTCTAAATTCAACCACCCTTCTCCCTAAAACATCAGAATAATTAGTAAATAGTCGTATAAACCGATTGTATAGTAAGACGCAGTGCTAAAATTATATATCTAATCTCTGCTATGTCTCTTCTGAATTCCTTAACGAAAGAATTGTTTGTTTTTATGAAAAGAGGAGAGCCAATTTCAAAACATGTATATAAAGATATATATTCACGTGTTTGATTGTTTTGGTAATTAAAATTTAGTTGCCACTTCCTAAACACAATATTACCATTTACAAATTAAACTTTATCTACATCATCTTCAAATGAACATCTTAACTATTGGGAACGATTTAGAATAATTTGTAAGTAGTGAGAACATAATCAAATAATCAACTACTTTAGCACCCAAAGCTCCCCCCAGAGATTAAGTAATGTATCTCTTTGTGCTGTTCTGCTCTATCTTACCACTTAGTAATCAGGATGTAACGTAACAAAAGTATTACCCTAAAACATTTTTATATTGATAAGTTTAATGCAGGGCTATTAACGATGCAACGGAAATAGATTTACTATTTGCATATGATTTATACAAAACACACTAACATTTTTCTGAAAATGGGATGGAATAATCTTTTGTAGGAAAACAGCTTTTATTACACCAATTAAAATTACAACTTAAAAATATCGAATATAGAATATTAGAGTCATACACACCATTTGAACATGATTGTGCTGATCTAGCCCCATAAATATATCTAGGTTTAAAATTCTTTAATTTTAAATAAAGAACATTCCAGTTAAATAATAGGATATGCACTTATTATTTCGCAACTAGGAAGGTCAAATTGCTCTTTACGTATGCTACATATTTTATTGAACAGATGTTTTTATTAAATAAGCATTTAAACCAGTTATTTATTATTTTATATTATTGGCATTTGTAGAGTTGAATCGAATGCGGGACAATTGATTTAACTTATCTGATTTTATCTATTTGTCTACTTTTATATTTTTATTGATTTTATTAATTTGAATAACTAATTATGTTAATTTCCACTAACTATAGTTCAAACGTTAAGGCTAGTGTGGTGATTATCACTAGTGATACCCACGCCACTGGGTACTTGGATAAGCATTAGCCTTGTATTGTTAGGTTTAGTGGTGGTTAGGATATCTGGGTTTGAATACCGATCGTAAGTATAAGGTGTTTTTTTTAAATAAAATTGTCTTTTAATTTCACTATATAAAAACGTACTTTAGATTCTACCTTCCCCATTCGTAACATATTATAATACATATCTGAATATACCAGAAGGGTAATAATACACGAGGTATTGTGTGAAAATAAATTATAGATACTTTACGGATCCATTAAAATACAGTCAATTTTCATAGCAAGAACCTTTTAAAAACTTTATACTTTTTTTGATGGTTATCATCAGTAATACATTACTTATTTATTGAAATAATTCTATAAGTATCGGAACTTATATTTAAAGTGGCGGCTGTGGATTATATGACTTGACCTATGAATATAATAACTCTGGTAAATTATCTTACTATGAAAGTTGATTTTTTTATAATACAATTTTCAATAAAATAAAATATATTTGATTGAACATCTTGAAATAGAAATCAAAATATTCCTAATGTAGTTAAAATATATAGTGATTAACTAAATTAATTTTCATCCGTGTATATATATATATATATGAGATAATATTTATATATATGAGATAATATTTATATATATGATAATATTTATATAGTTATATTTCATTTATAGGTACTTAACATACAATTATTTCTGAACTGACTGATTATATTAACACACGACTTATAAAATGACATATCTAAAACATACAAAACACTCAGCCTCCCCGACGTTGATTAATTACCGGGAAAGTTGAAATCATATTTTACAAATACCTTTGGTTGGACTTGTAGCGAATCGAGCTTGGAACCCCTATTATAAGAGGCAGATACGCTATTGACTGAAATGATGTGTCGGATACTTATGTTTAAGGAATTCTATTCACATAAATAAATTTGTGGAAAAAATATTTAGCCTGTTCATTAAAGCCTAGTTTGTCTTGATAATGTTTTAAGTGTAACTGTAAAGTAAAATAGCGCAAGTTCAAGCTAGATCTGTTGTCAAAGTTGACTTTACCTTGTTTAAATAACCTTTCTGAGACAATTTATGTGAACTGCTTTGGATAACAGGTGTTGACCAAGAGAGCAATTTAACAGTCCAGCTCAAAAAAAAGATTAGTACAAAGGAAGGAGTGACACCGCAGGGTAGATAGAAGCTAATTGGTCGCCTCTTTGGAAACTGTCGGGTTTTCACACGTGGTGAGCACTAATAAGGGTTGTAGAACGTTACGGGGAAAGAAGGGGAATCGTTACTTGGGATGGGTAGCGTTTTGAGGAGGTAGTGAGTCACTCCATTAATATTTCAAAGTAATTAATTAGTTAAAAATGTCACCAAAAACAAATTTTTTTTATTCAACCTATTAACATAATTCACTTTTTACCACCACATCATTATATTAGCCATTAATTTAATTGTGAAAATATTGAGCTTAAGAATATATACTTTTTTGACGAATTTTAAGAGAAAATCCCACAAAATATAGTAAAGTTTAAAGTATCAAATAGTGAATCTGCTATTACTTTCTAGAATAAAGCTGGTTTATCACAGTACGATAGTATGTGTGTCTGATTTTCTTGACAAGTTGTAGTCATTGACCAGTCCACAGTTATGGTTATTCCTTCTGTGTATTTTCTCAATCAAGTGAAATATCTTATGTCAAAATACATTTTGCCAAAATGAACGTACTTGTACTTGGTCTACCTACGCTCGAATGATTGTTCACGACTAAAGGGGATGTTTGTTTACCACTCAGGCGAATAATATACGACCACTGACGACAGGAACGTAGCCAGGATTTTGTTAAAAGGGAGGGGGAGGGGGTAGCATCAGACCTTTTATGAATAACTTCTTTTTAGTGAAATTTTTAAAGTAATATAGCCTCTAGTGGCATATAAAGGTTTAAGAAATCACCCTCTCCTACCTAAATAACTTCCAGCAACATACAGATTTGTAACATTTTACTGCAAAGAGTCCTTGGACTTTTATTTAGGTTGGAAGGCAAACCCCTTAAACACAGTCATTATTTTGCTAACTCCACCCTACAACTCCCCCTTAACTCCGAAATTTAATTATTTCTACCACCTACCTGGATTGTTTGAAAATATCCCCCCCC
>CABFVX010000169.1:0-112553 GCA_902151425.1 Timema shepardi | reverse complement strand
GAATCTGTGGTGCCTGTCTGGTCCCGTGGAAGCACCTCCCCCCCCCCTCCTTTCACAAAAATCCTGGATCCGCCTCCAATAGATACCATAGTAAAACTGTCTCTAAACACTTTTTGTACATTCAATATTATATTCATTGGTCAATCTCATTGGCTAATAACATTACATTTAAAGTTAAGGGATTGATATCTTTGAAACATATTAATAAATCCAACCATTACTTAATACTATGATAAAATATACACATTTAGTAATAAAAGAATCATATTTGGCTTTCCAATTTTTCCGTGTCACTAACTTGCCCATTTTGGACAGAAAATTAGGTACTGTGTGCAGTGCAGTGGAAAAGGGCGGTTTAAGGTTCTCGACCTGGCAACACTGTAGATATGAATACACAGCGTAGAAACAACATCGCCGTTTATTTTATTTTCGGATGAATCAAGGATCCGAAAAACTCCAGTTGTTTTATATTAAGTTTCATAGAGCTTTGACAAGGGGGGCGGAAGGTGGGGTAGGAAAGATATATAATGGAAGCCTGCTAAGGATAACAACTCCTTTGAAAATAGATTCACTTCATCCCTTTATTAATTAACGTAGGTACATTAATATTCAATGATTTTTAAAAATAATTTATTCATTTTAAAAATATTTCCTATTGTTTGTTTTCTCTTTTCTTTAAATTTATTTTTCTTCACTGAAAGAGGTTCAAGATCCCCCGGAACTCTCCTTGGCTAGGTGCCTGCCGAAGATCGAAAGCTTATTGGATATTAATTTGTTATACTAATTTAGCTTTAGATACATTCAAAAATATATTTATAGAAAGTGTACCCGTATTTTACTAGAGGGATAGTGAAATACTATTTTGGAAAGAACATCCCTCAGTACACCCGAAATAGTTTCGAACCTAGTTCTCCCCTTCATTGGCAGTCTAGTTTCCTGCGAGTGTTTTCCCTTAGTCCATGTAGCCACACAAAGTGGATTTGTCACTGGCTGCCACTAGTTGCCACTTGGTATTTACATGGCTATGTTGTCGTGAATCCTACATTTAACCACATGGGATCATGAAGGTAAATTTGAACGGAGAAACATAATTCTGTGTCATTGAGATGGGAATAAATCCCAGTCAGAAGCTCCCTATTATTTTTAACCCAAAGTCAAACTATATTATTATTAGCACCGCGTCTTACTACCCGTTCGGGTTATACGCACTTACGCTAATGTGTAATGGTAGGGTGATTGTGATGATAAATCTTTGCCGGGACTGAGGATTGAACCCCGGCCGCCAGCATAGAAGTCTGACACCTTACCCCTAGACCACCAGGTCACCCGTCAAACTATAAAAACCTGCTTCAGTGGCCGAATATCTAAGCGACGTCACTATCGTGTTAGACTGTCCTGCTGATGATGGGGAGATTGGGTTCATATCACGGTCCATTCTACCGAGGGTGGTTTTTACTAAATGGTTTCTTACTATCCAGGTAGGCTAACGTTTAATGGCCTCCCTCCTATTCCTAACCCTAATAGAGTAATTGTCATATATGCGTATAGTCAAAACAGTTAGTAAGACGTGATGGAAAAAATATTACAAGCCAGCACAATAAAGGGTGTTCGGAAACTCCTAACCCAAACTGCACATATAGCTTGTTTGAACCAAAAGTAATACATGATATCTGCACACTTACATCCGTAAATATATGCTAATACCATTAAATTGTTTTTAAAGTTTTGGCGTACATCGCTGGGAGACCAAAGCTGTCAATCATGAGTGTACAAAAGGTTGCATAGGAGTCAGGTGCGTGGCACTGCACATGTAATACTGACAGGAACTTGTTGTGATGTAGGATCGTTAATGATCCTCAGAGCGTTTATCCATTTCTAGATGGATTGGTGAGTTGTTTATTATTAATTACCCGCCTCGGTGGAGTAGTTGGCTAACGCGCTTCTCGTGTTGAGCCCGACTTCTGAGAACGGGGAGATCGAGGTTCAAATCTTGGTCGGGTGAACTGTGGGGGGGAATTCCTAAATGGTTTTTCACTCTCCCTCCACGCAAATGCGGGTTCACTTCCTCTAATTCAACCGTCCCAATTCCTAATCCATTAGAGTAATTAGTAATTAAAGCGTATAACCCAAACGGGTAGTAAGACGCGGTGCTAAAAAAAATAATTATTAATTGTGCTATGTTCTACTACTGTGCTCCAAGAGGTAGAGGTGTGTAGTATCACTTGATTAATTCTTATGAAACCTGTTGTACATATATGCTTGAACAACTATGCTCTCCCGGCACTGTAAGCTGAAATTTAAACACAATTTAATGGTATTAGCATAATTTTACAAATGTAAGTATTCAGGGATTTTGTATTAATGTTGGTTCAAACAAAATATATATGCAGTGATTTTCCGAATTCCCTGTATATGTCTCACAAATATTATGTATGTTCTACATAATTTGTCTGAAAACTAATAATATTTGGACTCAAATCAGTGGGCACGCGCAAAAAGTCATCATTATAATCTTGTGGAGTAGGTCACTGACAGGTAGCTCAAGGACCAAATCCCAGCCGATTGTATAGATGTCACTTCTTATAAATATCTGGAACAAATGCGAATAAGTTTCTTTAGAACTGTCCTCATCCATCCATTTACTGTCTTCACAAAGTAAATGGAATTAAAATGTTCATTTAAGAGAAGATATATTATAACTATCCTCTGCAGATAAAAATACATGACAAGGTACAAAAACTACTTCCAGTGTACGACATTTGGACCTAACAGCAGTATTAGGCAACATAATTAGGGGCTTATAAATTATTATTATACAGAATAAAAAAAATTGAAGGGTCTGTAATTATAAAGGAACATTAATTTTATAGTTAAAACTATATTTTGGTAGACAAACACAGTAATAATAGCATTTATACATTATTATGAATCTGTTATTATATTTTATAAGCAAAATTTACTGATTATTTACAGATGGGTACCGTCATTTTTTGATTACCTATACATTTTTACTTTTAGTTCAAATAATAATAATAATAATAATAATAATAATAATGTATTTATTTAAGGTATAAGAAAAATGACGGTAGAGGATGTTTTAATCATATTTTAATTTATTTTAAGTATCTTGCTAGAACTTTATACAACTTATTAATTATATCAGCACTTGACCTGTATACCATCTTAAATCTATAATATACGCAACACCATGACCTTGGCCTTAACTTATCATTGTCATAGGGGATTTTGCATTTCACCAGTGATACATTTTTCGACCATATCAGGTGTCAAAACCGGGACCTTTAGTTCAGCAAACAGACGCTACCAACTGAGCTAAGGTGTCGGATGATAGAGGAAGAAAATCCTCCTTAGTACTTTTAAGGGGGAGGGGAGCTGGGAAAACTACATTGAAAACTACATATTTAAGTCCTCTCCAGGTGCACCAGTACTGCACTAAAGCATCGACCACACTGTCAATGGTGTCACAAGTATAATACGAGTCTAATTAATGCCCAAGACCCCTTAGCCACCACTTTTATGTGATAAATGATAATTAATACATTCAAGCACACTTGATACTTTATATTCTAAGTGTAGAACTACTGGTCCACTAAAAAAATTGAAAAAAATACATAGTAAGCTAAACAGAACAAGTTATTCTAAATTAATTAATAAAAACTAGTATTTTATTTACTATTTTTCTATAGTCAAACAATAATCTTAGTCTTGATTGTTATCAATAATTAGATTAAAATTTATCAACACATATACCTGAACATATGGTTAAGTGGGCTAATGCGCTAGACCTGCTTTGAACTGGTTCGCATCCATAATGAGTTCACCTGGAATGACGGGATCATATTGTCGTTACCTCTACTCTAAATAATTAGATAAAACACCACGTTCATGCTAACTTTAGATGCACTATTTGTATTTGATATAGATCAACATTAATTAACTGTGTCAACTAATCAGAGATATTTCAAACCTTTACCGGGATTATTGTAAGCTCATAGTTCCTATAGCATAATTGAACCCCTAATTGATTCTTTTATTTTCACGACATTAACCTGATTATACAGACTAGCTTTGACAAAGAGCGAACTTTAGTAATTATATTATTGTGCATATTTAAACACTTGTCTTTATTTGTTGTTTAGTAAGAGTGTGAAAATTTTCAAATCTATATTAATATTATTATTATTAGCACCGCGTCTTACTACCCGTTCGGTTCATACTCACTTACGCTAATGTGAAATGGTGATTGTGAGATGAAATGAAGGACCTACAGTTTAACGTGGAATCCGAACCACGGTAGAGGCCTGGCATTCTCTATATTAATAAACTGAAGAGTTTGTTTGTCTGTCTGTTTGCTAAGAGCATTCATTGCATGCTATTTACTGCATGCAGAGGGCTGGAATTTTAAATTTAGTAACCCCTGAATACTAACCTATGAACCTTAAGACTATTTTTTTCTTATTGATTAAATTTTGATCAAAAAAAATATGAAGAGAATTTTTCTCTCTGTTTTAAGATAATAACATTGTTGCCCTGGGTAACCGTGGCATTTTACGCGTGGCTATGCCGAACAGTGTTGGATTCTGCTGCTAGCTTACTATAAAACTCGCTACAAGAGCTTGGTGTTAACAGGGTGAAATTAGTTATCTTTTATAAGTATTATAAGCAATTTTTAAGTGAGGTTTGAAACTTATTCTTTAATAATTGTTTGAATAAAAACGAATATCAACTTATTTAAAAGTATTTATTGATAACGAACTATATTAGATACGTTTTAAACATCCCAAATCAGCGATCACTTGACAAAAGTACTCATGCTTGTAAAGTTGAAATGAGTAAATAAAATTCCTATTTGTGAACTATCAGTTTTCCCTTGGTACATATATACAATTTAAGTTTGTTGGATATAATGATTTTATCCTGACACTCTCCAACACACCCTTTTCTCTCTAAGGAAATTATCTGTAGTTTAAGGGTTAGATATTTAATTACAAAATCTTAAGAGGAACCTGATGAAAGCGCTAGATGCCAAGTTTTAGACCGATCGTTAAACTGTTTGATCTCAAAGCCTGGATACTGACAAACAGAAGACAGAGTGTATTACATACATGATCACAAGAACACGTTTATGAATTCAGTTGGTAATTAAACTTGGATATTTATCATAATCTCGAACAAAAATTTTGATTAACACAATAATTTCTCGACCCGACTCTTTACAAGAAGTTCAAAATAATTTTACTTAAATGAGAGAATATAACCATTGATTGCTTGATTTAAAATATATTAGTTGAAAATCAGCCACTTTATAGTATTTTAAGATGAAAAAATACAAGCATATTCTTTCTGAGTATAAATATAATATTAATGAAAATTCTATCTAAATAACTTCATCGGTTATAGAGTTTATTGTAAATATACAAACAATTGAACCAACAAAGTTTTTCATAAACGTGAGAGGTGAGATAGAAAACTTGAGAAATGAGGGATTTTCAGTATATAATTAAGCGCTTAATTGGTTAACTTTATTTTCCCTCAAATTTGAAAAATACGTTTCAACCAAATCAAGTTCATACCAAATTAGTAAAGTTAAGTCAGTATAAAAATAACAAGATTATTTGGGACAGTTAAATGAATAACTTTTATAATTATATATGAAGACAAACTTTGAATAAGAGATGAGTAACCAGTATAAAGGTGCAGTGCTAAAAAAATATACTATATTTTAATATAATATCGAATTCAGTTTAAATTACAGACAGCTATACCAAGGGTGGTTTTCCTAAATAGTTTTCCACTCTCCCTCTACGAAAGTCCTGGAACACTTAAACTAAATTCAACCTCCCTCATCCCTAATAAATTAGAGAAGATAGTTTATAAGCTTATAAACCAAAGGTGAAGTAAGATGCTGTGCTAAAGTTAATACGTAATAATATGTTCTTTTATTTCATAGATAATAGTAAGAATCAGTTACAGAAAGCAGAGAGATTAATGTAATTATAAAGTCCATATCACAAGGTAGTCTAAGTAATCTTGAACAGTTTGCACATCAAAGTATTTCCCTATCTACAATTTAGCATGTTCCTGATGTCCCAATATTTTTGAGAGAGAGTGTAAGAAAGCAAGCTACGAGACACCTTGCACTCAACGTTGACTATCCAGAGTTTATCAGGGACAATAGCTTTTCTCAAGGACTATAGGACCATATTCTCCTTCTTTCCTCTTCATATTTACCCTCCCCTGGTCCCCTTCTTCCCCGTCATTCTTGTGACTTTTGTAAAGCGTCAAGAAGCAAAGAGACGTCAGAGAGCGAATCCAGTGATCTCATGCTTGCCAACCTCCTTGATTATAGGCATCCCATTCAACTTTGCTGAATACATTTAGCGTATATCAAGCAAAGCGCTACCAAAGTGTTAACAGTGCGATACGCTTAAATGCTTTGAAAAGGGATGATTTGAACTAGAAACTAACTCATGAAAGGTAGATCTATTGTTTAAGAAACGTTTTTAATTACTATACTTGTGTAAAATAAGTATTAAATTCATATTAATCCTAAATTAGTTTTTAAAAACTGTTGACCTAATGTTGAACTATTTTTAACTATCAAAATTTTTAAGAAACGTTAATTATCTATACATTCATTTTTATATGTCTTCTATTTATTAACATGGAATTATTTACAAGAAAAATTAAATGATTTGAGTGGTATTATTAATAATTCAAGACTCACATTCTTGGTAACATGTTCTAAAGCATAGATCGGCCACCTTAATGGGCTTCGATTGACGTATGTACTTATAAAACGTCCCATGATCATATATATATGTATATATATATTATAATTTAACATTTATTACTAAAAATAAAATACTTATTTACACACCTTTGTAGAAAATAAAATAAAGGAAGATTAAAATGTACATTTTCATATTTAAATATTTTATTTTAAAATAACTTTATCGATTATGACAGATAAAGACTTTTTTTTTTTGCCAAACTCAAATATTATTTGAAAATATTTAATATGTTAATTTTGAGAGTTCAGAAGGCTCAAAGATATGCTTTTAATGACTATGTGTTCTTATTGCGTGATCTAACCAAAATTGCCACGAGATGAACCTGTCGTCGTCATTGACCAGTTGTTGAATTTTAATCTGTGGTGGTATATCTCTCACAATAGACTTGACTTCCAATGACTAGGAGATCGGGGTTCAAATTTTGGTAGGATGAACTGAATTTTTTTTTTTCCCCAGATGAGTTTCCACTCCCAAGCCCCTGAAATTTAGGTACACATCCTTTTAATTAAAACGTCCTCATTCCTAGCACATTAGCCTAATTACTACACATGCTTATTGCCTGAGTGGTTAGTAAAATGCTTTGCTAATAAAATTGGATTATTAAATATTTAATAACTTTAACAAAACCAATATTTTAATCTTTCAAATTAAATAGTTTATCTTGAAATAGATATTTTTTATTCGTCTACAAATAACATACGAAATACATTGAATTAAATTATTACTATAAGCCAGAAGAAAGCAATGCTATATATTTAATTATATATTAAAGTAGACGCTTGAGATATTTATGATTATAATTACGGAAATCAGCCGTAGGTGATATACACAATAATTAGATATAAAGTATATGTACTTATAATTTGATAAGCCCGTTTACGGTAGTAGAAATTACGAGGAAATTACTCAACATATTTTGACAAACGGCCACTCATTTTAACGGTTAGGAGTCCAGGATATCGGGAAAAATAGTAGTTTTCCACGAAAACTCGATTTCACCAAGAATTTTCCGTTTTTCATTCTTTGTTTGTTCACCATGGAAACCGTTATTTGCTGCATGGCTGTAAATCTCTAAAAACCATATATCTCTTTGGCTAAAAAAACACTAGCTCGGTCTTTATCTAATGGTCCGAGCCCATCACAATTTTCTCTTTGAATGAATATTTCTCTTTGGTTGCTGGTCATAGCTCATCTAAATTCAGCTGCCTAGACTGGGAAAATATTAATTATTTATTATTGTAATGTTGCTATCGTTTGTTCACATTTAAATCAATAGTTTTGGTCAGAATTTGAAAAGTAAAAAGTTTAATGGTTAAGTTCATGAAAATATTGTATACGTTTTGTTTCACGTATGATAAACTGTTTAAATATATTTTTGTAAATATATCATAAGCTCTAAAACAATAAATGATCTTAAAAATGTTTAAAAATAGCAATTTTAACTATCTAAGAATACACTTTGGTGTTCATTTTTTCATCTTTTATGTTCATTTAACAAATAGTAACACAATACAAATATATAAGATAAGTTATGTTTTCATTCTCCGATTGATTTTGAGGATATGATATTTTAGGTAAAGTTTTGTGTAATCTATCTATTTTTTACTTTAATAAAACACAGTAAGTTCAGTTATGTTTCCATGTTGATGTTTAATTTTGAGGGAATGATATTTTAAAATATCAGAATATTTGAGTACCATATCTATATTTTCACACTCTCTTTCTCTAAGACTCTCTCGCACTCTCAAACACTCTACCGCGCTCTCAAACACTCTCTCACACTCTCTCCCTTCCAACACACACACACACACACACTATAAAACACTCTCTCTAATACAATATTTTCTCATTCTCTCTCACATACTTTATCCCTGTTTTTCATATACTCTCTACACTCACATACAATCTTTATCACACATTTTATCTCACATTATAATTACTATACATTCTCTTTTAATCTCTTTCTCAAACGATCTCTTTCTCTTACTCTCAACCACGCTTTCCCAAACGCTCCTTCTCTCTTTCAAACGCTCGTTCTCAAAATATCTTTATCTCAAACTCTCTGACTTTAACTTTCTATCTCAATATCACTACTATCAACCTCTCTGACTAAAACTCTTTCAATCTCAATCTCACTCTCTCTCACTCTTTCAATCTCAAACATTTTATTAAACCCTTTCTCTTAAAATCTCTTTTGCTCAAACAAGTTTCTCTCAATTTCTGTTTCTAACTATTTCCCTCAAACAATATATCTCTCTTAAACTCCCGCTTTAACACTCTTTCAATATAATTTTCTCTCTCTAAGCATATCTCTCCCTCTCAAAGTATCTCTCTAAATTTCTCTCTCACATGCCCTCACGATTTCTCTATCTTTCACACAATATCCCTCCCAAAATTGTACACGATTTCTTTCTCTCTCACACACACTTTATCACGCATTCTCCCTTATATATTCTCTTTCTCTCTCACACACTCTATCCTCATACAAACACTATTTTTCTCTTCTCACAGTATTTCTCTCTCTAACATATACACATAGGGACTCTCATTATCACTCACTCACACCCACTCGATCTTTCTTAATTGCTAAGCTTCGCGCTTTTACACTCGCCTTTCACACTCACACTCTCATTTTCACTATCGTATTTTATCAGTATTTCTATAATATATAATAAGCCCGTTTCCTGTAATAGAAATTACGTTGAAATGCCTCTACAGATTTTGACAAAGGAACACTCATTTTGAAGATTAGGAAATAAAGATGCTGCTAAAATTAGTAGCCTTCAACTAAGACACAATTTTCCTAGCAAAGTTTCTATATTTTCCTTCTGTGTGGGCAGTTGTTCATATGTACATTCATTCTTTGTTTACATCAACATGGAAACCATGAGTTGTGTATAGCTAAGTATTGGTAAATAAAATATTTTTCTTTATGTAAAAATAATATCAGCTCAATCGTTACTTGAGTGGTTTGGTGCAAAGAATAGATATAGATCTGGGGGAGGGGTCATTTTAAACTTCTCATCGGGGTACTGAGGGGAAATAATTTAGGTTTTTATTCAAATTACTTATTAAAAACTGGATATTTATGTAAAGTGATAGCTTTTGACGAGTAAGATTTTAACTAAAATGTGATTGAGGGCTTATTATAAAGATACTTTCCCAATAAAAAATTTAAAATACACTTTAGTGTAATAATCTGCAGCCATATCTGCAATGACCCACTAGTATATATTAGTAAGATGAAGATAAACCAGTAAAAATACAAGTTGTTTTCCCAATATGATTCATGGATTATTCTTTAGTCAATAAATAGTAAAAGCGTTTATTTAAATAAAATGATATTATAAATTTAATCGAAACCTTAGTGAAATACATTTATACAATGAATACGTATATTTCTTCATATACAACTGAGCTCAAAACATAATTTACAAAATAATGAATAGATCTCCTTAACAATTATTGCGGTCCTGAATTAAGTGGAGATTCTTAATGAATTAAGTAAAATTCCCGAGTCCATACAAGGTCTTGAATTGAATTTTTTTAGCAATGTGTCTTAATACCCGTTCGGTTTATAAGTGAATTGTAAATTAATATATCAAAATGGTAAAATAAAACTGTACACGTCCCTACTTAATCCACAACCCCTACCACATAAAGTAACAATCTAACCAAACATCCATCTTTATCAATTCTTTAGGCAATAAAAATTATGTATGTGCATGTCGGTGTATTTTTGAGCTCCTAGTCAAATTTAATTTAATCTATAGTTGTCAATTAAAATGAACAAATATAAATTTGATCAAGAATGTCTAGATTTGGGAAGAAATAGATGCATACATTTTTAGTTAATCATATAAATAATCTTTTAACCTATTTAGAGTTAGTGCTAGACCATTAATACTAGCCCATAATATGTCTAAGAATAAATTGTAGATTAGTCCTAATACTTAAGGAAGGGAGAATTGGTAATCAATTTCAATGAGTTTTGGCTAAAATTCGTTAATAAGAGGTACTATTTTCTTAGTTAGTAGATTTGTACATCAATCTACCCTTATAATAAGGACCGGGAGAGCGAGGTTCGAATCTCGGTCGGGTGAACTGGGGTGGGTTTTTCCTAAAATGGTTTTCCACTCTCCTTCCACGCAAATGCGGGTTCAATTCCCAATCCATTAGCGTAATTAGTACTTAAAGCGTATAACCCGAACGGGTAGTAAGACGCGGTACTAAATAATAATAATAAATGTATATTTATTTTTCAAGAAAAAGGTGTTGGTTTATCTGGACATAGTTATCATCCTACATTTTTGGTTAAGATAAATTGTTATACGTATCCGCCTTGAATGGAGGAGTTATTATACCCGTGTGTGACCCTTGAATACGACCCTGGCCATACCTCGAGTTAGGGATCTTGTTGCTGAGTTGTTAGCAGGTGCAGGGATGGCTTAGAAATTCCTCTAGAGAGTTTGTGATATATTGAGTTACGAGAACTGGAACCTCTCTACCAAGTAACAAGGTATTTAGGATGCGAGAATTTACATGTAAATGTACACACACAAGTAATAAAATATAATAACAATGGATAGGAAATTATGTTAATTATCAATCATAAAGATATTTATTGGCATAGAACACGAACAAGTAGTAATGATTGAATCTAAAAAATTTAAAAAAATCATAAGGCAGAAATTATTACAAACAATTATAGTATAATTTGGCAAAATTAAAACATAATAAGAAAATAATCATAAAAATATTTGGTAACTGAGATAATATTTATTATTTTATTCCTTTGTTACTACTTTTAACACAACACGGCTACTATTAATTTGGCCTCTTTGCCTATAATTTATGTATTAAAATTAAATAAATTGATTTATGTTTGATAAATCTTCCATTTAATTCATAGACCAAGATTTTAACACAGATCAACTATAGACATTTAGGGATTACTATTAATTATATTCATATTATAATACGGATTAATTAAAATATTTTTGTTTTGTTTATCGTAAATAGGGAAATGACCAACTATCCAACATTATGTTTTTCGCGTACAAAGTTGATATTTAAAATTATTTTCCAATAAAAGTATTAAAGTGACTACGGTAAGAATGTGTAAAAAGTACAATGTGTGTTTGTAACTAGTTTAGATGTATGTGTATACAATAATAATAATAATTTTAATAATAAAAATAATGTTAAATATATTGTCTTTGTTTGGGTGAAATTAAGGTCAGTTACTTTTATTATATTAGAATATTTATTAATAATGCATGATAATTTATTGCCTGTGCACTATTAAAATAATAATAAAAATTAATATATAAAATGTACACAAAATAAAAATTAGATATTGAACACATGCATATTAACACAATTTTAATTTCAAATACATATTACAATGAAGTAAACAAAGGAAGTAGAATAAATATAGGCTAAAGTATATATATATATGCACATGATTATACCACACACATTACTATGTTAATATGTATAGGCCTACATAATTATAATGGAATAGCAGATAAATAAAAAAGAAAACAATGGCTTATAATAATATTTAACAATTATAAATACAAATATTGTTAATACTTAATAATGATTAAATAATAATAATCAATATATTTCGAACCCAATCTTATTACGCACACATATTTTTCCTCGTATAGAACGAACCAGACTACGCTCACAATCTTTAACAACATTTAAAATAAACAATGTGGTTTATAAATAGTGAAAATGTATTATACCAGAGCAAAGTTATTGTTAATGGGCTATAAATCGGTTATACAAGGAATATGAACAATTTTGGTATATGAGTACATAGTGATTGTACAGTAGGAAGAAATCAAGTTTTGTAGAATAAAAAGTGGCATCGTTTGGTCGTTTGTGTATGACTCACTAGCCGGCTGACCACACTACTTTCTCACCAACCGTACATTCCACAGTTTGATCGAAGGTAACTCTACGTAATAGGCCTATGTATTCAATTTAAAAACATTTGTTTATTGGGAGACCTTTATGTATCTACTTCATATTACATTGCCATATTGTATCTATTAAACAAGTCTTAATATTCTTGTTTTGTAAAAACAGAGATTTGACGCACTTACTATTAGTTTAAATAAAAATAAGCATTATAAATAAAAGCTAGCAATAGCTTCACACTTCAGATGTGGGATAGTAGCATGAAGATTGAACAATTAAAAACAATCATATTAATAGTATACATGAATCAGATAGTGATACGATATTGGCAGAAGAAGATATATAAATGAACAAAATGTGACCCAGGCTATGCAAACGTGGAGAAATGCATAAAACCAATAATAATTACCAGATGTATAAACTAATGATGATTAAAACACTCTCTCAATAATGTATAATCAAAATAAATTAATAATACGACACTATCGCACGAACTTTATCATATTTAATAATACATATTGGAATTTGGATCATCTAAAAAAAATATGTTTCCATTAAACTACCCTTAGGTAAGTTTCTCTTATAAAAACGAACACATCATCTTGTCAATCCCAATAAATGCTTTTATATTTAAATCTTAAACAAAATACGTTTTTTATTCAAATATTTTAAACATTTTCAAATTTTGAAAAATAAGAATTTTAACTACTCCTAGATTTATTTTAATTTGTAAAAATAAAAACGCATTCTTACTTACTAGCTATTTCCAGATAAAAAATTTGAACTTAATATTAATTGACAGTTTTAAGAAAATCTATAGTTTGTCGTAAATAAACTATCATAATATTATTTATCTTAGAAAAAGAAAATAACTTACCTTATTACTGAACAAATAAAAAAAATAGTATTCTAATATTAATTTTGGACTAAATCATTAGGAATTATTAAAATAATTAAGTTTAAAAACAATAAGCTATCAGAAAAATACTTTAAAAAGATTTTCATTGGAAAAATAAAAGTATATATAGTTATCAACAGTGTAAAAAAGTACAGATTCAAATTTTGAACCAAAGACCTATAACCGATTTTAAAATATTTAGTTTAAAAATTAACACTAATCAGTAAACTACCCTCAAACAAATCNCAAACAAATCCCCCCCCCCCCAAAAAAAATACAGTATACAATTTTATATGTAATGTCCAATACTCCCCAGATATATATTTGAAACAAAATTGGTAGAGCCATTATGAAAAGGTTTTGAGTTTTTAAAAATATATTATTTGTAAACCAGCATTTAATGAGATTACTCATAAAAGAAGTCAAAAAATCCATAAATAGTAATTTAAAAATATTGAACTAGCAATTTTCAATATATTTGGAATTCATTAAAATCACTTTTCGGTTAACTAACCTTCATTTTATGTTTAGGTTCAAAATTAAAAAAAAGATTTCTGGGGGTTGAGCTATATCATCTAGATATAAGGTTTGATTCAAAAACATAAATCAAACCAATTCAAATCTGTGGCCAGGTACAGATGAAGAAAGTAGAGGTATCATTTGCTATTATATTTCCAATACTATTATTAGTTAATAAATGTATTATGTTATGAAGTGTCATATTCATATAATATAATCAGTCTTAGCTTAGAACGTTATTTTATAATATGGCATTTCTAATACAATCTACAAAGACTGAGCTATTCCACAATAACCAGATGCGTTATGATATTATTTAAGCTAAGATTATTAAACTGTAAATGCACGGTAAAAATCAACAAACGCTGTTTGCTTAAATTCTATTAACAGAGCTCAAATCACTATGTACATACTACTTGAGAGTATGCGTCTAGTATTTATTCATATCATCATTTTTAAATATAACACTTTCATGATGTTATAGGGTTATATCTCCACAGGAAAATTTTGGTAAGTACATCACATTAATTAAAATACCTAGTTAAATAAGTAAAAGATTAGCCTCCCATTTTGTGTAAAGTATGAGGAATCCTTGAAACTGATAGTAAAGTTTATTTTGGAAATACAAATATGTACATTATATTTTCCTAGGTAGCGCAATGCAAGTACTAATTTATTCTGTCTTCCAATTCACACTATTTCTTCTTTAATAAATATAGTTTAAATTAAGAGCATAGTGGGTAAAATTTATTTAAAAAGTAGGTGAGTTGCGGAGTGTAACACAAAATAAATTATAATACTTAATCATATTTTATCGTATAATATAATTTTATTTTTGATATATTTCATCTTTTACTTCAATTAATTTTTGCTAAATTGATTTTTCAGGGTTTGGGGGGAAGGAACCGATAAAAAATACAATAGTTTTACGTTTAAAAATTAAAACATTTTACTATATTATTATAATTATGATTTCATAGTTATTGATAATATTTATCAAAATTAACAGTTACATATCACAGTCATACATTTACGTACAAATATTTGATAATTGTTTGATTTACTTTTATAGTTGTCAAAAAACATTATTTATATCTAAACTGTATTTTAACTTTCTTTATCACTGGAATGATCTAGATTAGAGTGCTTTTTCTCTCAAATGCGTCTTACCACCCATCCAATATTTACGCATAAAAATTAACTACACTAATGAGGGTAGAAACGAGAATGGTGGGTTTAAGAGTAAATGTTCCCTTATCTGCGTGTTGAGATAGTGGGAAACCATTTATGAAAAACAATCCTCATTAGATCTGACAGGGAATTAGCGCCCAAACTTCCTTGATCAGTAAATTCGACAACATAAACCTGCCCCATAGATACCGTTCCCACCCGTACGGGTGTGGTACATTTTAATGTAATTAGTTTATACCAATCAACAACTCACTGTGCAGGTTTAAAGAAACCACAGTTATTGGTTTTATCTTTTATTTTTCATCCAAGTTGATGATTTCAGAATTAATATATGGTTCATAATATTGCTAGTAATAATGTTTCACACATTCTAAACATGAAACCAGGTTCCAACTTCTATTAATTTTTTTCCAATTTTCAGATATTTGGAGGAGGGATGGCAACTTATAATACTGTGCCTACTTAGTTTTTGGTGGCTATACACAGATACAATATAATGGTTTTTTAGTATTTAAGTTACTTCTAAAAGATCGTTTATATTGAACAAACAATATGTTTCAGTAGAACATATTTATTTAGCTACAATCTAATAAACCGAAAACATTATTTTGAATCTCATTTGTTTGAAAAAATGGATATTTGTGAGCCAAAATAATGATTAGTTAATTTATATAATTTTTACAGTATTATTGACATTATTAACTTATACACACTGAGTGTTTTAATAATAATTGTAAGGTTTCATTATTTATTTAATATTATACATAAAAAGTGGCCATTGTAGGGCACATGACCTTACATAAGGATATACTAAAAAGGTAATGGTAAATTTTGTAGTTGTAATAGTTTTCTTATTTGAATCTGACTGTGCTTAGCGACTTTACGACGTTTACAATATATGTGTGAATATTTTAGTATATGTAGAATCTGTCCACATATAATGTAAGATTTAATATATTACTGTATAATGTGTGTACATAAAGGAACTAAGAAATGTTACTCTTTTTTGTAAACAAGGTGTGCATTATGAGTGTACAAAATATACAAAGCGAATGTACTAGTGTATGTAAAATTTGAATGTACAAATGGCACAATGTTTGCAGAAAGTACAAAGAAAATTTACAGAAAAAACAATTTTATTGTAATACGTTTATAATGCAAGCCCAAATTTAGTAACTGTACAAATCAGTGAGCAATATGGGTGAATAATAGAATTGTGCAAAATAAATAAATTATATAAATACAAGCTACATGCTTATTCCCATTTCTAATTAATACACTTGAAAATACTCTGTCGTTATTAAAATGGCGATTTCTATTTATATTAATATTTTTTAACCAAAAATAATCATTGGCATCATCAAGGATGAAATGGACATAGCCAAGGAAGTTAGTAAGATAAAGTGAACCATAATTTGAATGTATATAAACAAAAAAATATATTTTGTGTAAATAAATTTCCCAAAATATACCCAATCACTATCCTTGATAGAACCTGTAGTTTGACTTGCAAGAAATATTGTTTGAAATTTTACTAAATTTTATATATTTAAATGTCAAGACATGTGATTTTCAGCTTTAACATTTAATAGATCACATCAAATAATATTAATAATCTAGTACGAAGCTATCATTGATGACTGCAAAAAAATAAAGAGGTTCTCCCGGTCAGAATTCTACTCTCTCTCTCTCTCTATATATATAATATCTCGGCTCGAAGGCAAGGCCCTCCAGTCAGACGTGCAGGCGCTGATCAAAATTGGCCTGTGCCACGAATATAAATTACAAAAACAATCTAATGTACTATTAGTATTCCATAGCACGAGTTTGAAAAGACTAAACCTATTAAAGCATTTATGGAGGCAATTAAAATGTTTTTATTACTTACATTCAAACATACATAATTACTTTAATATCAAGTCGAGTTGAAAGCGAGATCCTGTCGACTGAAAAACTCAATGGTTGAATGGGAAAGTTCACTCGATTCAGGAATACGGGTTGGAATTTTGGTTAGGTTAGAGGGTGGGAAGGTTTTATTTTTATTTTTTATAACGGCTCATTTGGAACGCTTCAATGAGATCCACAGAGTTGTGTGTTTACACGTGCAAACGAGCTTTGAAAATGTATAGTTATTTTTTCTTCTTGTGCTCCTGTATGATGGGATGGTCATTGCACACTGTACACGCAAACAAATACGTCTCGGCATAAGAGGTAGAATGCTTACACAAGCTACGAGTTCATCGGACTTTTTTAAACTTTATTTTGTTAGTAAAAATCAATCGGCCAGATTAAATAAACCGTTCCTAAAAATAAATTCATGTTTAGTGACTCATGTTGAGAGGTACATTTGGTATGTAATATTTAAAGAGTGCTGCCACCTCTGGCTGGATATAATGTTTACAATGCACTATATATTTTGGTATGGGCTAGAACCATTTGCTAACTTTCATTTATCTGTCGCAGTTTCACTTATGGCTCTGACAAATATGAAAGTGATATAGGAGGAGATGATACTAATAAAAACATTAGATATATACAACCAGTCCCTGTGATGAATGGAATTAAAGTATCGCTTGTAGGATGGGTTGATGTAGACATTTCCGTCTCAGTGAAGAAAACAATGGGAAACTACCTAATTCCTCGTTATTTGTCTACAAAGAGTAGCCAGCCTAACCGTAGGGAAGGAGGGACAAATAATATTCAAGGGCATTCGCCACAGTTTGAATTTGATGGATTCTTATGGGTGTAAATTAAAACAAGACGAAGAAAGTTAGCGATATAATGACTGATAAGACGCGTTCCAACCGAGTTAATAGGAAGGGCTGATCAGAGAAAAACGGTCACTTTGTCTTTAAATTTAGAACAGTAAAACCACATTTGACTGATATTTGCTAGTCCAAAATTACGAATAAAATGGAAAGAACTTTTCGGAAAACTATGGTAAAATTAAAACTACGTCAAATGAAATATGATAGTATTGGTTATTATTATTATCAGCACCGCGTCTTACTACCCGTTCGGGTTATACGAACTTACGCTAATGTGTAATGGTATGGTGATTGTGAGATGGAATGTAGGACCTACAGTTTAACGTGGAATCCGAACCACGGTGGAGGCCTGGCATTCCCCACATTCACAAGATGTCCTGTCAGAGGTGAAGGTATCAGATAAATCTGTGCCGGGAGCGAGGATTGAACCCCGGCCACCAGCATAGAAGTCTGACACCTTACCCCTAGACCACCAGGCCATCTATTGGTTAACAAACACTTGAGTTAAAAAGATCGATTGTAAGGAAGAGTAATACTCAATGCTTGGTATTAAATGTTAGTTCAACACAATATATTGTCCGACAAATAAAATATTACAATATTATAAAAAATATATTCTGGAAATGTAATACTACAGTACATTTAAATGTAATTTAATATCAATGAAAATTCTATCTCTCCAAGTAGAACATTCCATATTCTCTCACTTAATCACTATTATCACTAATACAAAACAGTTTTAGCCCCAAATAGTTCGGATTAACGAAGATTACTGTAGTCCCAATTGGTGTCACCCATATTCAACAGTAGACGATCGTGTTTCAATGGTGAGAGGACTTTTCCAAATATAGCATCAATCACTTTTCATGTGTAGAAGTACGGTAGTTGGTTTCATATAATAATGTGTCATCTAGTAAATGTGTAGTTCTTAATTTTTGAAATAAATGATACAATCTTTTACAATATATTGAATATAAAATGAAAAATCAACGAAATTAGGGTTTAATTAAGTAATAAATACCGTATATCACTATTTAAACGGCCTGATTTTTATATTAAGAAATGAGTGAATTAAAGTGTCTAGCTATTTCTGAAATATAAGGATAAAGTCGTAACAAACTTAAAGAGCGTTGGTTTGATCGAATATGTGCACTCACTAGACGAAGGGGAGAATAAATAAAAAATAATCTTTTCACCACAATTTATTAAAAGACTTGAAATTTGAAATCCACCTCTGTACCGTTGCACTGTGCGTCTTAATACTTAAGATGAATAAATACAATTATTAATTATCACACGAATGAGGTATGTATGAGAAAAATAATTTTTGATAAAGGGTGATCTCAGTAAACTTAGTAGGAATTTTAGCCCCAAACTCCCAGTCTATATTAATATTACTGGATAGGCCTGATGCTTAGTCGACGTGACCATTGATGTGGGGTGGATCTATTTAAATATGAAGCTACAATCAAAGATAATAATTTATTTTTTAGTGGTTCTTGGAACTGATATATAATTGTTTGTTGACAAACAATGTAAAATATATCCGATTATAAAATAATCGCAAGCAAATTTTTGGACCTTATCAATATAACAATCTATAGTCGCTATAAGCCAAATGGAAATGGTGTCAGTCTGGTATAGTCTGTTTTGCTGTTAGCAAGAAATTTTAATAAGGATTTATACATGGATGTACTGAAGTGTTTTTCCTGAATTCCTATCAACATTCTCTTCGAGCTATTGCGAGCAAATTTACCCTAAAGTCTACCCTCTTTTCAATTTTTAATTTCTGGGGGCTATTAAATGGAAATTAAAGTATAAGCCAATTTAAGTTTCACATCACTGTCCAGATTAATGTAATTTAAATAATGTATATTAAAAATAATCTTATAGACTTCACACATCAAATCTATCCAACATGACCAACACGAACAAAAACACTCCTAACATTTCCCTTAAAGACGTTACGACAACAGTTTATATTTGTCGATTCTGGTGCTATGGGGCTGCCTACGCATTTACTGTACATTATTACAGACATCACGGTTAAAGATAAAATATATTGTCCAAGTCTGGCATAAAGGCGGTGGTTAGTAATAAGTTGTATATGAGTCTTATTGTCCAGAGATAAAATTTAATCAAATGCGTTTGAGCGAACTTTGAGAAAATTGATTTTATTCTTGTTTTGTTCTTCAGTAAACTATCCTTAATTGTATGGTTATATATCTAATTCATAGAACCCCTCAGGGGGAATTTATTAAAACCCCAGATAGCAAGTTTTAGCCATATTGATAAAATATTTTAGGCGCTAGCCTGAGGTATAAACAGAGAGTCGGCATTGCGAAAACAACTTTTTTTTTTGTTTCAGGGTGTCATGAAACGTCAACACTGATAAAAACCTTGAGTCCGATTTTTTTACGAACACCATACTTTATCTCTGGGGAGTAGAGAGAAAGTAAAAAAAGAAATGATACTTCTGTAAACAAGCCCTGCTCGTCTTTTTGCTCTGACTAGACGCCACTGAAGAAAACAAGATGATGTAATGAAAATCCCATGCGTTATTTTGGTTAGATATTACTTTGTTGGGTTATTATTAGAACTACCATATCAAGAGACAGAGAGAGTGACAATGATCTGATAGAGAAAAAGAAAAAGCGAATTCATAATGAGCATAAATACAGTAATGAAGCAAGTAAACATAATCGTCTGAAGGAACAACAATATTGGAATACAAAGAGCTTTGTATCAAAACAAAGTTTATCCTTTAACTGAAAGTAGATGTTGTTGAAAAAATGTGTGATAGTTATTTTACGTATGTACAGATCAAAACTAAATATGGAAAATATGTTTAAGGTTTAAAAAAATAGAAATTATTTTAATTACCCTTTGTTAAACTAAACTAAAAAGGATGTGTTCCTTTAATATATTATCACAAATAGGTGTGAGTTTTAAATGTAGTTTATGAAAGGATTTAGTATTCAGGCCATATGAGCTACCTTATGTCCCATGATCATGGAAAAAGAAAGTTAATGTGATTACATTAATAATATGAATAGCAAGAGTAAAAAAATAATGGCATCAAATGCATTAAAGCCTTCTTAAACTAAAAAATTATGAAGGTACCCATAATATCTTTTTTAAATGAAATGAATGGCGAAAGAATCATGCTTTTTTTTGCAAAGAAATAAATAAATTAAACTGAAGTAAAATCAGTACTAACTGGTAAACCTTGAAACAATGTTTGATATGTGTGTGCACCGCGTCTTACTTACAATAATCCATCCGAGATATTTGTGAATTCACATTATTGGAAAATTATTTAAGAACGCGGTTCTGATGATTAGCTTCATTTTTATGTTAAATTTAATTAATAATGAATTTAAAACATATTTTAAAAATTGGAATCTCACGTTAGTATCAAATTACTCTATTCATACAATTGTGTAGAAATTTATATTTTGAGTATTTAAAAATTAAAATATATAGATTATACAAATAATTTTATAAGAAATAGGTTACTTATAATTTCTTTAAATATAAAATGTTACTTACAAGATATTGCCGTTTATTTCTATGTTGCACTGCTATAAATAGTATTATGTTTATTATAGGCCTATACTAACATTTGCCCTCAGCTTCCCTCACATTAATAGCAGTATTAAAATTACTTTACACTAAATTGATATTGTTTATAATCACATACTTTATAGTTTCTCGTACATAGAAGAAACCACTCAACTTATTAGGTAGAAAAATTACTATGATAAAATCTTTGGAAATGATAAAAGAAGTATCTTCGTAGTTTTATCATCAGAAGCGAGTATTTATAAGTTCCTGATAGAATTACTATCATGGCATCACACCACTATATTTGTAAATGTGAGAAACACTTGCCACGGAAACCAACTCCTGTCACATTCAAGGTATTTTCCTTGGGCTTTGTTGATTCTCATTGCATGAGAGACCTTGATAGGAAATTGCATACATTCAAAAAGCTTTCCCAACCTTTTCTCTTTTCCCTGAGATGTACTTTTTTAAAGTTCTCTAATTATATTTCCATAGATAATCCATTATATGCTTTTAAAAACTGATTTGGTAGGTGAATTTAAAATATTTAATTGGTTATTAAGATTTAATTATAGATTATTGTAAGAAAGGTATTTGGAAGAAACATTGTAAATAATCTCATAAAATAATCATCTCCATGGTGTAATGGTCAGTGCACCTGGGTACGAGCCTAAGAGTATCGAGTTCAATTCCCAGCTGATATTTCGGGTATTTTTCCCGAAAGGGTAACTACCCAAACGGTCATTAAGCTGTTGATAGTTAGGCTTGAACTAGGTAGTGTTTATACTGGTTTTACACTTTCGTACTCACTATTACCATCATTTCATCTCATCGGGATATGGACAGAGCCTCCACAGAGAGGATGTACGATTAGTACATTCGTGCATCCCCTAGGCAAGGGTATATTAGTACTGACAAATCTTTCCACTACTACACTACAAATGATGTAGTCCAAGCATGCAATATGGTCATAAAATACATCAACTACAGCTTATTTAATTATTAGATGACCCGCTTTGATTATCGAATGGTATAAGACATCACTTTCACATTAGACTGAATTTATTAATAATATGAAGAAACGGGTTTCAAATATAGTTTGGAGGTATTTCCTAAACGGTTTACAACTCTCTCTTCACTTCAGTGTGGATACCCCTCTAATGATATCAAACTTTCTCATTATTAAACTATTATACTGGTCAGTAGGCCTATAATTATGTATAATCTAAACTATTAGGAAGAGGAAATGCCAACAATGTAGTACTATATCATCATATTCTTTTTAGACATTCATTTTTAACTTTATATATTTCTTCGTACGCTCAGTTTATTTTAATTATTTTACACTGATCCTTCCAAAGCCATTATTCCACATATTTTAATTATATTGGTGAATCTGAGCCCCATGCTTTGGGTCGTAAAACTGCAAGGAACTATTTGTAACTGTATATATACAGTTACAAATAGTTCCTTGAAGTTTTACGACAGGGATTTCGATTTTATTAAGAGATTACTACGTATTCATGACACTATACACTATTTGCAACAACAGAAATAATTATACGTCTATAGTTAATTTCATTGAAACAGAAAGTGTGATTTCAAAATATTTGTATTTATAATGCGTCAAGAAAATCACTCAGGCTATCCTAGTATTCAAAATCTTTTTTACAAATGGATTTTAAATTAGAGTAGGAACGAAGGTACTGACAAATATCCGAAGGTTTCCAGAGCTTATCATTATCTAGTTAATTTATGTCAAAGCTTTGAAATTAACAAGGTAATATATGTTCCCCACAATGTTACTTATGACAATATTTAGAGTTCTTGAATTTCAAGATACGAAAATAAAGTAAATTAAATAAATTAGCAATTAATCTAATTATTAATCAACACATAAACAATTAAAACATGTTTTTATAAGTCTAATTCTGAAAACTAATATTAAAATTAATTAAAAACTAATTTACCCAAGTTTAGTAGACCTATTTTCAGTAAAAAATATTAACCACATAATATTGCTAGTACTTTTTAAGTTTGTGTGATTAAAAAACTAATTAGCTGTGTTTTTAATTTAAAGGCTTTAGGGCCGGTATTTAAATTTAAATTAAAGTTTCTGTCTCAAGCAAAGTTGAAAAAACATGTCTGTAAGCATTAATTACACCAGTGGTGTTTATTTGCTTTTTCGTTTATTTGTTGTTTATCATGTTTGTTACCTGTTTTAATAGCTCAAAATGAATAGTGAAACATACGTAAGTTAATTTTTCTTTTACTCTCTAAAAAATAACAGACACTTTTGAGTTCCAAAAGCCATATTTTTTTAATTTCAAACTGTAGCTATCTGGCATTATATATTATTAAAATTTACTTGTTTTAATACTAAATTGGTCTATCAAAAACTGATCTTCCTATTTACTTTTACAGATTAATGCTTAATATGTATTAAGATATTAAAAATTTTCTTAAATCATTAAATAATGTTTTGCATAAATTTAATGCTATGCATGATCGAGAATATTTCAATTCATTATTTTTAAGAAGTATAAAAATTTTAACTTTTATCATAAAGTTATTTAAAGTTACCTTGTTTAGACAAATTATTATGTCAAAATGATACTTTCAAATCAACTCAACAATATACGATTGATAATAGAGAGGATGGTTATATTAATCCCTAAAGACTACATAAATATTGTTTATAGAATATATTTTTTAATGAAGTGAGTAATAAATATTTTTGAATATAACATTACATTTTGAGACTAGGAAACTAGTATGGTTGGGGGTCATCCAAAAGGCACGTATAATTTTTCTTAATTTTTTAAACCTTTTCCTCCTCTCCTTGTAACACCATTTAGCAAGTAAACCGCCTGACACCTTCCGCCCAAAAGGGGGACTACGATATAAAACAACTCAGAATCAAAATTTACCAATCCATAGGTATATTTATAAACAGAGCAACATGAACAATAATATTATTTTTACAACATTAAAATTCCTTTTTAAGATCTGTGTTACGTAACACTTTCATGTACCTACCCTCTCCCTATGTAACACCACCAACATTAGAGCTCCCACTGGCCGACTCTCAACAGTGGTTTGTAAATAGCTTCATGGTAGTAGACGATTATATTAATGCTTTAATATTTTTACTTTCTCGCTATCTTACCGGTAGAGAAAGTATTGTGAACGTCAAAAACTTCCAAATCGAGATGTTGATGAATGCCGAAGATTTATGATACCCTAAATCTAAAAAATTGGTTGTTGAGTTTCTTTCTCTCTGTCTGTGTGTCTGTACCTCGGACTAGAATCAAAACTATTTGACTAATTTAGGTCAAAACTTGTTATTTAAGGTTTTCATAGGGTTGGCCTGAGGAGTTTTTGGAATTGGGGAATCTAGATAAAATAGTGATATTAAAATTAGGCGAAGAAGAGATGTTTCAAGAATTTTCTCGGAAATTTGAAGAATGTTTGGTGAAATTGGAGCAGCGTGGACCCACAGCAAAATTATGGGCTCAGTACTTTAGAATGATTGCATTAGTGAGGAAGTTCATAGAAGCAGAACGAACAGGTAATTGGGAGCTTTACTTGGACACCATTCAAAGAATGTTGCCGTAATTTTTGGCCAGCGGGCACGTCCTATACATTAAATATTGTCAACTATACCTACAACAAATGCGTGGTTTTAAAGACAGAATGCCTGAACACGCATATTAAATTTTTACAACTCAAGGACAATTTACAATTATATACTCTGACAAATTCTTCTACGGAACGTGGTCGGACATGGTGATCGAACAATCTCTCATAAAAATTATGAAAAGTGTGGGTGGCCTGCCTCGTGGGAGAGAAATGTCACAGAGCATCTTAACAACTTGGAACATAGGGACTGTTTACTTATAAATGTATCTGATTCGGTCAAATAAATTTGTCAATATTGCCTAAGAATTGTCAAATCATCATATTAAATTCAGAATTTCAAGAATTAGCCGTGTGTTTAAAGATGTGCAGAAAATGTTAACATGGCTAAATCAATATTCACCCTTTCCTGTATTTGAAAATTTCACGTCACTCAGCACAGGAATTGTGGGTGACGAGAAAATTAACTGTCACATGGCTCAAGAACTTGGCTCCGTAGGGCTTTAAAAACTTGAAGGTTCTAATTCTCAATCCGTTATGTTCAAGCGAAAGGAACGGTGTAACCCTCTTGGAACGATGAAAAATGGGATGAAAGACGACTACGAAGTAGTTCCTGTAGAACCACATCTGATCTTCCACAGAATATGCATTGTAAAACAGTTAGAAGAGTAACTCGCAAAATTTCTGGAATTGGAGATTTTTCAATACACCATAGAGCTTTTTAATGAGTAAGGTATGATAAAGTGTGTGAAGTCTTCTCTTTACAAGACTTTTAAACAAACAAATGTAAAAATACAACTGAAACCCTCATTTTGCATTATCGATGGTGGATTCTTCCTTCATTGTGTCGTGTGGCAGCGAGATTCAACTTTATCATCTATATGTGAAGCTTATATCCAATTTGAACAGTATAAATACTCCACAAATATAATTGTAATTTTTGATGGATATCTAAACGACATCAAAAATCACAATACGAAGAGCAGAAAAAGAATGTGAAGGAAGAGAAAGCAGTCATCAGTTGACATAATTATCGATGAATCTATGACTCCTACTGTATCACAGGAAATTGTTAGCCAACAGAAGAAATAAACATCAACTCATTTTAATGATCAAAAGTAAGTTTGAGATGGATAATTTGTAAGTGTGACAAGCTGACAAAGACGCAGATTTTCTCATCATCAATACAGCAATTTAAATGGCACCAATCCATCAATAGTTGAATAATGTCAGAGAATAAAGAGATTTATTAGTCTTATTGACTGCCCTTTCTAAATCCGCCAATGTTTGCTACGTGATGCCAGGTAAAGGCAAAGATTCATAACAAATCTACTCAACTTCTAAGCTTAAAGAAAAGGCATCCACTAAAAATATATTATTTTTACACGCTTTCAGTGGCTGTGACCCTATATATGCGATTTTCAGCAACGATATTTTTTTTTTATTATCAAATTCCTCTTCCAAAACCAGATTTTCTTCCTCTCGGTTAGCTGTTCCAGACTCCAAATGTAGACTCAAAATCTATCGCAAAATCTGGGAATTAATTTTTACTTCGTGTTTACGGTTCCTAGGATGAAAACATGACTTTAAACGGTTCTAGACATCTGTGTTTCATCACGACCACGTACAACAGTAACACAACTTTGCCACTTTACTCCTAACTAAAGCTTTTGCTGAGCAACACTCATTCAAGACGTACCACTAAGCCAACATTTGGTGAGGAAATGTTAAGAAACCAGAAAAATTGGTCTAGAAAAATACAGCTATGGAGTATCTACTGTCAATACTTTAAACCTTCGGCCCCACCAAAGCTTCTAGAGTTTATCTCCTTTATATGTAACAAAAAAGGCTGCCATAGCACGTGTGGCTACAAGAAAAGCGGGTTGAAATGTTCCATCATGGGCCTCGAGTGCAAAAAGTCATGCGAGAATATCCCTTAAGATGTCATTGGTGGTCTGGATGAAGATGATTCACAAGAAAGGAAGCTCAAACTTTTGACTGAGAAGATTGATCAGGGTGATGAGAGAATTTAGGAGAAATCATATGAACCTGACGATCCAGCTTGTACAGAACCAGAAAAAAAAGGAAAAATGCCAGGTTAGTCTTATTTCTACCTCCCATTTTTTTCTCCCTTTCTCTATAAAACAAACGAATAATCGCTCTATAAACCAAAGTTTCCTGGTTTAGGCGAAAACTAAACATTTTTAGACCATAATTCAACTAATTTTTTACTTTTCCGCCAAGATTTGGCAACTACGCACTCATTAAAATCGATTGGTTTATCGATAAATCACTCGATCAATCGATAAATCACTCGATCAATAAATCCACTTTAAAAACAGGACTTGAAACAAATTATATCTTTGTCACGCATGAACTTAACTTTCAGCTACACTGACGAATATTTCCGTATGTTTCAGATTTGGATGAAATCCACGGAGCAATATTTGACGGATCTGATAGTGATAAAATTGACATAGATGAACCTGGACCCTCGGCTGCAGTCAAGTTCTAGTGGAGGAGAAAATTTTAAACTTATCCCGAAAAAACAGACTGAGATTTGTCATAATTTTTCAATACCTTTTCTTTTCTTTTTTCAAAAACTTATTATTATTGGGGGAAAGTTTATTTTTTTCCTATCTATGACATAAAAATAATAAATTAACCTTTTTTTGGTCGTATGTTCCAAATTTTCAGAGAAAAAAGTTTCCAGCTTTTCCGAAAATAGGGGTCTGGACCTGGGTAAAAAACTATGCTCAGAACTATTAAATCATGTTTCAACGTCCTTATAAAATAATTGCACTTAGGTATTTTCTTGGTTTCTATCGTAGATTTCAAAATTTCAACCTTTAACTTTGACTTAAAAATCGTCCTCTTTTCAGGGTTTTACAATGAAAAGTATTTTCCCCCTCTTAATCCTCTTATGTAAGGGAAGGAGAGTTTTGAAGTAAAAGGAGGAGGGGGAAGATGAAGGAGCAACCGAAAACGATGTGAGTGGTTAAGCGTAATTGCGGAGCAGCGCATGCAGCCCTGTGGTGCCAAAGAGCATGTTCCAAGGCGCGCACTCCTACTTCCCGTCTATTATAAGTCAAAATTTCATATGACTTTTTATGTTGCAAGTTTTTTCTACTTTCCATATATTTAGGTTTTTTTACTAAATCAAAATATAATTAAAAAACTAATTTTTTTTTCTCAAAATTTTGGGCGGTTACGGGGGGAATTTTTGTTGGGAAGTTAAAAATACGGATTCAGCGACCCAGAAAACACAAAGTAAGCCCAATTCCAGATCTACCATAAATTCTTCTAAGTAATGTTGCTATATGGTCTCTATTGCCTCGACTAAGAGGTGCATTGTGGAATCCTCAATGTTAATAAGATCTCATCACTCTGAAATTCTGGTGGGCATAGAATCTATCTCGGGACTCCACCCTATGTGCCGGTTTTACTGGCATGGCATCCTGGTTGAGAGATTTTCTGTCTATACATAGATACACCATGATATAATATATATTTGGACCCATATACAGCACCCTTTAGTCGATGCAACATCCTGGCTGAAATAACTACCATTATAATTGACCTACATCCGTTTATGACGTCTGGCGTAATTTTGATTGTGATTATATTAAACATGTTCAAACAGGAATAAAACACGATATGATATACAAATATTTACTATACATTTTTACACGAATGTCTCATACAATCATACATACAATTCCCACATCAATACATAAATAAGAACTTCCCCTCAAATCCCTCCCCCTTGGCACACACATAAAAAACAATCAAATGGGGCAAAAAAATCAAATAGGACTAGAATGAAATATTTGGATATGAATAAAACACATACAAACCAACACCATCTTTATCGACAAGAACGGTGTGAGAGAATACTTTCACAGTTATGGTTTTCCACCCAGTATAGATTCACACCTGATATTTATACAGAAAAACATTTCCCGCAGGTCTCATAGCACGATACATTTTCAAAGCATAGTCTCAGACGTCTGCTGCCATTACTGTCTCATGCATCCTCTCTATCGCACCCAAAAGAATCTGAAGTAGAATTTCCTGGCCCTATTCTCACCCAACAATAATAAAGACAACGACGCCAAAGTGTTGAGATAATACAACGCATATTTCAAGACGTCTGCGTCTGCCCTCAAGAGGCAGTGTCCAATCAGCGTAAACAATAAAGCGAGAAAGTCCGTTCGGAGTTCCGTACCATTTATTTAATATCACCACGTCTTACTACCTAATGAGGCTATACTCATATATACTAATTATGATAGTGAGTCAGGGATGAAAGAGGTTGCATTTACAGGAAGTTTACTGGCATTTGCCTGAAGGGAAAGTAGAAATAACTTTTAGAAAAAACTCCCGAACCGTATTTAAGCTCTGACTTATCTGTCATTGGCATAATAGTCTAACACAAGAGTAAGGCCTTAGACCATGTGGACACTAGAGCAAGTATTATATTAATACTGCTAGAAAAAAAATACTTTTTTATAATAGGCTATATGTTATTCACAAAATTATCAAAGTTAGACATTATTTATTAATATCTTACTTTCGAAAATATTTGTTTGATATTTAATAGTGAAAGCGAGTCCACTCAAATCGTAATTGATCACCTGTATTTTTTTTTATACAGATACATTATGATGACCCATCTTCTCTCAAACCCCTAGGGTGAAAATTAAAATGATCAAATTTGTTTGAATTTTTATAAAAATACAAAATTTTTACACTAATAATTTTATAACTATGGTGGCTCGTGTAGTAGTTTTAAGTGAGGCACTATCACAATAATTGTTATTGTTATACTAGAATACCAACATTGGTAGTCAAACGCCATTAATCAGGTGTATAAGGGTGTTATATTTAAATGATTTTAAACTTTCTATTCATGAAAATGGGAGTAAATTTTCTCTCCACCCTCTTACCCTAAGTTTAAATGTTGAATACTCAAATAAATAGTAATATATGTCGCACCCAAAAATATACTAGAATATCTTATAGCCAGCCATGTATCTTATTAAAAATACCTCACATCATATTGGATTTTTTAAGTTCCCTTAGTAAGTTTAATTTTTTTTTAATAAAGGAGATTAATCTTTGAATTAAAAACAGTATTGTTAAAATGCCCCTATTTGGTCAAATTACATTCAATTAGATATTGCTATTCCTAAGTAATAAAATTAAAATGTGATTAAATGTCTAGATATCCCCTGCTATACTATTTTGAAACCTTCGATTGAAGAATAACTACTATTTCGTTTGTGTCATCTGGTTTTGTGGTTGACATCAAACATATCTGAATGCTAACAAAAGGTATATAGTGCATCCCTGACTATAAATTAAGATAGATAATCTGTATGATAGCCTACATAAAGCCTATAATCACAATCACAGTTAAAACTAGTAGGAAATAGTTTTGAACAAGGTTCGTTAGTAATGGAAATGTCATTTTGAAATATATCAAAATCAATTGACAGCTCAAAGTATAATTAGATTCACTAAGGTCACATCAAAGAACACAATATTAAGGTCAGCCCCGTAACCGACTGTGATTAGTAATAGATGGGAGGAGGACCGGGTTTGTTACATTTCAATAAATTTCTGTACGCTTGAACCAGGCCAATTATTGAATCAATCTAGTGGGGTGTTAATGGAAGCTTTAATTAAGATGAAACGAAATCAGAATTCTCTTTTGTGAAATGATGGAAATATACTTTTATGAAAATGCTACCCCAAGAGCAATCAACCGAGTGTTGTTAGAACTAAAGTTTGAGCCTCCAGGACTATTGCCGGGCTTGCCATATGAACAAGCTGACACTGAACGGAATATTCAGGTTATAAGTAATTCCTTAAAAAAATATTGTTTACATTTTCTTAAGTGTAAGCCCCTATTAATTATGTATTTTAAGTGAAACATTAGAATGCTAAGAATCGTTTTATTAATATAATGAAAAGTGTTAGTGGGATTAAATCTGATCAGGGAATCTGAGGATTTAATACAGGATGGGTGCAATTGTGGGGATTGTATCTAGAATTGAAGATTTCAACATTTCTCAAAGATAATAGTACCGAGATAATTTAGAATTCACTCTATTTAAAACGACCACTTAGAAAAGACAATACAAGTCACTTTTAATACTACAACTTGATTCAAGCTAGCCTATGTACTCTAAAGTGAGGGTTGACGATTTTAGTAATGTACAATATTGATTGTAGAAACGTTATTATAGATTTAGGAACATTTATTAAAAACAATTGTTTATATATATATATATATATAACCCAATACCTCTGAATTATTAACACAGAACTCTGACCAATAGAACACAGAGTATATAATACATTCAAAAAATGTATAAATAATATATACATATTTATAAACATAAGAACCTTTGTGTTATAAACTTTCATTTTATTAGAAAAATTTAATTTATAATTATATATATATTTATATTGAATGTTTTATATACTCTGTGGTCTATTGGTCAGAGTTCAAGGCTAAGGATTCAGAGGTCTAGGGTTCGATCCCCAGCACTTGCAATAGGGTATTTGCTAAGCAGGGGGCCTGGATTGAGCTGAGGACTAATGAAAAGCTACTTTAAAAAATAAATACAAGTCTGATTTATTAATCTGAGATAACCGGCTGTAGAGCTCCTTGTGATGACCACATGACAATCCCTTAAATTATTTTACCCAATTAATTTCTATAAATTCTGATAGTTTTTAAAAATTTCGATGAGATATAGTTTCACTATCTTTTAATGAAACACTATAATCAAATACTTGGGTAATCAAAGAAGAAACGATCGATATTTAGTGGACATTTTCGTAACTAAGTTCAATTAAAGTATTAAATATTGATTATTTTCAAGTAAGAGATTAGAGTGATTTCAGGTGAATTAATAATAATGTTATTATAAGACCACCTGATTTATAATTGGTCTCTTCAAAGAACATATATTTATTATGTGTCCCAGCTTACAACAGGTCCATCCCTTATGTCAGTGAATTTAGGCCACCAATGAGCCCTGTTCTCTTCCTCCTCCTTCAGGTCACAACATTTTATTCTTTTCTACAGGTAATAAAATATTTGAATACTATTTATTCCTAAGCTCCTTTTTCTTAAACCTTTACTTCTATGATTTCGTACAAAAAGACAGTTACTCCTAAGGATGTGTCCAATCTACTTTGCCTTGCACCAAAAATTCACAACCAAAATGGTTCTCTTCTCACCCATTATTCTTAGGACTTCTTCATTTGCTACCCTGTTTGTAAAACTAATCTTTTCAAGTCTTTTCTAACACCAGATTTCAAAGCCCCCCCAATTGTTTATTTTCCATCTTTCTGAGTCCAAGCTTCTGTTACTTACAGCACGACGCTCCAAATTTATTATTTCATCACTTTCTTCCTAAGTTCCAGACGCAATTTCCTGTAAGAAGTAACATCTTCTTGTTGAAAGATTTTCTGGTCATGGTGACATTTAACCTAATTTCCTTGGTGCTTGAAGACTCCTTTGTTAGCCAAATTCACAGGTACTTGAACTTCTCTATGATTTATAACTACTGGTTTCCAATTTTAATTTTCACAGGCTTTTCATTTTTAAAATCACCATCACTTCCGACTGCTCTATATTTATCGACATGTCATATCATCTCTCTATTTCCACCTGTAACTCCATAATTTCCGGCCACTCTTTTTTTTATTTTTGGCCAATAATGCCATATTATCTGGTTATTTAATTGTGTTGATGACGCGTCCTACTATCCTGAAATTACAAACACTTTCTGCGACTTCCTTGACCAGCCACTTGCCATACAATTTGAAAAGTCTGTATGACAAATAGCATCTCTGCCTCACTCATCTTCTTACATCTACGCTTTTTATCTCTTCATAATTCTGGCTCATTCTCACCCACTATCCCAAATATGATTTGCACTCAGCCTTCTGTCACTTCAGGTGATGCAGATCTTCTTTAGTATTTCCAACAGTTTATTACATTTCACTCTATCGGATGCTTTTTTCCAGTCGACGAAACAAATATAGACTTTTTCCTTGACTTCCATCACTCTCTCTGAAATTATTCTCTCTATCCCTATTACATCTCTGATACTTTTACCTTTTGTGAATCCAAATTGGTCTTCTTCCATCAAACTTTATATTTTACGTTCCATTTGCCTGTTGAGTATTGTTGCCACAATCCTCCCCGCACTAGAAATGAGGCTGATGGTACTGTGGTCACTGCATTTCTTGGATTTTTTCTACTTCCTTAGAGCCACAATAGTCATATTTAGAAAGTCTTTGGGATATTCTCTCATACTACCACAACTATACAAATTACAATTTGTTTCATATCTCAAATAGTTGCGGATATATTATCAAAATTAGATATTTCCACGTTTCTAAAGTTCCCTTAAAGTCATCATGGAAAAAAGAGAATCACAATTTTTTTTGTAATGTTAAATAAAACCTTTATATAAAGATTAATAAAAATCGTTGTAATCGATTTTCTCAATATCCATTCTATAGCTTTTTTCCTTTCACTAAACTATCCTTAAATTTAAGGTTGAATATCTAAATACAAAAATTCCTCGGGAGAGCCTTATAAAAGCCCTTGATATTAAGCTTTAGCCTAGTCGGTAACATTTTTTCAGCTCTAGTCTGAAATATAGACAGACAAATATACAAATAAACCTATATGTCATCTCAAAATACCGTTTTCGGTTTCGAGGGGTCATAAAATGTTGAAATTTATCGAAATATAAAATTTGACTTTTCTGAAAATTAAAATACTTCCATCTCCAAGATATCGAGACAATGTAAACATTCATCACATTCCACAAAAGAGCATCAATTAAATATCATGCACTGTTACAAAACCATTGTGAAAGTCGGAACCTCTGTTTCCGCCAAGATTCGTTTGTATTATATATTGTATTATATATTAGCTTACAGCTAAGAACCTATAGGTTTATATATATATATATATATAAAATAATATATATAAATAAAATAGTCTTAAAACTAAGAGTAGTTTTATAAGGGGCGATAAAAAAAAGGTTTTCTCTAAATCTGCTCCAACGATTTTGATTAAAATTCGTATCTGGGCGTTGATTAAGATCATAAATAAACTGGATATTTTCATTTTCCCATGAAAATGATTTTTAGGGTACTTTACAGAAGCGTTAATTTCCGTATCTCCACAACTATTTGAGATAATAAACAACTTACCATTGCGAAATTGTAGGACTATTAGAAATAAATACTTTTGACATAATTTTTTTTATAAAAGCAACAGTTTCTGAGATATTTGCAAATATATTAATACAATTTTGTGAGTTTTAGTTGTAAACATATACTACTTAAGTCTTAACGCAATAATTCTCCAATTCCATAGAGTAATTAAACATAAGTAAGTATCAAAAAAAAGTATGTTATTTTTTCCTTAAACCTCTTAGGAGAAATGTTTGTACAGCAATGATCTATCTCAATTTTAGACTTAATAGTCAATATTTAGATTTTTTATTTGTCAAAATGTATAAATGAATAATTAAATATCAATGCGATGACTTGAAGATGTGCAATACCTAATAAAATGTTAAAATTTTAACCGGAAATCGAAACTTTAATACGAAGTTTTGACCCTTGTGGACCCAATATTAATCTTTTTTATTGGTCCAAACATACAAATGAGGACATTACTTCTTTAAAAATAAAGATATAAGATTTATAACAGAAATGTTGATGAATCTTGACGGAAATCTTGCCTTCTACATTATTCCGTTCAGAAATCTTACAAGTTTATAGAAAGAGAGATAACGTCTGTGTGGTGCGCCGTACCATTTATTACTATAAAGTTATGTTGATTTATATATGTATATATATACATAAAATAATATATATAACTATTATAGTCTTTTGTTAAAAATATACACAAACATGTATATATATATACATGTTTGTGTATATTTCTAACAAAAGACTATTAGTATTAATTTTGTATTTAGAAGCTGATTAAGATTACAAATAAAATAGATAATTATTATTCTTCCATTAAAATGATTTTCATAGGCAGACCTTTCTAAATAATATATCTCCATAGCTATTTGAGATACAAAAACTCATAATTTTAAAACTTGTACTATTAAATAAAATAGTCTTTTGTTATGTATATATATATTATATATATATATATGTATATATATATACATGTTTGTGTATATTTCTAACAAAATACTATTCTATTTAATAGTACAAGTTTTAAAATTATGAGTTTTTGTATCTCAAATAGCTATGGAGATATATTATTTAGAAAGGTCTGCCTATGAAAATCATTTTAATGGAAGAATAATAATTATCTATTTTATTTGTAATCTTAATCAGCTTCTAAATACAAAATTAATACTAATCATTAGAGGGGAGTTTGAGAATTTTTTTTCTTCTTCTGTTGCGCATTAGTAAATTATTCTTAATTTTTAAGTTAGATATCTAAATCCGAAACCCCTAAAGGAGATCTTCCTAAAACCCTAAATACAAATTCTTAGCCCCACCGGTAAAATGGTTTAAGATCTAGTTAGAGATACAGATATATGCCATCGCAAAGGCCACTTTTTCAGATTCAGGGGGTACTGAAATGTCGACATATTTGAACAAAATCCCAAGTATTTTTGACGATCACAATTAGTATTCTCACTCTGAGCGCTCAAGAGAAAGTAATAATCTGATGCAGCGTATTAATTAAGGTTGCAAGACTTTCAAGCTTTTGATTAATATTCTTTGTGCTTTTAACCTAATAAGTGAGTGAAGTTTAATTATCATTGTAAGAATTTGAATTATGAATAAATAAAATTTATTATTTTTCTTATGTTTCAGATTAAATAATATATTTAATATTTATGCGTTTGTATTTACAATATATAATGATTAAATTAAAATATATTAGCGGTATTTTCATCTTTACAAAAGCTTACATAAATTCTAAAAACATGTATGTACAATATTATAGGCTAGGACATAACAATAAAATACAATAAAAAGTACATTAGTCAAAATATCTAGAGAGAAATTTAGAACTATATTATAAACAAAGCTATGATTTAAGGTTTCTAGGTTAACTAACAAATTTTAATCAATACATTTTGCTATTTATATCCAAATGTATTTTGTATGCTTTAACGATGATTTATAAATTTATAAATAAGCTTTTAATTAATAATTATAATCGAATTAATAGGTAATCATACATTACATGAAAGTGAAATAATGGATCATATTTCAACATAACCAATTCTAATTTACAAAATTGTAAATTCACGTTTGCATTTAAAACTCTAAAACCAATAGTAATTAGGTAATTATTAAACCATGATATCAAATATATTTAGAAAATAATTATAATATTTAATTTTTGACTGTTCAATAAAAGTAAAATATTTTAGACTTCATGTAGAAATAACAGTTCTAATTATTTATATACAACTGTGTGTTTATAAAAAATAAAACAGTAATATTAAAAATTATTGTATAAGAAAATAATAAAAACTCTCATAAGATAAATAAATCACTAAAATGAAAACCAATAGCTACAATATTACAGTATATTCTCATATACACACTACCAGAAAAATGGATTATATATATATATGACAATTTTCAACTCATTTTATCAACAAATCTTTTATCATGTATACTAAATTTAAATATAACTTGTTTGAACGTATCATATTCATATCAACAATAATATCTACATATATTTTTATAAAATAAAAATATTCTCACTTTAAATATGTCAAACATAAAAACATAATTTTTAAAAGAATAGCTTCTACTAGATTAAAACTTGCTACATTCATGACCATGGTCTTAATACCTTTAACTGCCTCTTGTAACAATGAATTTATAATATGTTCATCATCTCTCTTCCTTTTTCTCTTGCCCACCTTCTTTATCGTCTATGATGTTTTTTTTCCAACCCAAAAAGAACTTCAGTCTAGGAACGAGGCACTTACCATGTTTATTTAATGTGAGGAGTCACCATAGGACATTCAGCTCAGAGGCGATGTGAGTCATGTAACTATGAATACAAATTAATGTTTGTTTCTTTTTACTGAAAAGAGAATATTTGCTTGGTAGATGTATATTCTATTACACATGGAAACAAATATATGTTTACGTCTTGCAGTTGAGATGTGTTATAGAATCTGAAAGGTATTTCTATAAGCTTAAAATAAAAAAATCCATATTTTTATTTTTTTTAATCAATCCATATAAAATTCCATGTATTGTATCATTTAAAAATCACTCTCTAAAATTGTTTACATATTATATTAAATTTAAAATGTCACCTTTTGTAGAGGGAATAAGGAATAAATATCAAAATTGTATTTTATCAATTGCAAGTGACAGTGAAGTCCGAGTTTAAATCCTAGTTGAGTGTAATGAAGTGTTTTTTTTTCCTTAGCGCCCAAAGAGAATACATTTACTATAAAATGATATATTTCTTATCTATAGGCCTGTAGTGAAAATATTTTGATATATCAGAAGGGTAGTAAGACGTATAGAACATAAAGCTGAAATGCTTGTATAACATTAATTCAGAGAGTATTGTCTAGCTTACCCGATAAACACACGGAAATATTATGCACTTAGAGTGGAAACATTCCACAGAACTTAAAACTATGTGAGGTCAAGCCAGCTTACTGAATTGAGATGCACCACAACGTACTCCAGCGTACACTTGAAAGAAAATATAGCTTGCCTTCTACTTGTAATAGTAGGTTCAATTACACATTTAGTTGCATTTAGTATGTGGTTTTCGGGAGGAAAAACTAAGATCTGCTAATTTTTTCGCACTGATGTGAATTAGTCATTAAAAACAGAATATAGTATCATAAGTGTCATAACTCACTGTTGTGGAGTGTCAGTCTCACAGTAGACTAGACTTCCAATGATGGAAGACCAAGGTTCAAATCTCAGTCGGGTGTAATGAGGTTAGTTTTTACAAAATTGTTCTACACTCTCCCACGACGCGAATTTGTGTACACTTTCTCCAAATATAGCCTCCTATATCCACAAATTAATTGGCATAACTAATACTGTATATAAGCGTATTATCCAAACAGGTAGTATGACCCAGTGCTAAAAAAACCCTCAGAAACACGTGCCATATTTCTATCTTAGTTAACATATTAGAAAAATTCTAAATCTTTAAAACCTGATTAAGGAGTAGATAAATATGGGTTAAGACTTAGAGGTTTTATTAATAGAGTAAATACATTTTTATTATAAAGCTATGTTGATTTATGTATGAATAATTGAAAAAGTAGTATGATGCTGAAAGACACTTGACAAACTTAATCTTAAAAAACCAATAGTAACAAATTTATTAAAATGTAAGCATGCTTCATCGATTTAAATTTACATATAAAAGAGTCAAAAAAAGGCAAGATAACATTGTATAACATTTTAGAGTATATAATACAAAAATATTTGAATTAACATAAATATGAAAGTGTAAAACATATTAAAAACATTACATTAACATTTGTTTGTCAAATCCAGTTTGCTGAATAATGGCGCAATATAAATAGGTTTAAAAGGTTAGATTAAATTGTTTGACAAGATTAATTTAAATTGCTATCTATATGTAATCTGAAATTGACGTCCCTTTACTCCTTTGTAAATCCAGACAAGATTAAGAATTCTGGAATAATTAATCTGGCTCTTTTCGGTACGCCATTTATCGTACTATATTCATGGAGACTGTAAATTGAAGTTAAATAATCCATTAAGAAAAATAAAAAGTTGAGGTTAATATAAAAAATATAATAAATATACTATTACGTATTATAAAAAAATATAAAAGTAAAATATTGAAAAAAAAACCTACATCGCTGTGTTTATAAAAGAATATAAAAGGAAAATATGTTTTACACAGCGACGTAAGTTTGTTTCAATATTTTACTTTCATATTTTTATAATACGTATTACTATATTTGTCATATTTCTCACATTAGCCTTAACCTTTTACTTTTACTAATATATACTTTAGTTTCAATTTATTCCAGAATTCTCCATCTGGTCTGGATTTATTAAAGAGTAAAGGCGCGTCATTCTCAGATAACACTTAGATAGCAATTTAACTTAATATTACCAACCAATTTAATTTAACCTTTTAAACCTATTTATATTGTAACATTATTCAACAAACTGGAGTTTACAAGCAGATGTTTACGTAATTTTAACCCTAATTGTTTTTAATAAGTCATATACTTTCATTTTTATGCTAGTTCACATATTTTTATAATGTATATTTTAATATGTTATACAATGTTATTTTCACTATTTATTGACTCTTTTATTTGTAAATTTGAGAAGATGGTGTATTTTTACAATTTCAGAAATTTGTTACAAATGATTTTCTAAGACTAAATTTGTCAAATATCTTTCTTCATCATAATACCTTTCCAATTATTAAGACTTAAATCAACATAACTTTATCATGCAAATTTCTTTAATCTATAATTAAAACACCCAAGTCTTAACTCATATTCATATAAGTTGACAAGAAAATAAAATAATAAAAGAGATCTATTAAAAGTGGATTTAAAATAAAGAAATATTATTTTTTTCGCACATAACTTTGAACTGTTATTTTGGTACAGTGCTACAAAGCCAGTTTTTAGCCAAGTTTAATGCCAGTGTTCTTTTCAGCAGCCACAATTTTAATATATGGTGATGTTTAAGTAATATGCCATTTTCATCTAAACAGAGAATCCCTCTTGGTAATTTATTTTTCTTCAATCAAACGTGTATCTTATTTCCGGGTCAAAATCCAGTGAGCTAGTACTGAGTTGATTATCATCTGCTTGGTTATCATTTGTTGATTAATGGACAACCCAACAAGCGATTCTAGTAAATAATGTAATAAATAAATTCTAACATACATTCCTTCTAATGATGGTTTTGAATAAAATGATATTTTTTATTCATGTATAATATGTATTTATGAATCATTATTATAAATATCCACATTTTGTTTGCATTTTTAGGCTGTAATAACAGTTTTTACAAACAGGTTATAATTTTTTTAATTAACTCATATTTGAAAATTTACCCATTTAATCTAGTACACTTAACCTAAATTTAAATAATACTCTTAGAAATTAAGAAAAATAATTTTGTGTTTTAAATTGTTCTGTACAAAATAATTGATTAAATAAGATATAATTCTCTTTGCTGTAGATTATTTTCAGTAAACTAACCTTGAACAAATTAATTGTCTCCTAAATAGTTATTATTATCATACATACTAGGCTAAGAATTTTAAAAGATTCAAGATCGACATCATTGTAGCATCTTGTAGGGAAAAACTACATCAGCCTTCATAATCTCTGTCTGGTCTGGGAGTTCTTGGTGATCGATTTCACCCACTCATCTTGGCCAAACTGAAATTCGTACATGGACGAACAAAAGCTGGAGAGAGAATTATTATTAGTAGAGTTCATTACTCGTAGACTTTTTAATTTCTGGTTTTTCTAAACAAAACTAGTCAGCAATGTGTTTAAACACAAGTTGCTAATTCTATATTCGCTCAGGTATATAAATGGTTTAGCTAAGATTGAATTTCTCTATTATAAACTTTAAAGATTAATTTGGCTACCTTTGGTCGTAATATCACCATACACTTAATATTATGTTTTATCAAATAATATAAATGGAAACATTATTATTTATCCTTTACAGGAAACCTCCCCTTTGTATTGGCCTTAATTGTTGTACTATTAAAACATCAAACAATAAATTATATGTTGAGATCCATGCTTCAAGGAATTAAAATAACGTTTAGGGAGATACCGTAAGGGGGATTATTAGTATATGAACATATTTCCACATTTATTACGATTATAAATTAATTCTAGGCGTATTTAAAATGCTGGAGACGAAGGGTAATATAACAAACAACCTTTTATTACATATTTTTATTTACTTTATCAATTATGTAGATTAAATTATGTTATAAAAATATACTACATAGTTTATTAAATTTCTAGGTTTTTCCATATTTATTGTTTATAAAATTTTATTATTTAATTTTTATATGCATTTATTTAAATTATATAATTATTATAATTATCAGCACCGCGCCTTACTACCCGTTCGGGCTATACGCACCTACGCTCATGTGTAATGGTAGGGTGATTGTGAGAAGAAATTGAGGACCTAGAGTTTAATATGGGATCCAAACCACGGTGGAGGCCTGGCATTCCCTACATTCACAAGTTGTGAGGAATACACGTCTTGTCGGAGGTGAAGAAAGGGCTTGGTAATCAGATAAATCTGTGCTGGGGCCGAGTATTGAACCCCGGACCCCTAACCCAGAAGTCTAACACCTTACCCCTAGACCACCAGGGCATCCCATATTATCTAATAATTCAAACAATTCCATGTAGTCAATACTTCTATATTTTCTTAAGACTCTCATGAATATAAATGATATATATTAGAGACTTGATTCATTTATCACTGTAAAGTAGGAGTAATAAAGGACAAGCGTGATGAGAATGAGAGGGTTTTTGCTTCTTATGTTCTCCCCACAAATTTAATTTTTTCGCTTGTTTAATCTTCTTAACTATACCAAAGATTAAAGTAACGCGTATTTTCAGGTAATATTCTAATGTAGTGATTTTGTAGATAATTATATAAAATTACACCTAGACCAGAATTAGAGGCCTGCTCATCCACCACTTTTATCCAGCAACCCCTCTAGCGTTTAAGCCACATTATCTGCTCAAGGAAATGAATGTAGTATTTTTTAATTGACATTACGTCTTACTTCCCGTTTGGATTTTACGCCTAGGCTTTTATTACTCCAATGTGTTAAGAATTGGGAAGGTTGAGTCTAGAATAATTGTAGACATTTGCGTGGAATGAGAGTAGAAAACCATTTAAGATTAACCAACCATAGTACAACCAACTGAAACTCTAACCCCGAGCTCCCCATCATCAGGAGTATAGTATAGCTCTAGAGTAACTCCTAGAATCATGGGGCCACCAAAGAGGGTTATATATTAGTTAAACGAGACACTGATGAGAAGTATATTCTAGATAGCTTAGTCTATAGAGTGATTGACGGGTCAAGCTTAGTGACGAGGACTCAAATCCCTGTATGGGTGTCTTTATTCTATATTACATAACAAGTCAATCTCTGTACAGATTTATCCATGCGAAATCTCTTCTCGTCTGTCAGGCACGCCCGAGAAGAATAACCAAATATTGACCGAAAACTTAACTTCAAGAGAAGATAAAAAAAAATGAATTTATCTAAAGAATCTGTTTCATAAATGACACACATAAAAGTATTTTAGTGGTTAGTGTAGATCACCTTCTATATTTAACAATGTGATAAAATAAAAATGAAGTTTACTGATTTTCATTTTCATTCTAGATTGTGACTGACTTTTTATTTCTATAGATTTCTGTGCCCAACTATAGTATGTATTTTTTGAAAAGTATATATTTTATTAATTTTTACAGCAATTAAAAATATTACTACTTATTAAAAGTATATCTATATTTGGTAGCGGGTGACGTTAGCAGTGACATATGACAGATTTGCTCTACTTTTATATTCTCTTCACATTGTTAATACAACGTTTTCAATCTCAACAACATAGAAATTACAGTTATCATAATATATAAACCACAAATGCTCAGAGTGCTCTGATGGCGTAATAAAAAGCTATTTTTTATCTAGTTTTAATATCAAGCGACAAAAAATTTTATATATAATAATAGATATGCAAAAACCAAGTTTTTGATATTCTGTCCAATATCTGGTTTTAATTCTCAGTTCTTAAATGCCTCTTTGTATTTAAGGCCCTTAAATTTAAAATATTTTCATTCAAGGGTGAATTTTGATAGCTATACATATCATGTTTCTGTTATCAGTGAGTTATTTTGTATCGTCACACTTTTAAGCTTGCACACTGTATGGGAGAGAAAAATCCTGCCTTGGTGAGCCAGTAAAATAAATTTCAGATTAATTGTATTTGATTTATCTCTGACGGGGGCTTAGGGGTTAAATAATAATGGCTGGACGTACTGAGAATGGTTATTTCTGAATTGTTTTTCATAATCTCTCTGTGAAAATTAAAAATATTACGTCTAAATGCTATCACCTTTATCCCTATGCTATTAGGGTGATTTGTATGCGAACAGCCTCAATGGATAGTAGGTTGCTTTGGCGTCCACACAAGTGATCATGTGATCAAAGGTAACTTGCTTGCAATTAACTGGGATATCAGTGAGAGGGATGTCAAATATTGAATTCTAGCTTCATGTAATAGTTTTTATTTCATCCTCTTTCAACGCATAGGGGGAAACTCTTCAAAACATTCCATTTTACTATGTATTGCTTTGGCTATCCAAATATTTACACTATTGGTGCAGGGCTACGGGAGGTAAATTTTAAAGTAAGTATAGTCACATTTGTGAATAGAGAGAGATAGAGGAAGATATTTTAGAATAAACCACATTTTGTTCACCTGATAAGAACGTGAACCTTTATTTCCCCTTCATTAGAAGTCCAATGTAAACGAGATGACTTCTACTATGCGACTACCAAAGGGGGTAATTATTATGTTATATACACTAGTGAAAATGGAACGAAACCAGTTATGTTGAAAATATTATATCGAAATATTTATTTGCCAAATAAATATAAGAGTGGTTCAGTAGAAAGTTTTAGTTTAATTCTCTACACATAGTATAAATAACAGTTCTTGCAAATCTGGAATGAAAAAAGTAACCTTCAATGATAAACTTTTGAAATAAAGAGGAACACTATAATCGTTTGCCAAAATTTATATGACAAATAATATTGAAGATTTAATTTTGTGTGACCAATATTATAGCAGGATAACAAAAGCCACAGCCATTTGTAACTTGGAAGGGGTGTTATGCTACTCAGAATACAATAGAAGATTGTAATTTTAGAACTAAATTCGCTTGGCTCGTTGGGGTCTCTGACCCCGAACCTCCAATGAGTTTTCTTTGTAAGTGTATGTAAACTAATGTAATTCCAGAGCCGTTTTTTAATAGGTCTTACCGTTTAGCCACAAGAGACCTCCAAAGAAAGGTCCACAGCGACTTGCTCCGCAATTTTGAATGTTTTTTGGGGGCTAATTTTTTTTTTTTAACTTTTTGGAATTTTCCCGTTGCTTAGAGTCTAGAAGCTATAATAATGCCAAATTTCAAGTTTATAGCTCATCTGAAAGTGAGTAAACATTTATGTCAGTGATTGACTTAGCCGTGTGGCTTTATAGTAGTATATTATAATTTGACGGATGGCATAATTCAATGTGGTAGTTGAGAGCTTACTATAATATAATTATATATATATTTAATACACGTATTACATATATATATTTAATTAATATGTTTGTTATATATTTTATAAATATATTTGATATACATAAGCTTATTTTATAAATATATTTGATATATATATAGGCCTATTCTATAAATATATTTGATATATGATATATATAATTTATATACTAGATAAAATATATAATTTAAACATAATATACAACTTATATAATTTTAAAATATCATATAATATGCTATAAAAATCATAAAATATATAATATAAAATTATCTATACATATAATAATAAAACTGTAAATTTATTGGTACGTTTGATTTATTCCGTTTGTTTCCAGTAAACTCAAAAAGTTCTCATCGGATTGAGATGGGACAACTTATGGTGTACTCCTTATCTTATATAATAGGGGGCAAGTTATATACCAACACACTATCTCTTCAGCGAGCGAAGCGGTGTTGAAAAATACTACTATTAATGGCATTACATTTGTAAAATTCTTGTCCATCAGTTTGTTTCTAAAACACGCCCAAAAATATAATTTTAATAATGTCAGTAATGTAGTGGTACTTATCAAAATAGATCTATGATTCCTATATATTTGAAATTTTAAGTGGAGTTTGGTGGAATGGGAGATTGAGAAATTTATCAAAATTATCTAATAACTATTTCTAACTAAATCTGCTTTGGTGGTCACATAGTATAATGCGTCACTCTGGTAATATAATAGAATACTGATGATAAGAAGATTGGCGTTCGAACCTTTGTTAGATATATTACACTTTACAAAAAAAAAAAATGGGTGTACACTTTATTTAAGATCTATCTTACTCATTCCTAGCTCATTATCTTATTTAGTAAATATTTTGTGTTTAATCTGATAAGTTTGTAGGACGTGGTGCAATAAAAACGTATTGCTATGGTATGAGATTAAAAGTTGGTAGGAAGTTATAAGAGCCATCACAAACATTCTGAATTATTATTGACTGGAAAAAGGGGAAATAGGTTCTCACAAAAATTTCCTTATCTTATAAAAAAAAATATCTTCTGTATGGTAGACAATTTTAATATTTTACCCCGGAATAGAGCCTAAACTATTTTAATGATTCGGTTAGAATTTGTATTTAGGGCTTTGAAAGGGTTGCCATGAGGGGTTTTTGGAATTTAATATTCAATGCTAGAATCAAGGGTATTTTACTGAAGGTTAAATAGAGAAAGAATCGATTATCTCAAAATCGGCTCAAATAATTTCGTTTAAATTTTATTTTTAAGCCTTGATCAATATTATACACAACTTGTCTATCATAATACTTTCGGCGAAATTGCTTCAAGGGTTCGGGTCAGATGCATAAGTTCTCATTCTTTATCACATCTCCAAAACTATTAGAGAAAAGAAATTACTTATTATTTCAAATATGTAGCTCTATCTCTGATACTAATAGCTTATAAACCTATTTTATAAAGCCAATAATTTTAAAGATATACTCAAATGTATATATATATTTTCTAAATTTTCGAACACTAAAATTAAATTATTGACACCGTAAATAAATTATTATTATTATTAGCACCGCGTCTTACTACCCGTTCGGGTTATACGCACTTACGCTAATGTGCAAATGGTAGGGTGAATGCGAGATGAAATGAAGGACCTACAGTTTAACGTGGAATCCGAACCACGGTGGAGACCTAGCATTCCTCACATTCACAAGAGGTCTTGTCAGAGGCGAACGAAGGGTTTGGTAATCAGATAAATCTGTGCCGGGACCAAGGATTGAACCCCGGCCACCAGCATAGAGGTCTGACACCTTACCCCTAGACCACCAGGCTACCCCCGTAAATAAAATCTAGCCCTAGATGTTGATGGATGTCGATATTTCATGACCCCCCCCAGAACCCTAAAAAGTGGTTTTTGTAATGCCGTCTACCTGTGTGTGTCTAATACGAAAATTTAGAGTAGTTAAGTAAAGGGCAAAAAGAGAAAATACAGATATTCTCAAAATAATATAAAATCAATAGTTTCTGAGATATTGGCAAATATATTAATACTATTTGGTGAGCTTTAGTTGTAAAGATATAATACTTAAATATTAATGCAATAATTCTCTAATGCCATAGAGCAAGTAAACATTAAAAAGTCTCTCAAAAAGTTCATGTTCTCTTTCCTTTAACCTATTAGGAGAAATGTTTGTATATCAATTATATAGCTCTATCAATTTAGACTCAATAGTCAATATTTACCTTTTTTATTAGTATGAATTTATAAATGAAGAATTTAATAGCATTGTGATAGCCTTAAGATGTGAAACCCCTAGTAAAATATCAAAAATTTAAAATGGATTTCAAAATTTTAATACGAAGTGTTGAGCCGTGTGAATCCAATAACGACCTTTTTTTATTGGTCCAAATATACAAATGAAGACAATACTTTAAAAATAAAATTATAGAATTTAAAAAACGTGAGTCAAAAGGTTTTACGAAAGAATAGCGAAATAATTATTTGGGTTTGCTCGTGTATAATATTTCGTTTCACATATATTACGATTTTTGAGTAAATATCTCATCTTTTAAACAATAGAACGAGAACGTCTATGTGCAGTTCCGTACAATTTATTACTTAACTTATGGTTAAACTCAGGCAAACATTGCGTTTGCTTGTGACCTCAGTTTATGTGATGATTAATGTTTTGTTTCAAAGATTGTTTATTAAATTTACTTGTTGACATATTGGTTTTTTAATTGGAAAATATTTAAATAGTGCAGGTTGGTCATGATGATTCGTTATAAGTTTGAAATCTTTATTTCCGCATAAATTATTTGAATACTTCTAAACTTCCTAGAAATAGTAAATTTTGCAGACTTAAAGAGTAAATAGAATTAAACCAAACACATTAAAAATAAAAAATAAAACTTTTTTATAGTGTAAACTATTAAAATTTTATGTAGATTTTATTGTTATTACTTTCCTATTAACCAGTTATCTATGCAATGTTACTTTTCTTTCTTTTTGAATAATCACAACAAAAAAAAAAATTATAGGTGTAGTGTATAGAGAAGTAATAACTAAATTTTCAAAATGAATTTTAGATTTTAACACTTATTTGGATTATAATCTATATTTTGATATTGTGTTCGAGTTGTCCTACTTTTAAAGTTTTGTACCACAATTTAAAATAATAAATTACTAATATTTATATTTAATTTTAAATTTGGCTAAATTTCAGTCTGATAAATTTTATATTAAGCCTACTAAAAAATAACAACATTGCGTATTCCCCGTGTGAAGAAAAAGTACACCAGTTAAGTTTTTCTACACTTCATATTTGTATAGTGTTTTCCTTTTTTTCTGGGTTGCATAAATAATAACACAAAATACTAAATTTTTCGAATGTTTGTCTGTGTGTACATTTGTTTTTTCCAATAAACTCAAAAATACATTCATCGGATTAGGACCATACTTCTTCTTTTGTAGGGCCTACTTATTTCTTTCAGTAAACCATGCTAAGCTTTATAATATCACGCTAACTCATTAGATAACAAAAAAGGGTCTAAGAGATCGGGCGTAAGCAATTAACAATCTTTGCAAATGTATTGCGGGTACATGAAATGGCACGTGATATGAGCTGGAGTCTGTAGGGGGAGGATATGAATGGGAGCGAATCCACGGGAAAATGCCAGTATATATAATAAATATAAATATGTATTTATAGTAATATATTATAATTAATATATTGAAAACAAAATTGTGTGAACAATAGTAATAGAAAACCCTAAATGTTAGACGATGACGGATCATAAAGTGGTCCTTAAAAGTGGTAAAGGTATATAGAAGAACTGCACGACAAGGATAATTGACCAAGAAACCTAGAGATTGAAGCTGAAGAAGAGGTAGAGGAAGACGATAAAGACCAGCATTTTAAAGAATGAGGTGTAGCGAGCCATAGAGGATATGCAATGAATGAAAGCAGCTGGAGATCATGGCATACCCACTGACCTTCTGAAGGAACTGGCAAACAACGGATTAATGGCTCTGACAAAACTCATAAATACGATCTACGAAACAGGAGAATTGCCCAAGGATTTTCTAGACGTAATATTGATGGCTCTAAGAAATAAGAAGCAAGCAAAGAACTGCAGGGACCACAGGACCATCAGCCTCATCTATAATGTGGGTAAGATCATGGCAAGAGTACACAACAGGCGAATGGAACAGAAAATAGAAAGTGTGATGGAAGAGGACCAATTTGGATCCAAAAAACTAAAAGGAACCAAAAATTCCATCAGTTTGCTGAGAATAATTTCAGAAATATTGCTGAAAGTCAATGAAAAAATCTACATTGATTTAATTGACTGGCAGAGGGTGTTTGATAGAGTGAAATGGAAGTAACTGATGGAAACATTCAAGAAGATCGACATCAATTGGAAGGACAGAAGGCGGATTGCAAACCTGTACTTGGGACAGCGAGTGAGGGTGAGGCTAAATAATGGAGAGACCAACAACGTAGCTATAGGAAGAAGAGTGAGACAGTGATGTTCTTCGTCACCTAGTCTGTTCAAATTGTGTGGTGAATGCCTGGTCAAGGAGGTCCTAGAGAGACATGGCAGTTTCAAGATAGGAGGACGCGTCATCGACACAATATTATATACATATGATCTAGCATTGCCTTCCAGAAATAAAGAAGAGTGGCAGAAAATTATGGATTAGCAATTAGGGGAGATAGGAAGAAGATATGGCATGGGGAACAACATTGAGAGGAAGCCTTCAACAAGAAACGTTTACTACCGACTGGCAAGTTGAGTTTGAAAATGAGGAAGAAACTGACGAAACCCTAACTTTGGAGTATCACCCTGTATGGCGCAGAAACTTGAACGCTTGAAGTTAGAAAATAAATACTCGAAGAGCTTATAAATGTGGTGCATGAGGAAGACTTGAGAATATCAGCTTGACAGACAGAGTGACAAATTAATAAATACTAAGAAGATTGGGTGAGTAGAGATACATTCTGGATTTGATTCTTAGGTGCAAAGAAAACAGGATCCGTCACATTCTCTTCTGCATGACATCATAGAAGTAAAGGTTGAGGGAAAGAGTATATTTGGAAGAAGCAGGATTCAAATACTAGATGACTTGAAGGAAAGAAGAATATTCTGGGAGCTGAAGGAGGAGGCGGAGGACAATGCACATTGGAGTTATAACTTTCACTGACAAAAAGAATGGACCTGTCGTAAGACAGAACACCTGATATTAATAGTACATCTATAATGTAGATAATATTTATGTAAAAGCATACTACATGAATATGTAAAAATATTTATATATGTGTATATAAAAATACAAAGTTTTCGGTGTTAATCCCTGGTGCTTCCAAAATTTATTTGTCAAGCATTGGGTCTGGAACGGTGTACGACTCAGCCTCGTGAGGACAAATGAAGAGTTACTATCGAAGAAGTGGCAGCAAAACTTTAAAAAACCGAGATTAATGGCTGGAAGGCTCACTATACCGACCACCTGACACCCTCAATCCACCAATATTTTCACTATCATTGTAATAGTGGGCGCCACTTGACCTTTATAGCTCGGTTGCTGGCTCACACCACGGAGGTATTTTTATGGGGGAAAAAATATAGATATACTAAAATATTAAATATTTAGATTATATATATATGTATACATCAGAATTGTTTAATTTACCTTATATAAAGTTCTTTATGCTATCAAATAGTATATATATCAATAAAACCTTTCATTAGGGAACTCTAAACAGACACGTAATGTTATTTGTTTTTAATATACAATACAACGTTAAATATATGACAAATATTCGTGGTCCTGCTTGTTGGTTGAGTTGTACATATCTCTCTTAAACTAGTATGTTTTTATAATCTCCTGTTAACAAAAGATTAAACCTAATTATAAAATCCAATAAATATACTCTACACCCATTCTCATACCACTTACTGTTTTGATATATGTAAAAATCGACTGACTGAAGCGTGTTTTATGACTGTGAATCCCAGTAAATGAACAGAATCTAGCAGTTACCTTCGTCACCCCTTCTCTATACCGCCGCGTCAAAGGAGAACTTCTAGTGAACTGCAGAAATGACAAACATACCATAAATTCACCTCGGAAATCAGCTTATGTTGAGCTCTTGGAGGTTCCCAAGTTGAGGGATTAAATTGGATTATTACCCTAGCCTTAGAGAAAATGGGCTGGAGGGAATACCGAGGGAAAATCGATGAGAGTGGATTTGTGCATGAAAAAAAATATAAAATATTAAGAGTTAAAGATTAATAAGATCAAATGGAAGCCACTCTAAACCAATAAATAAACAAAGTAGAGCATATAAAAAGAAAACATAAAAACGTAATAAAAGAAAATAGTAACCATCTTCAGTCTCATTTATTCGAAAATGTATTGAGGTTAGCAATGTTTACTCATACGCTTTCCAAACTACAAAAAAATGTTTGAGTAAGATTTAAAAGTATTAAAATGGGGAAAAAATTAAAATAAAGCTAAGATCAAAAATAAAAATGATATAAAATAAAACCATCTGGGAGTCCATGACCATCGTTTAAAAGATAAGAGAATATATATAAGCCGGTAGTAAAAAAGCATGGTTTTAGTAAATAAAAATACTTTGATTTGTTACATTTGTTCTGAAATCAGGTATTTTCGTGAACTCAAGAGATACAATATATGAGTTCTTAATATGCATGATGGCTTTACAAATATATTAGCTATCTACTAATCCAAAGTTACATTAGGGTAAAAGGAGTGTATGTGAACTGATCAGTAGCTAGTAATGTTGGTAGAAAGTCACGCGTTAGCGAAATAATAAATCTTATTCATACTCAGATTATAAAGAAATTTTAGAAATCAAATTACTAAGTTAGTATTTAACCGAACTGATATAAAGATTTATGTACATTAAATCACTTACGTCATCTAAATTAACCACTTATAGCTCAGAGCTATAAACTTACTGACGTAGGTTTCGAAATACTGAGAAAAATAGTGTATTTTATTTAGAAAAATCCCACCTTTAAATAGAATTAAGTTTGTCTTTAGATATGACAGTTATTAATTTGATTCAAAAGACTGGTTACAACGCATCACATTCATTGTTTGGATATTAGAGTGCACAACTTAGCTTTATGAACAGGAACTCACGATTAGCTATTCATTCAAACATAAACATGAAACTGGAGGTTAAACTATTCTTAAACTTCTTTATTAAGAGAAACATAATATTTTTTTCTTTATATAATCCTACTTTTATTACAGACAACTTATTTGATATTAATAAATTAATAATCAGTAATCACACACTGAATATTGGCGTCAATAAGAAAAATTAAAAGTAAAGATCAATATTAATATGACAATGAAAAAACCTAAAATACATTACATCAATAAAGTTAAGCTATTGAAAAATAAATTTATTTATTGACTATACTTTACTGGTGAAGATTAACAATTCTTTAAAGAACAAAAAATGTATTGTAATAAAGTATACAATCACAAAATAATCTATGTTTTATTTCAATCTTTGAAAATTAATTCCATTTCATATGGCGTAGATGTGCACGGAATTGATCTATTAGTTATCTAAACCTACCAGAATATTTTCTCTGTCAGTTCTGCTGTTATTTAAAAAAACTGAATACAATTAATTAGTAAATATAAATTAGATCTCTTGGAATGGTGTTTTATATGATATAAATGTTTATTACATGTTCGTTAATATCTGAAAATAGCAAGATTTTAGAAAATATATTTTCTCTCTCAATTTAAAGACAATAAGTACCCTCAAAACTGTCCCTAATTAAAAATAACAAAAAAATGTTCAGTTTGTTGGGTCCTACTTCAATATTTAAAAAAATTTGTGATCTAATTGGTTAATTTTTATGATTTAGATTTTGTGTGTAAATCCTTAAATCAGTTCAATAAAAGAATAAATAATTATTTTATTTCTAAACTATTACTTGAATATGTAATTATGAATCAAAATAATAGTTTAGTTTAATCAAATATAAGCGTATTAGAAAGTAGTGACTAAATAGACCTTCTGAAGGCCTGAATTCACTAACGGGAGCAAATAGTTGTACCGGCGTAAGTTTAAAAGATGTGCTCAAATCCCTATTAATTAAAAGAAGCCGGTACAACTTGAGATCAGAGTTGCACCTTTTATTTGCCACCACTCAAGAGTAAGTGCAACTATTAAAATATGTCACTTCAATAAATTTAAATGATGGCATATTATTGCAATGGTTTGAAATACAATTAGTTAACTGTATTACAATTAATTATAAATTAGTTATATAACATATTACACCTGTCAAGCAATATTTTTTAATTTATATATGGGTAACAAAGCAATCACTTACGTTTTAATGTTGAATTTTTACTTTCAAACAGAGCAATGGCATTTCTTGCATTATTACAAAACCAAACCACGAAAAGTGTAGTCTTTGTCTAGATATAAATAGTTCTGTATTCCCCCAAGTCCAAAGATTTTACAGTTTATATTAATGTTTAATTAATAGGACTTTGCTTTAAACTAATAATACAAATACATACTAAATAATGTACTAATATTGTTTTCGTAAAGCACCAAGAAAGAGGCCACTTCTAATTTTATTGATAGTTTATAAGCATAATGTTTATAAATCTTTGAATTTGCTATCATTTTCATTATAGATTTAAAATAAAGTAGCCTTGACATCGAAAGTAAATTCTTCACAAGGATCGGTAGAAAATAGTGCAATTTTATGACGTTTAATGTGAAGTCACCATAATCTTATCACCAGTTTTAGCCTTGTTTAGTGAATACAGAATAGGATAATATCATAAGGCGTATCGTTGGGGTTTCTTGGGTGCAAAGTTGCGCCATTTCTTGACTTGAGCCAGAGCAAAGTTGCACTCTTTAGTGAATCGAGGTCCTTTGGCGTGTGTTTAATGTGCTAAGAAGGGGATTGCTAAAATATTTGCTAGAAATACATTACCGTAACAGTTGTAAGCAGTATTTGTGTATAAATGAAACACATAATTTGGAAATGTAGTTGTTAGGAATAAGATAAGTGATGTGGATTAAGATACAAAAATTATTCCATTAATGTAAAGTGAATATTTTATAAATCATGTATTAGAATTAGACAGTAATTTAGCATATAGAATTACTGTGTTAGAATTTATCATAAAGAATGGTAACGTCACTATAGTAAAAAAAAAGTCATATAGATTAGCACAAAATTTGTGAGTTTATCTTTTAAAAACCATAATAGTATATTGATAATCAAAATAAATACAATTCTAATATAAAAATTCTAAATAAGAATGATCTAATCCATTTAAAAGTTCAAATTTTCAAAAATCGGCTATATGTAAACAGCCCTCAAATTATTTTTATCTGCACCAATTAAATTATATTCTTATTTATTATGAAAAACAATTGACATGTTACCCATTTTAAAATAAATCTCAAAAGCAATTTTTTTAAATGTATCTTAAGCAAACTACCTTTATTTTAGAAAAATTAAAATAAGTTATTATTTATAAAACAAAATAGTCCCCAGATATCAGCTCCAAACGAAATCTTTAGAGCTATTTTTTTATTTCAAATTGAAAAAAAAATAGAAAGCAATAAAATACCACTAAAGTAATATTTTAAAGTTCATGCGCTTCTATTATATCAAATATAGGGAAGCGTACAAGACAAGATAATAATAGCGAACCAGAGTGAATTGTGCGAACTCGAAGGACAATGGCTCTAGAAAAAACTACTGCTTTCAGAGAAACTCAACCCACACAGTAGCAGAAACAAACAATTGAAGTTAATTGTTATTTGACTCTACAGTGTTAACTAAAAAGTTCCTTCATCCTTGAATTAATAACTGCCTCTACGAAGTTTGGATACACTTTTACATAAATAACTGGGAGAAGGCATGACTCATTAAGAAGGATGAGAGCAATATAAATATATATTTAATGGTGACATTATTATTTGTGTAAAAGAGGGGATAATAAACATTTTTACTTTAGTATGAAAGGTTATAATATATCTTGCAATAACTCATATTCATGTATGTTGTATGGAATAACCGAACCATAATCTAATGAATTAATTTCCCATTATATAAAATCATAGAAGGGCGAGCTTTACTCGTATTCTAGAAAAATTATTACTAAAATTTAAATGGTAAAGATTACAAATCAATTTAGATTCCTTAAAAGCACACTACACATAGTTATGGCGATTTGAGCATGCTACAATAAGTAATATTATTTACGACCAGGGTTAAAATCTTTAAGCAACGAGATTAAACAAAAAATAAATGCATCCCTGAATATACACAGAATTTTATATAATGAATTCTAAGTAATGACATAGTTACTAATAAATTTACTATCAAGCTTCCCAATGAATATGGCTATTTTAAATAATATAATTGTCATTACATTACTCCGATGTATATTAAAATTAATTAAACTCATGCAACAAATAATTCAATTTAAATAAGTTCAATGATGCTCTAATAGTTTCGCCCTTAAAAAAATATAAGATCCTTGTGAACAATATCTTGGCATCGCAACAATAATATAAGCTCTTTAATTATTTACAACCTTTGGAAATTTGAAATAAAAAAATATTAATTTTTCATATTATAGGAATTAAAGTTTCAGACCAGAAGATAACTTTGAAAGATCTAACACCATTATGGCAAAAATAAATTCTATGCTTACGTTTTAATGAAAGGTGTGGATCAAATACTAAAGCCAATATCATTGCGGAGGGAACTGAAGCTATTATTGAGAAAAGCTTTATCGTATTTCTCTCTCTCTCAGTTAACTGTTGCCAAACTCCTCACTCTCATTTATTTCGGGATGTGTTGTGTTGGGTTAAGAAGGAGCTACTGGTAGCCTTGACTAACTAGTATTGAGAAATTTGTATTAAATTTAATAATTACCACACAAAAATGAGGTAATGACAAGGCTATTGCCCAATAGTAACCATGAAGTTATCTCAGCGATGATATACAGTGTAGCACCTTCTACTTGTTGTAAGATCCCCAAGAGTGAAGCTAGAGGTCAGCGAAATCCTAAAATGATGTCCTGACTGACCTGGAAGCTATCAGTAGCATGGTAGCAGGTACATTGATGGATTTCGCTATGTCCATAACTTATAGGCTATATCATAGTGGAGTGAGTAGCTCAGGCTAAGATTGCTACTTTTCAGGGTAAACGAAGGGAACATAAGATATGGCCATGGTATAATCCATCAAATTAAGACTGCTACCATTCAGTTTAAGTGTAGTGACATTATAATCTAATAAAATGAGTACCAAAGATATTGTTACTAAAGTGGTAATAAGACTTTAAAACAAACCTTGGAATAAATATTTAAAAATTATTTTGAGATAAGAATGAAACAATATACCGATCATTGATTTCCACAATCAAATAGTTACTAAATTTGGTTACGAATATGTCTAAGCTTTTATATTTATCGACCACATTAAGGAAGACATAGTAGACACACAAACATAAATAACTAATCAAGCCGTTCCTTTACGGGGTAGGCAAGTAACTGTGCATGTAGCTCAATAAAGAACCACTCTGTACTTAATCCATCCTCATTAACTTTCCTCGCCCTTCCCTATCCTTTAATACCTACTCCTTTTTCTTCAACAACATGCAAACACCGAATCATATAATATGTTTTATTCTTAAATCTCTTTGTGTTTCTATTTTAACACATTTATCTACAACATTTGGCCAAGTACTATTACACGGCCTACCACTTAATCTTATCCACACACTCATCCATAATATATTTATATCGTTTCTCAACCCACACTCATCCTCTCAACGTGTCAAAACAACGTAGGATGATTCTTTCACATTGATATATTGGACTCCCCTTCAAACCGCAATCCTTCACTATCCATTCATTACTGACTCCGTCCATATAAGTTTTTCTTAATGCATTTATTAGATATCTCATTTAAACAGCATTCACCTTGCTCTTGTGTTTTTCCAGACAAACCCATGATGCACATACATAAATAATGTTGGCGTTAACATTATTTTATATTCTGTAATCTCTGCCTATTCCGATACTACTTCATTCTTTTTAATAGTCCACATACATCCAAATACTCTCCGAGATGAATTCACGCATCTATCGATTTTACCATCTATCCCTATGTTTTTCCAGAAAAGTATGCACAGATACACAAAATCATTCACTTGTTCCAACAGTTTTTCATTTATACTAATCTGACAATAATTTATTGATACGTCCTTATCAACAACTATCACCTTAGTTTTGGAAACATTTAAACAAATATGCGTTCTATCTGTCACCAAATACAAATGATTTAGTGCTCTCTGTAAGTCATTTTGACTCTCATCTATTATTACAGCTTTATCTGCATATAACAGCACTCTCCACATTGTCCATAAATATACCAACCTCATCCTCGACAGCATACCTCATACATTTATCCATGATAATAATATTGGACAACCATGAGGACATAATACAACTTTTTCTAAAATACGGTTCTTTGTCAAACCATTCGCTCAACACTCCATCCACCCTGACGCACGCTTTACTTCTATCATACACCGTCATAGTTGCATTAACTATACTTGCATTTACACCATACTCCCTAAGAACATTCCATAAACTAACCATTTGATCAAAGCTCCATCCACCATAACACACGCTTTAGTTCCATCTTAGCTCATAATAATTGAATTTACTAATCATGCATCTACGTCATACTCTCTACGAATATTCCATAACATATTCCTATTCACACGATCGTACTTTCTCTAGATCAACGAGTGTACCATAAACTTTCTTCCTTACTTCCATACATCTCTTAATCACTTGCTGCTTCGCAAATATCTTGTCCATGCTATTTATACCTGGCATGAAACTACATTTCACACAGTAAATCTTGTCCGCATATTTTGAGTGTTCCCTCTCAATTAAAACATCCCCAAAACTTTGCTGTTGTACCCAACAAACTAATTGCCTAATAATTCTTAAATTCACGTCGTAGACAAGGGGTGAATTTAGTACATTTGACGTTAATAGGGTATTTGATGTATATAATGGATTGTTATAGTACCTACCAGTACATACTAGAGAGATGTAGTCACTAACCACCGACCACATGAACGAAGACGTAGTAGACGAGGGGTGGATTTGAGGACACTTGATTCTGTTAGTGTCCTTGATGTTTATAATGGATTGTTATAGTACCTACCAGTACATACAAGTGAGATGTAGTCACTTACTGACCACATGAAGGAAGACGTAGTAAACGAGGGGTGGATCTGAGGACACTTGATGCTGTTAGTGTCCTTGATGTATACCATAGATTGTTATAGTACCTACCAGTACATACTAGAGAGATGTAGTCACTAACTACCGACCACATGAAGGAAGACGTAGTAGACGAGGGGTGGATCTGAGGACACTTGATGCTGTTAGTGTCTTTGATGTATATAATAGATTGTTATAGTATCTACCAGTACATACTAGTGAAATGTAGTCACTTACCGACCACATGAAGGAAGACGTAGTAGACGAGCGGTGGATGTGAGGACACTTGACACTCGTAATGTCCTTGGTCCCTCTCATTAGCGAATTGTATATGCAGTCTCCAGTCGTTGGGAGGAGTGTAGCTGAGCGAGTACCGAGAATCACTGCTGTACGTGTGAACTCCAAACGTTATCAGCTGCAGCTGGTCCTCTTTACGACGTACCCATGACACCTGCAATAATATAATTAAAAACCACTTATTATAAATAAAAGTTTTATTAATAAATACAAATATATATATATATATACTTAATATAAAATAATGATATATATTCGCTAAACATATGTATATTTAAACTTAATATCCCTATGTTCCTAAAAAAAATTAAATTGGTCATCACATTTTTCCAATAACAATAACTACAAGATAGCTTTGACCAATTTAATTTATTTCAAATCTCAAACAATAATTTAAAGATATAATAAGTAACTTTTAATTTGTTAAAAATATTATATTTTGGGTTTGGAAACATATTTTAATGCTTGTGTGAGTAGAAATTTCTTAAATAAGATAGGATTGCACACATTAATATACATATTGTTGCTATTATTTAAAATGCTATAATTTTGTGCCGTTTTAAAGGTACATTAGCCAAAATACAATTAACTTACAGAAATACAAAAGTGTTAATTTTATAATAACTTTAGTATAATTGTAGCGTTGGACTACATGAGTAAACATAGAAAATCCTAAGCCTACCCCATTTTTATGACGGCCGGAACCACACGGAACACTAACGCGAGTGAATATTAGACACACCTTCTCGGAACCGCGACGAAAATAATACTGTTTTCTAATATTGTTATGTGATTGTGCCAAAGACCCTGATTAGCAAAGAACTTGTGCTGTGAAGATAACCTACTCGCCCTATTCTCGGATGATTGGGAAAATGTATAGAACTTTGTAGAAGCTATGTTGTCATGCGTATGTTTTGTTCCCGATTGTTACTGATTGTGACCCCCACCCCGTTTTACCGGTCTCTCCTTTTTTGGGTTGTGTGATTATATATATATATATATATATATCACACAGGTGATACACAGGTAAAACGGTCTCTCATTTTTTTGGGTTGTGTGATATATATATCACACAGGTGATACACAGGTAAAACGGGGTGGGAGTCACAATCAGGAACAATCGGGATCAAAACATGCGCATGACAACATAGCTTCTATAAAGTTCTTTACATTTTCTCGATCATCTTAGAATATATATTGGTGCCTGAGCAATCAGAGGCCACTCTTGGACTAGATCGCATTTGGAGAAGGAGAAGCTCCGGCTTCGATTATATTAAAATAATGTAAGATCTAAATTCTTTTTCGGCTTCTTTATCTTTTCTTTTTATCTAAATTAAATTTCTAAATTACTTTTTGGCATTTTATAAATAACTTTAAAATATGAAACATAAATATAATAGTTGTAAATTTCGTTCTTACTTTTTCTATGTTAATTAGTCGCAGGGTCAAGGCGTTTATATCGCTAGTCGATCTGTATTCTGTTTCTGGGTAATGATCGATTATAAACCTTTGGGTGTTATCGATATTTTGTCTTTGCATATATTATTGATCTCGAATGTGGTCACTATTTTGATATTTGGTTTCTTTTTGTTGGATAAAACTTAAAACATGGTCGCGGGAACATTAAACTTATTGAACGTAAATAAACGATATGTTTATCAAGGACGTCCTCATATTAACGTATAACTAATTATTATTTTTACCAAATATTATGGAATTGTATGAAATAATGTAAATAGGTGGATAGAATTTAGGGTAAATACTATATGGCTTGTTTAAGCGTTTTATTGGTTTATATTCTGGGTGTTGGGAAATACACTCTTGGTAATTAACTATTTAAGGATAACTTAGTTGATGATAAGTTTTCTCTAGTAACCTAATGAACTCATGACTAATTTTGAGATAACCTTTTAACGAGCTGAACCCATTTCATGCTATATGGTTTGTTTGTAATAATGACGTTCAAGTTAAATGATTGATGTTTTCTATTATATACACGTTGTAATTCTTTTAATAGTACTCGAACATTTTGATAACGTCTCAGATATTTTGTGAATATTATTTATATATTTTCTCACAATATTGAATGTTTGTCAAATAAATACCAATTTGACTCAAATTCTGCTCTAATTCATAATATTGTTCCACCATTACCTAGGTATATGAGGTTAAGTTATATGTTTGTTCTTTTATGGTAAACTTAATTCAGCAGTAAATATCTTTTTTTACTAACTCTTTAGATAAACAGTTTTTATATTTAATTCCACAACTGGTGGGAGTTGCGAGGTCTGGTTTTCGAATGTTTGGCCTAAAATATTCAAAGCACAGAATTCCAAGCACTCGCTCCTACTGTCCCCTTTTTTTTGACCCTATTAGATTTTGTTGTTTTTTGGACCTCCTGCTTTTCCTTAATTTAGTAAAGGATGGTTCATAATTTTAATTAATAATTGCTTAGTTTTATGTTTGTTTATTGTTTAGTAATAATATACGAACCAATATTATTAAGAATTTTCTCTATTTAATTTTTAAGTAAAGACAACTATAACAATGAGAATATTAAAAATTTTAAAGGCGTCAACTACTCAACTAAATACCCTTATAGAATTTAAGAAGATTTTTACTATAAATGATAAATTTAGCTATTTTGTCACTATCTCAGCGGCTCCATGAGAACCCCTAAACTCCAGACCTCTAAGTTACATAACATCCACAACCTCCCTTCTCATTTAACTACTCTCATCACCACATACATATTCTAAGCTGTAGTTCTATATCTACACTGCAAACATATGGCCTACCTAAATATTTGTTTCGAATTTACACCTATGAAACCATGAATGGAAAAAAGTACAATAATAAAATATTGAGATAACACAGTGTTAATATTAAGTATACTATAATTTAAGCCAAATATTCCACTCTTACTTGTAGCATGATTTGTATACTACCGAAAAAACTATGGGTTTTAATAATATATGGTACAAAAAATCATTTAAAATATATTATTTACTGTACTAGAACCAATTATTTTATTGTTTTACTTTAATTTAACAAAACACAAACAAAATTAGATTTATATGATTTTATATCTAAATTTATAATGATAAAACAAAACCAGATTAGAAAGGTATTATTTTTAATAAGTTTAAAATAAAATATCATTGTTTTATTTATACCTAAATATTTGTGGGTTTGTTGTTAAACTGGTTTATAGTTCTTCAATAATAGTAATGCTGCAATTTAGAAATTCTATTAAAGTCTATTAAAAACTCGTTAAAAAACTATGAATCTCATGATTACTTATAAATAATAGTATAATAATAAAATTGGTGTATTAGTGTTTTGAACTATATTTGGAGGGCTTCACTCTTTGGGATTATACCTAGGAAAAAAAACACCTTTCCTTCAGCTGGTAGTGACATGACTCTAGACTTCTAAGTGTGCTCGGGAACCCTCTTTGGATGCTGTTATAATTATTTTTTAATAATGGCACTATCTTCAAAAAGGTCTGATCGAAATCCTTACAAGATATTTAGAGAAAAAATGGACTACAATATTGAACCATCTAAATAAAATGAGTCAATAAATGATTTATACTAAAGTCCGTTCACCGTAGGAATTGTTTTCTGAAAGGTCTTTTTCCCTACCAGAAATATATTATAGAGTAGGATATTTGTAGGAAAAAAGACCTTTCAGAGAGTGATTCCAACCGTGAATGGAGTATAGGTGAAACTAAAAAAAAATACACAATATTTGCATCATTATATATGTTATTACTATTGTGACATTGTTTTCACATCCCAATAATTAATATTGACGTCCGAGTAGATACATTTCTAATAGTACAAATAATAAATTATAATATTATGTATATATATATATATATATATGTCATATAAATATATAGACACCGGGTTATCATTTCACCTAAATATCACCTAAATATCTCGAAAACCACGCTTTGCGGAAAAAAAGTGTTGGAAGCAAAAGTTGTTTGATTTTGATTGGGAAGTAAGGTGATGATGTTAGTATGACCTTGTCTGACGTTGCTAGGGTCACGTTAAGTCATTTTGATTTTTTTAAAATTGGAAACACTGTTTTTTATCGTATATTCTTGTAGCTCCAGTCATATCATTTTCAAAATGGTGGTGTTAAGCTTTGTAAAGTAAATTTATAAAGGGATATGAGCCTCACTAGTTTCAGCATTGCCGGTGCTGGTGCGGCATTAGGATGTTTCATAGGTACCGCGGGAATGTAGAAGTGTTTGATTGAGTCCACGTGATAATTTACGCGCGCACACGTGTGTGTGTGTGTGTGTGTGTGTGTGTGTGTGTGTGTGCAGGTTTATTTGTATTTGTAAAAGAGTAAACAAAATAATTATTTATAAAACGTCTATCTTTTATTTTTATTTTAAAGTATGTTTTCAAAATGCTCCACATTATAAGCTAAACAATGATATAGTCTATTTTGGAATTCATTTCTGACTTTTCATAAGGTTGCTTTTGTAATACATCTACATGCCCTTGTTATTCTATTTTTTAACTTTTCGAAACTTACTGGTTTGTTCCATAAATTTGAGACTTAAAACATCCCCATGAATAAAAATCTAGTGGTGTTAAATCAGGGGACCTTGGCGGCCACTCTACTGATCCTCTTCTACGAATCCATTGTCTAGCCTCTGGCGAACTAGTAGTGTATGGTGAGGGCGGGGGGTGGGGGAGAGGGACTCCGTACTGCTTAAAATATAGAAGATCTTCATCAAGCTCCACGTTTCCTTATTGGTTTGGTTTATTTTATAGGGTGTGGACTATGGACTATGAAAGGATGAATAGATTCTTCAAGAAATAACAAGTATTTTTCACCTGTCAAATTTCCGTCAGTAAATATCGAACCAATAATCGTGCCACTTAATATAACTGCCCAAACATTAATTTTCTCTGGCCACTGAGTATGTCCATTGGTAAAAATACGAGGATTTGGGTAATTTAAATAACGACAGTTGTGTTTATTGGCAAAACCATTTAAGAAAAAAGTGAACTTGTCGGAAAAGCAGTTACATTCTAATAACAGTGAATTCGCATTCAATAAGTCAATCATTTCTTTTCAAAACTGTACTTTCCTATCAGGGTAATATTCGCTTAATATTTGATGTACCTGAATTTTATATGGATAAAATTTATTCAATATTAAGGTCCTATGAACCGAACCAATTGATACACCAGTAGCATTAGACACTTCACGCACTGAGTTGTTTGTATTTGCTAAATAATGAACCAAAACTTCCACTCGAGCTACTTCATTCAACACTGAACGCCCTGTCCGTTTTTTGTTTGAGACAGATCCAAGTTCTTTAAATATTGAAACAAGATCCAAAACCTAACTATGTGATACGTTTTTATCTTGATGTCTTTGGTTGAAAACTGTAGCCGTTCTTCAAGAACAATGATGCTCTCTTCCATACAGAAAAAATAATTCCATTCTCTCTTGCAGACTGTAGACCATTTTAAAAAATCCGTAGAGCCTGCTTCAGATGTCCACAATAGAAAGTAAAAGAGATAACTACGGTACTTTATTTGTAGCTGGTATTGTTTTTAAATATGATGCTTTGTTTGGCTCTCAGGCAACCAATACCCTCTGCGAATACAGCTAAACACACATACAAACACGTCTACCTTCCCGCGGTATGTATGAACCATTATAATGCCGCACCAGCGCTGGCGATACTGAAATATTGAGGCTCGTATCCCTATAATAATTTACTTTCCAAAGCTTGACAACACCATTTTGAAAATGTTATGACTAGAGCTACAAGAATATAGAATAAAATATATTGTGTTCTATTAAAAAAAAACCAAAGTGGCCTTAGCAACGTGAGACAAGATTATAATACAGTTACCAACTTATTTCCCCCTCAAAACCAAATAACGTTTGCTTCAAACACTCTTTTCCACAAAGCGTTGTTCCCGGGATATTTAGGTGGAAAATTTTCCAATTAATACCCAGTATAATACAGGAGAGTTAAATTAAAAGTTACAAATTATGAATTTATATGCCTTATGATTAAAAATAAATACTGTTTGACCAGTGTAAATTAATTTACAGTAACTATTAGGTGAGTTAAGCTTATTAAGTAGAATATAGATTGTATGGATAATATTTAAAAAATATATAACTTAATAAAATTAGTATTTTTTCCTTCTAAACGTTTTAATAGTTTCTGATGTTGGATTAAAGAGATACATTTATATTTAAATATAAAGTTTTCAGATCTCACTAGGGAAAAAATATGTCCATGATGATTCCTTCCAAGATACTGATTTAAGATTAGTTTCTTCTTTCATGTGGAAATATCTAATTTCACTCAGTAAAAACACACAAGATGAGTACGAGGCTTATAGCTCACTTTAGATAGATTTTAAACCCACTTTATCATTAAAGGTGCTTGATTCTTAGTATTGTTCGCAAGCATGAATATATATATTTCGTCCGAGAATAATGCCCTAATTTTTTTCAAACAATGTTCCAAGTGTTTTCTTCTTGAACAAAACTTTAAAAAAACGTTATTTTAAACTAGTCCACGTAGGATATTGAATTTTGTTGGTTTATTAGTGAACTATACATTATTTTATTTTGTATTACGCCATAACATCTCTGGCCATCCCAGTCCACTGCTTTACCAAGAGTTCTAGCTAGATCTCACACACAGACAAAACTGCCACTTCTTACCCTAGAGGCAACATCAAAACACTCTTATCACCTTGGACGCAACATGCCACCCAACTTGAAAGGAAGTACTTTCAACTGTTAACTGGATATGATTGACAAAACAATCCATACAAAAGCTAAAAATAATACAGATGTCAATAAACGTGAGCAAGCACATTCAGATACAATTAATAATAGATGAATAAATAGCTTTGAGCATATAAAGTTTACTAGTAATTTTGAACACAAACAACAGGAAAGTTTCTTTTGTTCTTTATGAATGTATGTCACTTTTCATTTGGAGTAGACAAATTCTTCCAACGGCTTTTTTGATATTCCCGATGACGTTTTGATGGTGGCAACATGCACCGACTTGTCGCTTCCAGGATGAAGTTTTACTATGTGAGCTAAATTCCATTTGGGAGGGAGGGGGAGTTTTCATCCCAGAGGAGTATCATATCACCTTTTTTCAAGCTCGGTTGTTCGGTTGGTCCATTTGACCCATTTCTGCTAGAGCTGAGTTAGATATTCCCTGGACCAGCGAGTCCAGAAGTGCTGGATTATTTGTTGTTCTCACTGACATCTAGAGATTCTAGAAATATTTGTTGTTTCTAAGTCTAGATCCACCATTGTAGGGAGTTCATCTCCGATTAGTAAATGTTCTGATGTTAAGGGGGACAAGTAACTGAGATCAGAGGACATGGGAATTAAAGGGCAGGAATTAATACAATCCTCTATTAAGCTTAGTCAAGTGTACATCTCTTCAAATTGTAATGAAGCAATTCCCACAATGCATATGAGATGATAATTCCCTGATTAACCTGCGGCTTCTCAGAGTACTCCCAAATGAGGGTATTGTGGGGGAATGAAATGCCATTTGATCTCATCTCTTGTCAACAAATCCTTTACCTTATGTAAATGAATCTAAGATGTAAAAAGATGATCTCGAAGTTCACGATTGACACCTAAAAAGTTTGTTGCATTGTAGGAATAGATATGAGAACATTTGCCCCAGAGCCATAAACTGTTTTAAGGGTCCCAGGAAACATTCTGTGGTCAGATCACTTACTAGCTCTACATGCATTTAATTTGTTGCAAAGCAGAAACAAACTGCTATGAAGGTTTTTTTACTGTGGTATTTCAACTTCGACCACTAGGTCGGATGTACCCTGGAATACAATAATCAACTCCAGTGTGTAATATTGAAAGCGTTGGTTGTAATCTATGCTGTGGTAACTTACCCATGAGTTGAAGTGTGGACTTAGAGTTATCCTTGAAAATTTTCACATAATTATGAACTATATGACGCGTTAAATTGCATCCAATTAGTGGCCAGTGTACCTGTCGTATGGCTGCAATTAGTGCCTGTGGCCCAGAGTGTAATTGTTTCACATGTTCATGTTGTACGATCAAGTACGTTAGTTATTTATGAGTGGATAAGACCAATTTATGTTTATGATTGTATGGTACCAGAGCCTTTTAAATTCTGCCTCCAAATCTGACTGTTCCATATGTGTCAATGAATTGAGATAATGTTTTGAGTTTACTCTTTGGGCTAGCTTGCTTGGAATGTAATAAGTCACAAAACTATGCTGCAAACTCAATGCGTTGAACATACTTAATACAATGTTAAGAGCAGTATGTAGTTATTTTTCGCTTAATGGTCCCGTCTTCCTGTCAATTAAAAATGGGTTCATAGTTATTATAGCCAGGAAACAATAAGCTGTTATTCACTGCAATGTAATCAACGATGAGTACTCGTAAATCAAGGTTTGATGCTCTGTGGCTATCATTGTAGCTGTCGATTTACGTATTTATGGTAAGTCTACTGAGTCTTCTGGCTCATGAGTTGGTGTATAATCTGGTTCATTTACTAGCCAAGGTAGTCCATGCTACCATAATTCTGCATTAAATATTTGTTTGAGTGCCATGCTTCTGGAAATATAATCAGCAGGATTTTCTTTCAAATGTACATGTGACCATTTATACGTCTTATAATGATACTGATTTGGAACCTTCTCATATATTTAAAGACTCTGCATTTAGTATTGTTTAAGTGCCATTCCCCTGGAAATATAATCACCGGGATGATCTTGCGAACGTACATGTGACCATTTATACAGCTTTTAATGATACTGATTTGGACCCCTCCCTTATATTTAAAGAGTCATGGATGAAGTGCATTTTTATTTAAAGCATTGCATATAAAATATCCTTTCAATACTTCATACATGGAGAATCACGCACTTTTCATAAATAATTTCAAAGGATTGCTTCATTAAAACTTATATTTTCTTTCGAAAAATCAACTCGGTAGTATTTACCAAAAAAAGCAAGTTACGCTAGCTCTCTCTATCCAATAGGAAGCTAGCCTTCACGACACCTATGACCAGGATGCTTTCGATTTGTTGGTTTTGACACTGGTCGCGAGAGGTGAAAGGGGCAAGTGGTGGGCTTTTTGTTGGGTGCCACTCTTAGAATCTAGGAGAATAATAATAATAATAATAAAACACTTTACCTCGGCTAATTCAGACAATGGCACGACGACTCTCAATACTCGAGACCACTGGGGAATACTTAAAATAAAACATGAACAATTTAAATAAAATGGATTGTTGACATATAATGTAATTTAGACTACAATAAAAATAGATGTATAAAATAACAATTATTGGAACTTTTGTGGGTTTATTATTCTTTCCTTTTTTATCGCTTACCAATCCTACCTATGGAATTCCGGATAGTTATAATTATAATTGGACAATATAAAATAGTTTGTTGAGACAAAAAGAAGAAAAGAAATAAATTCAATACAATTATTATTTAGACATAAAATAAAATGTTACTTAACTATCTTAATTAGATAGTCTTTCTGAAAGTTCTTACATGAATTCTGATATTTGATAAAAAATAATCATATGACTTTAAAGTTGAAGAGTTGGCTTGACCTCACCCATGAATTAGTCCATTCTGAAACAAAACCAACTTCAGAAATTTGTTTCACTTTATTAATATTAACTCGTCCACAATTCTTAAAAAAAAATGTTAGTCTAGCTCTTGTACATCTACTTAGCTTTCCATTTGCTACTCGCATTTTACTTTACAACCATTAATTTACTTTAAAAATAAATTAAACCAAGAGCTCCACAAATTTGGCTTCATGTTAGACCAACACCGAGAAAGAAGACCTAGTCTCCTACAAAAAGTCTTCCAAAATCAAATTTAAAAATGTTCTATTCTGTACTTCCAAGTCCAAAGAGAAAACTAATATATTAAAACCAAAAGATAAACTGTTGGCTATGGACTAGGGATAAAAATCAAATACAATGCAGGCTTAATATAAATAATGAACTGTATGCCAATGAATGTGAACAATGTTTTCTTAAAGAACTAAATGTTTATTTCTTTCTGTCAGAATTGAAAAGCGAGCTATTTTGGAGTTATTTACATCTTGCCTTGTTTCCTCTTTTACAATCACTAGGCTCGCTACTCACTTTTTTGACAGATCTACGCATGCAATGAAAACAATCATGGTTGAAATTCAAAATAAATAAAAGAAGCGTCAACAAACTTCTTATAAGGATAATTAATATGTTTAATAAAAGGTAAGTGTTCTTCCTTAAGTCAAAATTGCTTATTTAAGTTATTTAAAACAATGTTGTATGTTGTTCCTTCTGTCCTTTTACTTTAATGAATGGATGTAAATAGTATTATTTGTCAGGCCAGCAATAGAGTGGCTTAACTTTGAAGTGCTTAATTTCAAACGAAAATAAAATTAAAACTCTTCACCAAAATTAGAAAAGTATAGAGAAAATATGGTAGGGTGGCAAATAACGTCACACTATCAAAATTTAAACTTGAGCTAATTTCGAAGTAGATAAACGTTACTATCCCAAGAGCCTCTGCGCATGCTACCTATTTTTGTGTGTGATCAGCTCTTTCCGAATGATAATCATTTATGTGGAATCTCTCTGACCAAATACTATACATCTCACTTCTTTTATTATCATTTCAAACGAGACTCGCTATTCACTTGTCATGAGCAGATAATCTCTTTAGTAACTATGGCCGACAACGAAAATGAAAAAGAAGATCTCAACAGATGATTTCAAAGAAAAAAATAGTTTAATAAAGACGTAAGTTTTATCCCGTATTTCCAGATCCATTACTAATGTTATTTTAAACTCTGCTGGATGATCTTACCTCCGAATTCTTTAGATTATACTTAAAGAGTGTTTGACATGCATTACAACATATTATGGTATGTTGCGGACGAACTTCAAAACAAAGTGTAATTCACACCCAAAAAATTAAAAATCATGAAATATATTTACAAATTGGAAAATAAAAGGTAAACAATAGAAGTGTATCAAATAATACTGAAACATGCAAATTGGATTATCAAATATAGATTTGACGATGACAGAAGATTAAATGTATTGGCACTATCTCAACGCTTGAAGATCTCTAATAGATTCCAGTTAAAAACAAAATGTTAAATATCTTGTCTTAAAAATTAATTGTTTTTCAGAAACTCTTTCTAGAGATAAACGAGGATTTACACTTCACTTTTAATAAATACTCTAAATTACGAAACCTTCTATACAAACAGCATTTGTTTTAGCTGTACCATCTAACAGGACACTAAAATGATATCAGACCACAGAAATGTGTTCATCTTTGTCAAAAAAAACCTTTAAATCTTTAATTGTAATTTCCTGTTTAGACTAGTATATATAAGAGAAAAGTATAAGCACAAGTAGTTAAAATAACTTAAAAAATTATTAAAATAACTTAAATACGGTAAAATATTAATATAATAGTAATGTTTAAAGTAAGTAGTACATTAACTAAAAGATATTAAGTATAAAAATTGTTCTTTAATTAAGCTAAATGTAGAGGAAATAACGTATTTAGCATAGTGAAATATTTCGATGTTAAAGGTTTCTTCAACAAATAATATATAGATCCTTAAAAATAATATTACAATATAATGAAGAAATGGGTGTATTTATAACTTAATAACATATCCATAAAAAGTCTTATAAAATAAACACATAATTTTGAATATTGATCAATCAAAAATACTTATCCATAAAAACTGTTACTAGTAACATTATCTACTTGGTGATTTCAAGGATTATTTGCCAAGCGGGTTTCATCTTAACTTGACGCACCTAAGGAGTTTAAGCAGTATCGCACTCAGACGCCATCGTAATAGATAGAAAGAGAGGGAAGAAAATGAGAAGTTCGCCCTGATATGGTTCATTTTTATGTTCTGATAAACCTTTCCCTCTTTCTCTGAAGAGTTTATACAGTCACTTTAATATGGGCGCCTTGAAAACGTAGACATGCTTTTTAATTTTAGATTTATCTTGATTCATACTATATATATGCATTTGCTTCTACGGAATTTTTAAATCTACATGCTGGCAGGAAGATTACTAGAGGTAATTTTCATATCCTAAGTTGTAGAAGATTTATAAAACATATTTTTATAAAAAATATATTAAAATATAAAAATAATAATTTTTTGACACTGTATATATATATTTTATAATTTATAGTCTTTGTTTTAATGTTATATATTTAAAATCTCTAAGTGAAAGGCAACTCCACTAACATGAGAAATCCTCTCTTGATCTGTCGTGATGTCACGGGGAGGCAACATCCTTGAAGCCATTACTTTATGTGGCGGAAACCATTAGACTATTTATGCTGAGGAATGTGATGGACAACGAGCTGAAGTTTGCCTGACATCCAGTATAGATCAACTAAGTGGCATTATCTTTAAAAAGAGATAAAGTGTAATATATTTTGCTTTTATTTAGATAGTGAATATATTTTTTAATAAAATGTTAAATTTCAAGATACTAATAGTTTAATTGTTTCAGCCATACATTTTTTTAAATATTAATTGGTGTGCCTCAAAGCGGCCATCAACATGATAAAATTACAATTAGTTGTCTTGACTATCGTATCAAATTCAAAGATTTTAGAGTAAAAATTAGTTTCACCATATTTATTTTAAAATACATATTTTAGTGGATTAAAAACCATAACAAATAATAATGTTAGTTTTTTCTGTATTTAAACAATACAACATAGTTTCTCAAATCTTACGTTTAAGAAAATATCTTAGATTGTTTTGAATTACATTATTGGTGTGTATTCTGATGTATTTAAGATAAAGCGAGGGGTGACCTGGTGGTCTAGGGGTAAGGTGTCAGACTTATGTGCTGGCGGCCGGGGTTCAATCCCCAGCCCCGGCACAGATTTTTCTGATTACCAAACCCTTCTTCACCTCTGACAAGATATCTTGTGAATGTGGGGAATGCCAGGCCTCCACCGTGGTTCGGATTCCACGTTAAACTGTAGGTCCTTCATTTCATCTCACAATCACCCTACCATTACACATTAGCGTAAGTGCGTATAACCCGAACGGGTAGTAAGATGCGGTGCTAATAATAATAATAATGATGATAAAGCGAGGGAGATAAATACCTAACATTTATAGAAAAACTAAATTCAATGTGGTATTATAAAATATTAAATTTGTTAACAATGGTAATCCCTCATCAGCGGGCTAAGGGCATAAATTACAAACTCATAAGATTTTGTTTGTCGGTTAAAGAATGGTTGGGATTCAAGTCCCAGTCAAGTGTACTTAGAATAACATTTGCTAAATGGTTTATCAAGTTATCACTCCATGCATATTACTTACATCTCTTCTTTGTTCTACCTACCTAGTCCCTAGTTCAAGGGTGTAGTGATAATTATGGCGTACAGCCCGGGTGGATAGTGAGACGCGAAGATAGTGAAAAAGCAAAAATAAAAAGCAAGCGCTGAGATTGATCTTTAGATTCTCTATAAAGTACTGAAAAACCGAAAATTTAAATTTCGCTTCCCAATGATTGTTCAAAATGATCATAAATATACATTAATGAGTTAATAGAAGAAGAGTTTATAAGTTATATAAATATTTACCCGAACTTGCATAGAAGACAAAGGATAAATCTTTCTGGAAAAATACCCAGATTAGCTTACACACAGACAGGATTAAAATACTGATCTCACGTCTTCAGTGAAGGAGACCTAGCGATACCTATGCCCTTTTCATTGATCCCACTGGTGCGGGTGGCTTAGAAAACTAAACTAAATGGATTAAGTAAAATATCACTCATAAGAAAGTAATTGGTGTTCAGAAACTTAAATCCCAAACTGCACATAATGTGTGTTTGAAACAAAATTAATACAGGGAACAGGCAATTTATGCTAATACCATTAGATTTTGTTCAAAGTTTCAGCGTACAATGCAAGGAGAGCCAATCTGTTCAAGCATGCATGTACAAACGGTTGCATAGTAATTAAGCATTCGTACTGCACATGTAATAATGACCCGCACTTTATACGATGTAGTACCACTAATGATGATCCTAAGAACATATTCTCATTTCTACATGGACTGGTGTGTTGTTTACTATTAATTATGACATATTCTTCATCGTGCCGACAAGGTGTGCATTGTGGTGCACCTACAGTAGCCCCATGACTTATTTGGTGCTGACTGACAGCTCACAGCTGACTTCTGACAGTCAACATTTAGGTATATACCTAAATTTTGACCGTCAGAAGTGACAGCTGCTAAACACATGTTTTTACAGATCATTTGATCCGGCGTAGGTATACATAATTTGGTCTGGTAACGTTTCAAAGACGTCAGTTAGCACCAAAGAAGCCATGTGGCTACTGTAGCTCCTATGTAGCATATTGTACAATCATGCTTTCACAGCTTTGATCTCACGGCCCTATACCCTGAAATTTTAATACAATTTAATAGAATACCGTAGTTTATATTACTTTTGGTTCAAACAAATTATGTGTGCAGTTTTGGCGTTTAGTTTCTGAAAACTCCGTATAAAGAGTAGAAGACTTAGCCGGTGAACTGTGTAACGTCACGCGTTGAGAGCCAAATGTAACGTCACACGTTGCTAGCCATATTCTAACACTCCACACAATCTAAATCTGTATGAGTGGATGCTAGTTTATAGATACTTAAAACTTCCATATACTTCAGAGTGTAGTTAGTTTATTTTCACATGAATTTAAAATTACAGTTGAGCCAGTTCTTTCAAACGTGTAAACATTGTACATATTATACATTAAATAGACAGTGTGCTCATCTATTCATACATCTTGATATGATCGTCGAAAACACGTCTACTCTATTAGATATCAAGCGGGGGAGAGTGCTTCAACAAGAAAAGCGTATTTCTTAGCTGAGGACGGTGAACCCTGTGTTTCATACTATCGAACACAGATCACTACTTGATTTCTTTCCATCGACCAATGGGGTTATTTTCTACGAGCGCGAAAATTAAAACAGACGCGGCGTTACTCTGCACCTGCTATTAATTACTGCGTAATACAACCCGGAAATAAACCATGCTTCTGACACATGCAGCTAAACGAAAGAAAAATAAAGAAACATGGCCGTAGTTTAGAAAATATAAGTTAAATTTAAATTAACTGAAAATAAGAAATATGAATATATTTACTCTAAAATATGATCCCAAATATTAATAGGGGCAGGAAAATCGATATCATTACAACTGGGCTCTAAGACAATGATGATATGTTTAAATCAGTTTATAAAAGATTTTAATATGAATATGTAATATTAGGTAATAAGAATAACCCAATAAATATTTATGTACTGAGTGCTCACTGGTAGATACTGTTGCATAAATTGGTTTGGTTCATAAGACAATAAAATTAAATAAGTTCCATCCGTATAAAATGCAGCCACATCAAACATTAAGCGAAGATGATCCTGATAGGCGACTACAGTTTTGCGAGAAACTATCGAATTATTGAATGTAAATCCATTGTTATTAAAATGTGTATGCTTTTCTGACGAAAGCACTTTTTTCTTAAGTGGTTTTGTAAATAAACCCAACTGTCGCTATTGTAGTGGTAAAAAAAACTCATATTTTTACTAAAGGACATATACAATGGCCAGAAAATAAACGTTTGTTTTGGCAGTTATATTAGGTGGCACGATTATTGGTCCAATATTTACTGACGGAAATTTGACAGGAGTGAAAATACTTAAAAAGGTTAAAAGAAGCTATTCATCCTCTCATAGTGCACACCTTACAAAATCAACTATACATAATGGAAATATAGAGCATGATGAAAATCTTTTAAATTTTCAGCAAGATGAAAACCACCCCTTGCCATACATTACTTGTTCGTTAATGGTTAGACAATAAATTTCATGGACAATGGATTGACAGAAGAGGGCCAATTTAGTCGCCAGCAAGGTCAACTGATTTAACGCCCCTAGACTTTGTTTATGGGAACATTTAAATTCCACTATTTATGGGACTGAACCCGAAAATATCAATGAATTAAAAAATAGGATAACAATGGCATATTGAAGTATTACAAAAGCAACCATACGAAAAGTCAAAAGGGAATTTGAAAATAGACTATATCATTGTTTAGCTCAAAATGGAGGGCATTTCGAGAACCTCCTTTATATTTAAAATTAAAAAAAGTGTTTGACACAATAATTATTTTACAAATACACATACACGTGGACAAATACATGTGTGCGAGCATACAGCACACAAAAACCTCTACCTTTCTGAGTTATGTTTGAATAACCAAATTCTAATGACACTCCCGTTGCCCGCGACTCCGAAACTTCCGAGGCTCATTTCTCGGGATGGTTTTTACTTTAAAAATCTTAAAACCACCAATTTTAAAATGGAACAAAATGATCTACAGGAATATGTAGTAAGCAATAGGGAGACTCATTTAAAAAATCAACGTGACCTTAACGTCACTTTAGCAACGACACCCAAGGTCAAACCAGCCTTACCACCTTACTTCCCCCTCAGAACCAAACAACTTTTGTTTAAAATATTTTTTCTGCAATGTATTGTTTTCGAAATATTTTGATGGAAATTTTCAAATTAACACTCGGTACAATATATATCTATGTTTCAAAAATTGTTATTAATATAAGCTGTAAATTGTTTAATATATATCAAATTACTCACTGTAAAGTGTAAACATAATGAGCAAAAAGTAACAAGTGGTAAGGTTCACTGCACAGACATTCCCTCTCTCTTTCTAATTTTAAAATAGAGACATTTACTAAAACCTTGTAAGATCTGCGAGACTAAATAATACACATTTTTGCAGATACGCTCTAACAAATATCATGATTTAAATAATAGACACCGTTACAGAAACATTGAGAAAATATGTATCTATCAGTCAATGTGTAGCAGCGCTTTATGACCATGGTAAATAAACATGATAGGATAAGGTTAAAATGCATGTTGACATAATATTTTAATAGAGCAAACAAAGCAAGCAATTACAAGATAGTTATCAAACCAGTATAAATAATTTTCAACGTTGACCGGCCTAATAGGCTAAAATATCAAACACAACAATAAGTTAATAACTGACTCACTCATAGAGTGAACTCGGCATGAAGTGCCATTGGTCTAATACCACAATTAAGCTCCGCTGGTTTTATAAACTATCGCCTCATTCTTTAAAAAAATGTAAAATTGTACTTCATAGAGCAAAATACAGAACTGAGATTATCTTAAGCTACTCACCGACGAGAGACAAGAGACTACAAACACAATATCATATTTGTTGCAACAAACATCTAATGGATAGTGACTGACCAGCAAGGTATGGTCAGAACCTACTTAAATTATAATACAAACAACCCTATCTTAAAAGGTGAGAACGATATATGCCAATGAAGCTAGCATGACCCAATTGAATCTGTTAAATAAGTTAAAGAGAATTGTCTATCTATCCCGGTTATAGAAATACCGGGAAAATATCTTAGGGAAATTTGTCATTCAGGATTCTAGGCCTCTATACAGTTAAGGCTGGCTAGTAACCAATTAGTATAGCCAGGTATCATGAATTAAACCACCACAATCAACCTAGGTGCCAACCACATACCAGACATAGGTATCATCAACAAGGCATCATGCCGCTCCTGAAGGCAGTCAGACATGAACATCAAATAAGGTGCAGGCCGTGGCCAGAAGGGCAGTAACAAACCCACAAGCTGTACACCGTTATCAAGTGAACAACAATGCGTGAAGCGCAAAGTTTCCACTAGAATAACTAGCCATTACTTAGCTAAGGCCTGGTACGACCTAAATTCCCCCTTCCCCGCCCGATGGCACAGCAGACCACAACAGGCTCATAAACGACAAGACCGGAGACACACTCCAATTAAACCATTGGTCTTAAGGACCCTGTATAAACACAAGAGATACACATAATCTCTCATGACATGCTCAACATGACTTTACCTAGGAAAACCTAACCTAATAATACATTTTAATAGTTAATAAACTCATGAATGACAGAAACTCTTAGCTTGTAAGAAAAAATACCTTTTAATTTACATGAAATAACATAAGAGTTTCCTACTCCCTTCTAAAGTAAAAGTAGGTGACCTGGTGGTCTAGGGGTAAGGTGTCAGACTTATATGCTGGCGGCCGGGGTTCAATTCTCGGTCCCGGCACAAATTTATCTGATTACCAAACCCTTCATTCACCTCTGAAAAGACATCTTGTGAGTGTGAGGAATGCCAGGTCTCCACCGTGGTTCGCATTCCACGCTAAACATTAGGTCCTTCATTTCATCTCACAATCACCCTACCATTACACATTAGCGTAAGTGCGTATAACCCGAGCGGGTAGTAAGACGCGGTGCTAATAATAATAATAATAATAATAATAATAGTAATAATCTAAAGTAAAAGTTTATAATTTACAAGTTATTTCTATTAGTCCGGTGAGTCTGACGGCTTTATCATCGTGACCACAATGCATTTTACTGTAGATCGAAAAGACGTCGGTTGTCGAATATTAGATAGGAACTGTGTTTTGTTCCAAGCTGACCGAGGCGATTTATACCAATTGAATAGACAAACCATAGGTAAGGGGGGCGGGGTTAGAAGCCTAAGAAAATTTCAAATATTCGACTATTTGGACTGTTTAACCGACACCATGATAGAGTGAAGGGGGAGAGAGCTAATCTGTTGTTTACATGGGTCAAGTTTCTTGGTAGGGAAAGGCTAGAGTGCGGCTTTTATCAAAGACCACTCACTTACTTAGCAGAAATCTGTTGCTCTATTTATAGGTTGAACTCAAATAATCAGTAGTATGGTTTTCTTTATATTTCTTAACTTGTGGAAGAAAACATTTTAAATTCGACTTTCTCGTATTAAACTGGTTTGCTGGTGACAAGATTGGTGTTCACATCCCAGTAGAGTGTATTGAGGGTGTTTTTTTCTTAAAACAGTTTCAGACACGCAATTTTTATTTATTTGTTTATTTTTAGCACCACGTCTTACTACCCGTTCAGGCTATACGCTTATGTACTAATTACTCTAATGTGTTTGTCATCAGGAAGGATACATTAAGAGGAGGTGCATCCGTATTTTCGTGGCGTGAGAACGGGAAACTATTCAGGGAAAACTACCAGAGTGCATTCATTCGTATCGGAATCGAACCGTGATCTTCCCGTCTTAAGTATGTCAGATGAACACTTCGGGTAACACACACTATTAGTTCGGATTGCTGGTGGTGGGAGGATTGAAGTTCAAATCCCAGACGTGTGTAATAAGGGTATTTTCCCTTAAAATGGTTCCCCACTTTCAAATGTGAAATTGTCTTCATTTCCTCCGAGGACAAGCTACGGGCAGTAGCTTAACAGACAACATAACTAATTTCTGCAGCCTTTATTGATTCATGTTCTCCTTAAATAAAATTTAATAAAGTCTTGAAAATGACCTTTCAGCTGTTTCTGTTGATTTTACAGAAAAAAATTTACATAATTTTTTTGTACAGCATAAATTATTCGCAATAAAGTGACTATTGAGTAATTTTTGATTGAATAGTTATATCTTTACGAAAAAAAATATACTTAAAATTTACTAAATTAATTTTGGGTAGGTGAGCATGCGTTGTGGGCCTCCAGGATGTTGCCACTATACTATAGTTACACCACTGAAATTGTAACTATCAAGAATTTCAAACTCTATTAACCATTTTTTTTATTAATTATATTCTATAGTCCAATATAATTTTATAAGTTAAAACATATTTTAATATGCCTAACACCCACTTTGGTGGCCACATGGTCTAACGCGCCACTCTTGAAGTAAACTAGATTTCCGATGACGGGGAGGTCGAGGTTCGAATCTCGGTCGGGTGTTCTGAAGTTGGTTATCCAAACTGGTTTTTCACGGTCCCTCCCCGCAAATACGGGTACACTTCCTATGAATATAACCTTCCTGATCCCTATAACCATTAGCGTAATTATTGAAATACAGAATCTATTCTCAAATTATCTGTTTATTTGAAAAAAAATTGAATCGGACCCTTTCTCAGGAAGTGTATATCCTACTGAAATAAACTATATTGGCCAGATTACATAATAAAGTGATTATATTTATATATACATATAATCCAAATAAAAACATAATAATATTATAAAATACATATCATATAGATATCTAAATACATATGTTCAAATTTGAAGATAAAACAATTTTCTGTAAAAAGAAACATTTCATTTTTAAAAATGAACAATTTGTATAAAATAAATACTACATTTGTAATATTTATTAAATCTACTACAAAAATTATAAACACTTACTCCAAAAATAAGCATTTAAAATTACAATAAAACATATAGAAATATACTTAAAGAAAAAAATGTTCACACAATTTTTATGGAAAATATCTATCAATTTTGATCAAAAGTGATATACTTACACACAAGTTTTACATTGAAGCATGATAATTTTATAATGTATGTGTCCCTTATCAATAACATGTGTGTCAGGGGTGTTCATAATATCTACACACATCACTAGCTTTTTATAATTTTTGCTACACACACTTCATATAATACATGCATTCTACAGCTTTATACATTCAATGTCCCCTATAAAAATTTCTGCAATGAACACACTTACAATTATGTTTTTAATTTTTATTTTATTAAGGACCTCTGGTAAAAATTTAGGTTTAATATAGGCCACGTCAACTGAGGTGTTTTTCCTTATGATTGCTCATTCTCTCCACACAAATGTAGGCACAATTTCTCTAAGTTGCCGTAAATAAGAAGTGAAGCATTACTGATATCACAAGAACAAAAAAATGACATGGAAATAAACTTTACAGTGCAGACACTTGTGTTGAGTAACATTATCTTAGCATTTGTATTTCCCCTTCTCCTTGCTCTCTAAAGCTTACGTAATTTTTATCTCTTTGACTTGGCATGCTATGGAACCCGAGAAGTGCGGTAAATTAAAAATGATATTTGTGATTAGTCTATGTTGTCAAATAATAATTGTCAAGATGAAATATTGAACTGTGCTAATTTTATTAATTTCAAAAGAGTGGTGTTCAAGGCATGTTCACTAGAGCCTCCACTCCCCTTTCACTATCCATTTCTAAAATTCATAGAAAAATAGTTACAAGATATGTATCTATTGTGACAAGTGTATTTATTGTTAAAATTGCCAATAGTCCTTCGTGATTTAGATAGCCCTGTTTTATCAATACCAAACTGGGTTTGTAAAGTTAAAGTTAGTTTAGATACAAAATTTAAACAAAATTGATGTAGCGAGTTGTGAGATTGTGTTTTCTTTTTGCCCTTAACCTTAGGGTTTTATATATATTTCAATAAATGTCTTGGGAGAAAGAACCGTATGATAAACCAAGTTTTATCCCAATAGGTAGAATGGTTTCGGCTCTAGGCTGAAATAGACACACAGAGAGACATACGGCGTTGCGAAAACAAATTTTTGTTCAGAGTGTTATGAAAATTTGTTATTTATCAAAATTTAGAATTCGATTTTTTTAAATGATTATATCTAGTATTTAATTGATCAATGTGTGGGTTGTGTTTCTATATTAGAATCCATCTAACACATTTTAAAGGACTTTTTAATACTAAAATATATTTTTATATTTTGTAGGCAGAATAACCACATGGATAGAATCTAACTTAGGTAATTATTGTGGTTAAAGCTAGACGTAGCATGGTGTTGCGTTTTTCTGTATTCCTCTTCAGAAAATAAGTAAATTAATATATCAATAAAAGAAACCTCATCAAATAGGCTTCGGAAGCCGCACAGTCTAACGTGCACTCTTACAGTAAATTAGACTGCTGATGACAAGGAGATCGGTGTTCGATCCCGGTTGGGTGCACTAAGGAAAAGGGGAAAAGAGGGGGGGGGGGAGGGGTTGTGTTTCTAAATAGTATTCCACTCTCACGGGTGTAATTCCTCTAAATTAACACTTGCTCATCCCTAACACATTAGCGTAATTAGTACATAGGCATATGACGTAGACGCGGTGCTAGAAAAAGTAGTTAAGGAACAAATTATTGCATGCCTTTGTAGATTCGTTACGTTCATTAATCATACTTCAATATTTTACCAGTAATAAGTTAACTATAGTAACGTTAAGGTTGGCCCGACATTTGTCCTCCCCTCCGTTCTTCCTAACTACCCCATCTTCACTCCCTTTCCCTATCCGCCCTTATTAAAATCCACTCATCTCTTAACTCACTATATTTGAAGTATACTAGGCTTTAGTTGCCACATATAAAATGTAACCCCTCCATTTTCTGTAATGGGCAAGCCGCCATTGCAGAAAATTTTCCGATTTTTTTTAATATTTAGGAATGACATACTTTTGTATGAACTATATAATATATTGAAATTTCATTTAGTTTATAAATAAACCCGAATAATGCAGCGAGAGTTTATACAAAAAAAAAGTTAACAGGTTCAACACCCGTGATTAAGTTGTTTGTGGTCTTTATTTATTTATTACAGCATCATACAACCAGTCTGGGCTATACGCAGTTAATTATTAAATTATTAGCCAAGTAATGAGTAATGTAGAGTTTATAGGAAATAGATGCGCGATTGTATGGGGGGTATTGATAAGACATTTATATAAAACCAACCTCGGTTAACCCAGCAAGGAATTAAACCTGGACTTCTTCATCGATGGTAAGCCAAACTGTATGAGCATCATTTATGTCCACGTGCCCAAAGAGGCAGTTTATTTTTCAACCAAATTATAATCAGTCAATGAATGGTTCAGTTTCCTACTGAGCTAAAAGTCCCAATCTGATTTCCAACATGGTAAACAAAAGTATATTTGGTAAACGGGTGATTCCCCTTTACATTAAGGAAGTATTTAGAAATCAACTCAACAATCAATGCATCATTTATAAGGTTAAATAATTTAAAAATAATGTACTGAAATTATCATTTGGTTCAGAATGTTCAGAAATATACCAAATTAAAAAAACACTAAACTTTATTACTACTATTTTTTTATTATCTTCAATATAACATAATATTTATCTCTCTTAGGTGCGTTTACATTTCAAAAGTGATAATTTCATTTCCACGCTAATGCTCTCATTCAAAATACATTATTGTGATTATATCACATTGTAAATAAGGTGTTTTTTGTAAACACGGTGCTTATGCTACGAGCGAGGGAAGTCCAGGCATCAAGGAAACAATAATGGGAACGAGTCCTCATTTTATCTCATCATTGCCTGTAACTTTGCCCTAGCTTCTTGCACACATTTTAGGTGAGGGTAAAGAAAACTCCTGTCCAAAGATATAGAATAAATACATTTAGAAGGAGGGAAAATAATTGGATAGAAACATAGTCCAGTATGGTTTCTCAGTAAAAAGAAAAGAAGCTTCTTAATAAATAGATCCAATTTCGAGCGAACGATAACAAAAAATGTGTTGTTTAGTAGATGTTCATTGAAATATAATACAGTCCTCACAAGTTTTTTTAAAAATATCGAATATACATTTAGAGCAATAGTATCCATTGTAACACAATTGTTTTCATTTTAGCCACCCGATAGCTCCCCTTAGCCTTACACTTCTCACCCCCGCCCCCCCCCCCATCTCATTAGAAGGTAATGCACTGTCTACTATAACTTAATTTGTATTTGATACTATTTATTTGTTATGTTTGGGATAAAAAATAATACGAGTTAAAGGATATCTAGATAATTCTTCTCATAGAAATACAGTAACGTGGGGCGCGCGTGACCTGGGAGGGTCACGGGCCGAGTTCTTTTTAAGATTTTGTGGTATGCTTTTGACCAAACACGAATGAAAATGCCCACGGTATATTGAAGGTTTTGCTTATTAAAATTACCACATACATACACTGATTATTATATATCTAAATTAATTATAACTAAACCAGTCATTAAGTAAAATAAAGAGTCTTAATCAAGTCTGTAAATTAATAAACTAATATAACACATAGAGATATAAGTAAATTAAATAAACAAATTAACAACTATAAAACATCTAGTAACTATTCACATATTTAAAAACGGTCACGAAAAGGTTAATTAAAACAGTAATCCACAGTAGCAATACATTTCTACATTACCCGTGTACTTAGGCCAATACTTGTCCCGCACACGATACACGTGATACACAAACACCGGTACGTACACTGGACACGCGCACTGATTGGGGAGTCCCGGATTCAGGCACCCCGCCACAGGTACCAGAGCCAAACACACCACACCGGCACACGCCACACGAACACTGAACTCGCTGGTCCACTCCCGGTCTCACTGGTTGAGAAACAGAACTGAGAACCTCTGGATATGGCTGAGCGTCTATATATAGGAGTGGTTCCAGCTAAGGGTCTCGAATCCTCCCCTTCTAGAATTAAAAGGACCCAGATCCCTCCAGATTTGTCTCCCCCCCTCACCCTCTAATCTCATAGTCAAGTGAAAAGGCCACTGCCTACCTGCCAGACAAAGAGGGAAACAGAAAGAACAAGGAGCGCAGCTAAGGTAAACAATGAGAGTGCGCTGGTCACGGTGTCAAACACTAATATTGTTACAACATATTCAAAGAAAAATAAATCCTATGTATTTTATTCTTCATTCCCAAGCAATTATTAAAAAAAACCTTATATGAACATGTTTTAAAATTAACAAAACGACGAAAGTTGGGAAAACTAGTGCGGTAGCACCACTACCAAGCATGTTATCAGAAATAATCCTTTCGGGTCAGAGGCAAACACACTAAATGTTTGGCAATTTCAAACTATTCCTACCGCTTCACTTATTCCCGGTTTAACCAGTATTGTTTCTACGCTAAGGATTTTGGTAGTTTTGAAATTGAAGTCCAACTCCCCCAGATAACGGCTGAACACAATGTAAACATTCGAAGAGGTTTGCCATCATCGCAATACCATACATAATGCAAGAGACCTGCGCCGCCTTGATTGAGGACACAGGTTTGCCAATATAACTATCTGAAAACCCATGCGTTCACTTCAATATATTAGGTATTCAAATGCATTCACATTTGAGTCATATTTTATATGATGACAAAAAAAGAGTATTGTTATTTGGTACAAAAATTCAAATGAACGCATTTATTGGGTTTTAGAGGTTATTACATTTAAAAAAACTGTTATTCATTTGGCAGTCCACGGGAATATAATATTCATCTGTCTGATGAATATCCAGACAAACACAAAACATTGGTGAAATAAGGGTATCGCATTAAACTATAATTAATGAACGGACATGGAGATGGTTTTTATATTTATTTCGAGTAAAATACGCTCGTTGATTGATTTATTATATAATCAGTTGTCTCAGACAATTCAAAATGAACGCCGTTAATTAAAACTAATGACCAATTACAATATTATATATGATCAAATTGGACTTAGAGAGCTTTTAATTGAATGTTAACATTTGGAGATAATTGTATTTCTTATTACCTGGACCAGTAGAATAGTGAATATAGCAATATATTCACTTAAACATATTAAATATAACAATACGTGGTGTGAATTCCACTCTGAGTACTTTGTCAATATTTTTTGTAACACGTTGAAGAAAGAATGGATAATTGTATTTTGGCCCTAAATATAATTAGAGGGAAATTATAGGGTCACGTGAATTAAGGTAAGTGATTTTGTAATTTTTATCAAAATTTACTTTTTTGGCACACTACTTTAATTAGTATACTAGGATATTTTGAATATTTAAAAATGATATCTAGAGACGGGAATCGAACTCAGGACTTTTGGCTTAGTACGCTGATGCTCTACCCACTGATATATCCAGGAATCGTTCCGTGCCCAAGGTCATTCTTCACGTCTAGCTCCATTTTTTTTAACATATGTCATCAGTCCTTGAATGGTTGTTATAAAAACTATGCTATTATGGTAGGTTTTTCTTTTCTTTTATTATGTTTTTAGAGTACATCAAAGAACAGTTAATTTTACTACTCATAAAAAATTAAATTGAACATTTAAATATTTTTTTTTAGAAAAAAATACCTTTGCTACAAATAATAAAAAGGACTGAGGATGACGAGTGTTCCTTGATGTCCCAATTTAAAATAGCATTTGCATTTTATGTAATATAATGTTTAACATTTGGTTCACGGACTCCAAATACATATTTTACAACAAAACGACCAATTTAAAATGACAACTCACTCCAAATTCATAATAATATTATTTCAAAACACAAAAATGATTCTTTTAAAAATATCTGTTGGGGAATTGTATTGTTTCTTTCATTTTACATTCAGTTTAGTAGGTTTTCTGAATTGATAAAAGTTTCGTGGAATATTTACAACAGTAACAACTTTTGTCATTCTAAATAGCTGTATGTTAGTAAAAATCACAATTGAGTTTTAAAGTATAGACTTAGTATGGTAAGATAAAGAAAATCTATTTACAGAAAAAGTGAAAATGTGTCATAATTATCACATTCCTAAACAAAAATAGTTTATTCGAATAATTTTAGAGAATATTTTCTGATGTGTTGACGGGAAAAATTTAGGACTCAATTTATATAGAATCAATGTATGGCCCATTGGGGTGAGAGAATATATTTACTTTGTAATAAAAAAATATATATATAATATATATATAATAATAAAATAAAATAAAAGTTTTAAAAGAAAAAAATATATTTTCTTTATCTATATAATTCGTGTTTTTGTTGGGCGCCACCCCTGGTATCTAGGGGAAAAATAATAATCAAAAGGAACAATACATTTGCCTCGGCTATAAGCTCAGTGGCACAACGACTTTCAACCTCGAGACCACTGGGTGAACTTAAAACTAAAAAAGAACATGAACAATTTAGATTTAAAAAAAAATGGATTGATTAATAAAATGTAATTAGGGCTACAAATAAAAATAAATGTATAAAAAAACAATTGTTGGCACTTTATGAATTTATTGTGGTTTCCTTTTTGTCCACATCCAAATCCTACCTATGGAATTCCGGTTAATTATAATTCTAATTTAATAAAGTTTAGCACAGTATTGTTGAGACCAAAAGAAAAGAATATATATATATACAATCAATAAAATTAATAATTAGACATAAAATAACATGTTGAATAATTCTTTGTGTTAGTCTGTTCTGCTGGAAATAAAAGAGTTCTGGTTTATTTAGGAAAAAGAAAAGAAATGATTACAATAATCAAAAGTTGAAGAGTTGGTTTGACCTCACCCATGTTAAGTAATCCATACTGAAAACACCATATTCATAAATTTTGTTTCACTTGAAATTCTTCCACAATTTAAATGAGCCTAAACATTGTAGCTCTTACACACTCTCTTAGCTTCCTTTATTTACTAACTTCACTTTATTCTTTCACCTTTTAACCACTATAAAAATAATTTAAATTGGGAGCCCACATTCATTTGGCTCCATCTTGGACCACCAAATCCAGCAAGAACTCTCTACTATTTAAAACCTTCCAATCTTTTTCAAATTTAAAAATGTTCTATTCCAAGTCCAAAGAGAAAACAAACTATGTATAAATAAAAACCCAAATGAATTGTTGGCTATATACTAGTGATAAAATAAAAATGAAATGTAGGTTTAATATAAGTATTTAAATATAGCCAATTGAATAAGAATAATGTTTTTAATAAAGAATAAAATGTCTATTTCCTTCTGTCAAAATTAAAAATCGCGCTCGTTTTTATTCCTTCCAAATCACGAAGTTCACTCCTCACTCGTTTGATAGCACTGCCCATGCGTTAAAAACAAAGATGGCCTACCTTCAAAATAAACACAGTCAATCACACTTCTTAAATGAATAAATAATGTGCTTAATAAAAGGTAAGTGTTCTTCCTTAAATCAAAATTCCTTATTTAAATTATTTAAAACAATGTTTTACGTTGTTCCCTCCGTCCTTTTACTTAATTTAATATATGTAAACATTGTCATTAGTCAGGCTGGGAATCAGCTGATGAACTCCGAAGATTTCACACGAAATTAAATTAGAAATTGTTCACAAAAGTAGAAAAAAATAGGGAAATACAAGGTAGGGTGGCAAATAACATCATAACTTTCAGAATGTATACAGTTTATGTTAATAATTAGCACAGTTATACTCTTTTTGAACATAGATTATGTACTGTACGTAGTTATCACTTATAACATAAAATGTAAGTGTGAAGAAAGAGGAAGGGGTGCCGTTCAGAATCAAAGATATATTCGAGTATGGATAAAAAGTATCATATATGGGTTACAGAGTATTCCTATTTAATATGTGTAGATTTATTAATGAGGTAGGTTAGTGACAATTTTATATAAGATTTTAAAGAAAGATTATTTGAATGATATTTTTTTGGTTTAATCTTTCTTGAATTTTAATTTAACCTCAGGGGACAGGCGCTAAAAAATAACACGAGGACTGGTGCATATCATTTTCAACATCCTGCAATGTTCTAAACAATAATCAAAACACATGCCTCAATGCTCTGATTTATTTTTAAAATAAATAAAATTACAATAATGTTAAACGGTTTAAAAGCATAGCTTTAAAAGAATTTTATTCTTTGAGATCCTTCCATGTATTTTTTTAAATGTATAATAGTAAATATTGAATAACAACTACAGCGACTTGTGACGCTGCGTATTAAAAACATTCCTGTATGGCGCCAGTTAAACATCTCGTAAACTAATTTTTTTTTGAATGTTTGATGACATCACACTACGTAGCAGGAACTATATGAGGAATACTTGGAGATGATCCAACTTAATTATCCTTAATTAAAAAAATATATTACAGCTAATACGAAAATGCAACAGCACCATTCCCCGAAGGGTAAATATACTAAGTTTTGTTTGAGTCTTATCAGACATTTTCAAGTCCAAATAGTAATTAAATAGAGTAACTGGTGAAAAATATTATATCATTTTTGTATTATAATATGGCAAAGATAATCTGATTTCAAGTCCCATTTTTGTTATATTCAAATCCCCCCTCCCCCCTTGATCTTCTCCCTAATAACAATGTAAACATTTTCAATCACAATAGCAATATGTTACATAGGTTAGAAATAGGGTGTATTGCAGAATGTTATACATAGCTATATACAGTCAAATATTTGATAATAGCTTACGTATCACGCAGCTATTAAAAATAAATTGGCATATTCAAATATCTTCAGTCTTAGTATTAAAAAGGTTATCCAAATGAAATCATAGATACTGTATTAGATTTCACTGATTCAAAAAGTAATCATAGGTGGCTTTATTTACTTCATTGACGAGTATTAAGTTTACTACCAAAGTATTCAGCTCATAAATAAGCTTTACTAATCCTATAGTGAACACAATTATTTTTGTAAAAATATGGTAATGTAACGTCCAGGTCTTAGAAAGGTAGGAAGGAAGTAACGTTATTATTTAACATGGGTTAGTCTTGGACGTTGGCTACGTATCTTTAATTGAATGAAAATAGATTGAGTATTTGATTAATGTAATTAATGAATAATCAGTAGAGGAATATATATTCGTAGCACAAATTATTAGTCATAATATTTGAATGAATACATATAGAAATAATGAATATAGCATATTTATATTAATACATATTAAACTTTTTATTCTATAAAATGTCCATAGGCTTTCATGCTTTTTAAAATATTTTGAATGACTATATATTGACAAATATTGCACTGTATAAATTTTAAATTATAAAAATATACGTTAAAAATTTGAAACAACATTGATTCACTATTGTACTTACTTCTGGTACAGTAGACCACATTCTTCACAAATAATTTACTCCACTATTACATCATGACCTCTGAAAGAGGACACTTATTTTTCACCACAATCTCACTACCCGTTCGGATTACATGTATAATATACTAGCTACACATTCATACAGTACATATTACACATGCAACATATGTATTAGTTTCTATGGTTTGCTATAAATGAGGAAGATTTAAGTTAAAGAAAATGTACCCATACTTAATTGGAGAAAGAATGATAAATAATTTAGGAATAGCTGCCCTCAGTATAATAAACTGGGATTCAAAACTCATTTAACCATATTCATTAGTTTTGTAGTCTATAACGAGAGTGATTCTCTGAAATCTCAATTCATGTGATCACCGAAGCGGGTGAAAGGAAAACCCGCGCCTGCCCCCCCCCACCCCACACACAAACACACATACACACATACACGCGCGCGCACACACACACAATAACGGTACAATAGACCATACTCGACACAAACAATTTTGTTATACCTCACCTCTACATCTTTATAGCATGCAACAGTTCATCCTATGGTGGTTACGTCTCAGCATTAATAATATATTAATTAAAATATAATTAAATCTTTGGTTTAGTGCCCCCCAACCCTTGAAGATGTAGCTAATTTATTTATCTACAGTAAATTATGTTAATATAATTTTAGGAAATTATTATTAACTACTATCTCGGCTGACAATGCGAAGCACTGCACTATTTTAAATAAATACATTGTTTACTGTCGTCTAACTTAATCTACACACTATTTTGTGTTCCTCTTCATATATTTATATTTACTTAGAAATGATGTTGATATTTATGACTACACTAGGAGTTAGTTATACCTATCCCAAACAATAGCAATTTCAATTTTCTAGCAAGGGGCTCCTCCTAATTGTTTCTATCTATTTTTTATAACAGAACTTAGCGAGATCTGTGTCCATAGCATTGCCAGGTTATAGGGAAACATAAACCAAAAACCGCTCTATAGGACATACGATTCGATCTGTGTAGATCGATTATAATATTTCGCTACGGGATGGTTCTCTTATTCTTACTATTGCCAGGCATTTGGTGTTATTCCAACCAAATTATTTGATGTTTTAATCGAAACTGGTGGCAAAGTATTAGAAGAGTTCAATGAAAAAAAAAATCTTTTCCTTAATTGAAAGATAATATTAGCTTTAAAATAAATTCTCAATATACTATATATTTGGTGTGGATTTTGGGCTCTTCCTTTACAAGAAACCCTTGACAATAGTAAGTACTTTAAAGAACCTTTAAATATATGTGGCATAGCGCACTTTTGAATGTTTCATGTCTTTGATACTTCTCATAAATTTGTCTATACCAAACTTCATCTCTCTAGGGTATTGTTAATTGGGACACAATGACACCGCATTTATAAAAGTTTAATTATTATACCTTTATTTTAATTATAGCTAAATTTTTGCATTAACATTTTTACTTTATATAAAATAATGTCAAGACATGAAATATAAAGGAAACGATTAAATTATTTCTTTTCTGTGATAAAAGCAGATACATTTTCACTATTCTATAAATTAACGATAAAATATGAGAGGTGACATTCATTGTCCAACTAGATAATGATTTACTTTATGACCAACTTTAAACATTTGTGATATATGCAGATACATTTTAACTATTCTATAAATTAACGATAAAATATGAGAGATGACATTCATTGTCCAACTAGATAATGATTTACTCTATGACCAACTTTAAACATTTGTGATAAATACAGATACATTTTCACTATTCTATAATTAACGATAAAATATGAGAAATGACATTCATTGTCCATCTAGATAATGATTTACTCTATGACCAAGACAGTAGTAACTATGACAACTACGGCAAAAAGGACGTCAAAAGGGAAACAATTGAGGGGTTAGAGGGGAGAGATAAGCTTGTGGTATGGAATGGTAGATTGTACTGCTTGAGGTAAAGATAATGCTTATCTTGATGCAATTAACTTTATATACATAAAACAACAATAAATTTAGTGATAAAGAAAAGACTATACAGCCACATCCAAAACGAGACCGGAAGAAATAAGACATTTCATGGAAGCTAAAGTGCACTTGTTGCCTTATAAATCGATTAAAAAATAACTACTATTTGATAATATTTTTTACGTAATTTTTGATGTTTTAGTGACTATTATTAGTAAAAACTCTATTATTGATGTTTTACAAGGGGAAAACAATTTTTTTTCTACCACCAAGAATACTTCTTTTTAAATAATATTTTCTTAATTCCTTAATCCATCAAGTGATTGTGATGGTAAAGAATGTAATTGAATTAAGATTTAGTTATATTATCTCACTAAATGTACAGTACACTAAAGCGGTTTAAATAACTTCCTCAATATATGTATAAAGAGAAATATACAATTATTCTAAGTTTAATATGCTCAAAGAAATGCTTAAACGAACTTTTATTATATGTGTAAAGAGTAGAATATCTGTTTTTAGGTATCACTGCTTTGTATTTTTGACGCCAAATATTAATCGTTATATATATTTAAACCCGTTTAGTATGATTTTAACGTTTTGCTCATGTATACAATTTTACGGAATATTTTTCAAGCCGAACATTACCGAGGTGTATAAAGAGGCAATGCAATTTTGGAGCTGATTTTATAAAAGTTGAGATCTTTTAAAAATGCCTTTAAAGATTAGGTTCAAAATAGGTAACATGCCTCGTAAGTGTTTTAACATAATAATTGTTTAATAATATGATTTTTTTTGAAATTTTTTATTTTTATTTCTTACAGGAAGATAAACTATTGTAAACGTGAAATTTTTGGATCTGAAGATTATGATGAATCTTTACGTTTAATGTGTGTCCGAACCAAAAAATGTCTGATTTAACTGACCATGGATTAAAAATGGTTTGGTGGATTTTATTCATTTTTTATATTCACTTTTTATAGAGATATCCCTTAGTGTGTTTTTATTCTGACTTTATCCCTCAGAATTAAAGTTGTTTACTTATGAGTGATTTTTTTATTCCAAATTTTTCGAGAGTGGCAGTACCAATTTTGTTTAAAATAAATATTTAAGGATCTATTGACGTATCAAATACTTGTAAGTCTTCATTAAAGTGTTGTTTACTGATGAATAATTTCTGAAAATTCAAAATATATTTTAATGGAACTAAATATTTTGTTTAAACTCTATATTTGAAGTGTGTTTAACATGAAAAATATAATTATGTTCTGGTTTATATGCAGTAATATTGGTCTAAGGGAAATTTACTTTATTAATAATACTTTCACTTGAATATTTTTAAAAAAAATCTCTAACATTTTGGTTAAAAACTAGTATTTGTTAGGTATGTTTGTACATTATAAATAATTATAAGCTTATATATTTAGATATATATACTAGTTTAAAAAAATGTAATTTACTGATGAAAGATTATTTTAAGACTATGGATTGATTTTTTTTAAATAGCTCTAATGATTTTGTTATTTTATGATTATTGGGGAGCTATTTTACATAATAATTAATAATATATCTTTATTTTTAAATCAATTTTTAAGGACAAATTATAAAAACAATTGTGGTTTTTTGAGATCGGCCACAAAGATTCAGTTCAAAATGGGTATATGTTAATAGTTTTTCATGATCAATTATTATAAGTTTTTGTTTTTAAAAACTATAAATATATTTAGCGCGATCTACAAATTACTTATTTTTCAAATTTAAAATTTGTCAAAAATATTTTAACAATTTTGGTTAAATGTACATATTAAGAGTGTATATTATTATTAAATATAGGATGTTTTAGTCTTTATGAGTAAATCTTAACCAAATATAGTTTCTTTGTTTTGAATATTTTCTTCAAAGTTAGAATACATAATATGAGTTGTGTGATTGTGTAGTACCATTTATGTAAACACATAAACAGAATGAAACATTAATAAACACGTTAGTTGCGTAATCTAAAATCGCCTCTTATTTGACCTTAGTTAAATATGCTTACTATTTCTTACTCTAAACGATTAACCAATATCAAAATGAGCATATATCAGTGTCTAGTGAAAGTGAATGTTGTATCAGTAATACCCTATAAAGATATCAACCTAGGAGTTTGCCTTAAATATCACTCAGTTACAAATACTTGCAACGTTGCGACGAGAAATTCAATGCGACAGAATATGCGGAGAGGAAATCTGGTCTTACAGTAAACGAGGTAGACCTAACTAAATGTGGACTGCCTGTGTAGGTGGCGCCAGGTCATGCATGCTAATCAGCGCGTTCTTGTGCGGTGAAGTTTGCAACTAATAATAATATGCATATATACTGGAACATGTTGTCACACCAAGGGGAAAGGAGAATTGGTGTCACGTACTGGACCATGAATATGGAATTCTTGGAAAAGGCAAAGAATCGGGTTTTTGGAAAGCAAAGGAAGAGCTTATTTATAATTATTTCAGTTGTGGTTCAGAGGAATCAAGTGAGAAATAACATCATCAGGATTTAAAATTAGCATTATTTAATGGAGAGTTAAATTGTAACATTGATTTGTATTTTAACAAGAAGGTAAAATGGGTTCATTGTCTGTTAGAAAATGTATTAATATTTATATTATTATTAGAACCTACTAATTTATTAATACATTTTATCAATAATATGGTTTTATAATCATAATAAATCATACTAAAATAATCAAAAAATAGATTGTATTGCAAGAACAATTAAGAAATAATCCAAAACAAATGTTTTACAAAACCTAGTTACTAAAATAACTATGATAAAAGAGTGCTAATAGGTTTTTATCTTGTCTAACATAATATATTAGACCAGAAAAAAATACTTATATATTATAATATATATATATTAAAATACTTATATATTATAATATATTATATATATATATACTTGTGTTTTTTAACATCACGTCTTACTAGCTGTCCAGGATACAACAATGTACTAGCTACTCCAGTGAGTTAAGGATGTAAAATGTTAAATTAAGAGAATATGTACCCTCATTTGCGTGTAAGGAAGGTGAGAAACCATTTGGTAAAGAAATATTCGCAATACACCAGACCAGGATTCGAACCACGATCTCCTTGTCATCGGCAATCTAGTATATTGTGAGAGTGACGCCTCATATCATGAGGTAACTAAAGTAGGATCTCATCAATTAAATGATTATTCTAAAACAGAACAAACACAATTTTATAATGATTTATTTTATATAAAATAGATATTAATGTTTTAATCTAGAGGATGAGAATTAGGAGGTTTTATTAGAGGACGTACATCCGCATTATTATGGAGTTTGAATGGTAGTATTAAAGTGATGAATCACACGTAGGAAACCACCTACAAAAAACACGGTTGAGATTTGAACATTGATTCGTTGTAACGGTGAATCTAATTTGTTGAAAATCCAGTGCCTATGACTGCATAAGAATTGTATCAAAATAAAAAAATGTTTATATACTCAGGAATGACCCCAATTAAGTACGGAAGCATGCCATAAAGTGTATCATGAAAGATAACGACTGTTTATAAAACAAGGGAAAAAACCAACGTACAAATACAAATTTGAAAAAAAAAACTTAGGTACAACTTTGTATAGTTTCATATATATATTTAGCAAATTTACCTTTGTTAATATTTATTTGCGTTCACATTATTATGGTAGCATTCTCTGATTATTATATTTGTATGATCAAATAGGAAAAAAACTCACATCATGGTTAATGAATTAGAATATTGCTCATCTTAAATAATTTATAATTTTAAAAACACAGATTTTATTGTGTCCAACTATGATAGGTTGGTATTATTTATATATACCATTCTATATTTTAGCAAGTAAATATTTGTCATAAGTGCTATTATACAAATATTTATTAAGAAATTCCATCTTGTGTTTCATTATTCATATTAATTAGTGATCTCAGTATTTATTTAAATGAATTCATTATTACTAAAGATAGTATGAAACAATGCACATATTTGAAAATAATAAATTAAAAGAAAGTTCTCAATAAAACGTATGAACTAGAGCAGTTTTAGTTTTATTAAATACTATGGAGAATGTCTTGTATTGATTGAGAAAATGTGACCTATAATATAATTCTTTGTACAAAATGTCATATATTAAATAGAAATTAATTAAAATCGCTATTTATTTTTCGACCAATATTATGTTTATTTATAGCTCTAGGACAAGTATCCTTGAGTTTAGTTTCCATGCTCATATTCATCATCCTCAAAATTAGATACAGTTAATGTTTAAGTACTAATGCCATTTAAATAATAATAATTTCAACAAATATGTATTTCGAAAAGATAAATATATATATATATTTTATGAATATATATATTTTATGAATATATATATTTTATATAATATATATATTTTATAAATATATATATATATATTATAAATATAACATAAATTCTAAAACACATCACTCCATTCATGAATATGTTATAACCTCCATCCTTACACTCATATAGACATACATAAATACATATATACACATACATGAATACTTACATACCTAAATACATGCACATACATCAACCACTATATACATACATTAATTCACAGTAGCACAATATATACTTGTATGTATGAGAAAGTTAAACGAAAAAATATATAATAATTTAAAAGCCTTTTTTATTTTCAGTTTTTTTACAAAATATTTGCTAGTCCGTTTTGCTTTTTTGACTATAGTGATGGGCTTGTATTAAATCAACGTCCTTTATCAGCATTTTATTTATTTTAAAAATAAAATGGATATTGTAATATTCATATGCTTTTACTATTTATTGGAAAATGTTTTGAAGAATATAGTGAATATTAACTTCTTTAGTGCTAGTATGGTCATTAAAATAATGTAAATAATTATTATCAATTTTATAATATATACCTAACCGTATAATTATAAACAATAATTCAAAGAATTACTACAACAAATTGCAGGTGACCTTATAAAAGTTATAAAGTATGTGTAAAGAATGACCTTGAACACGGGTTGAATCCTAGATAGCTCAGTGGTAGATAACTAGTATGTTAAGCCAAATATAATGAGTTAGATGTGGCTCCCTACATACGCACAGTGCCATTATTAAAATTCGCTGATGATTTGATTAATAATAGTGTTTATTCTTAGTAAAATACTTATTGAGGTGTTTTTGGTGAAAATAAAATATTTTAATTTTCTAGTGAAAATAAAGTTTGATATTTATTATCAAGCACTGATTTTATGTCTTAATTAAGTATATAAATGTAGTGTTGATATTAGCTTGCATATTTTATATAATGATGTTTAATAAGTTTACTAACGTGCACTATCTTTGTATATAAATTATATTAATATAAAACAATATATAATTAATTTGGCAGATAAGTAGTTACCAATAAGGAAGAAGGATAAAAATGTGGATAAGATATTAAATATTTCCCATAAAGACCAACCAGAATAAAACCAGACTCCCGAGGTGGACTAATGTGTTTAATTAAAGATCACATTAGCCTCCTAATAACACGCTTGTAGATAAAGGCTTCAGTTAAGCTTTGTCTAGCATGCTGGTGGCCGGAATGTCAGAGTTATAATCTCAGCTGGGATCACTGTACTTTGTTTTCTTCTAAATAATTTCACTTTATATTTAACAAAATAATGGTATATTTTCTAATAGAACTCACATTTCTTGTCCCTGTCATATTAGTGAAAATATGTGGATAACTTAAGTGGGTGGTAAAACACATTTACAATTAAAAATAATACATCCTCCAAACTAAATTAATTTTTCATCTTTTAAGGGAGATTCAAAAGTGCATGAGAATGGCTTAAGTCAGATTAAATTTACGGTATATATATAAAGTAGAGTATATTTTTTATCAATCCACCTCGTTAGTAGACGAACCTCCTTGAACGCTTCTATTTTCTTGGCACGTTCCATCATGTTAGCGATCGCTCGTACCATTATCATCATAAGAGGTTCACTCTTATTGCGCTTTTCAGAGGCGACCCATTTTAGAAACGTACTCAAAACCACTGGCATTGGACTCATATAAAATACCGAAAAAAATTCCAAAAAGATAGATAGTTTTTAAAACTCTCTGGTTATATTTATTAACGACTTAATCTCTCTAATGTTAGTGATAAATCTGAATAATAAGGGTAGATGGTTCCAGTACTGATTACCTGCTATTTAAATTAATTCTAAACTTAACAAACAGAATGAGGAGGGTAAATAGTGCCATAACCTACTATCAACAAATTAAATTAATTCCCAAGTGAGGAGATGTAATGAGGAGGGTAAATAGTGCCATAACCTACTATCAACAAATTAAATTAATTCCCAAGTGAGGAGATGTAATGAGGATGGTAAATAGTGCCATTACCTACTATCAACAAATGAAATTAATTCACAAGTGAGATGTAATGAGGGTAAATAATATCCTTACCTACTATCAACAAATTAAATTAATTCAAAAGTGAGGAGATGTAATGAGGAGGGTAAATAGTGCCAATACCTACCATCAACAAACGAAATTAATTCCCAAGTGAGGAGATGTAATGAGGAGGGTAAATAGTGCCATTACCTGCTATCAACAAATGAAATTAATTTACAAGTGAGGAGATGTAATGAGGAGTCTACATAGTGCCATTACCTAATATCAACAAATGAAATTAATTCACTAGTTAGATGTAATGAGGAGGGTAAATAATATCCTTACCTACTATCAACAAATTAAATTAATTCAAAAGTGAGGAGATGTAATGAGGAGGGTAAATAGTGTGCATTACCTACTATCAACAAATAAAATTAATTCACAACTGAGGAGATGGAATAACTGAGGAGATGGAATGAGGAGGGTAAATAGTGCCATTACCTACTATCAACAAATGAAATTAATTCACAACTGAGGAGATGGAATTAGGAGGGTAAATAGTGCCATTAACTACTATCAACAAATGAAATTAATTCACAACTGAGGAGATGGAATTAGGAGGGTAAATAGTGCCATTAACTACTATCAACAACAAATGAAATTAATTCACAAGTGAGGAGATGCAATGAGGAGGGTAAATAGTGCCATTACTTAATATCAACAAATGAAATTAACTCACTAACTGAGGAGATGGAATGAGGAGGGTAAATAGTGCCATTACCTACTATCAACAAATGAAATTAATTCACAACTGAGGAGATGGAATGAGGAGGATAAATACTGCCCATATGAGTGTTAACACGTTAAATATATGGCATTCACAGTAGGAGAGGGGATATCTGACCGATAATTGATGTATTGTTACTTTGGACAGTCAGAACATATACACACACAAAAAAAAAAAAATTTTCCCCATTATTTAAACACGAACTTATGAAAATAATTGTTTGGATGTTTCATTTTGTGGAAGAGGTGGCTATGCTTCAATTAAAATATTATTTTCAAACTAGAGAGTCTAAAATACGCCATGCTCTTCTGAAAGCAAGATGATGAACCAGCGAAAAAATAGTGGTTGATGACATCATAAAATTTGTCGAGGTGGTTCTGTTCTTAAGCTGTTTATTAAATAAAAACGTTTTATTTTGAAAATAACATTTAGTATGCCCCGCTATCTCTAAGATAGATAGAACAATTTTACTTTGGTGTCCAATTAAAACAAGATACACGTGTGTATATTATACTTTTTAATTATTTATTTCATGCAATACAATATATCTTTTTGCAACAGCAGTAAAACAAAATAATCATTATTTATCTTAATATATATTCTTTTCCAATAGGTTAGGGAAACGCCCATCATACAGTAATCTTCAGGGAAATTATTAGACTCGTTCGATGACAATTTTTCTTTTATAATATATAGATATTACACAAAAATTTTCTTTTTAGAATATGTAGACATTAGTAGTTTACAGTCAATGTTTGCAATCAAGAACCTTTTGCTAGCTGTCTGATACCACCCGTCCAACCATGGATTCCTTAAAGTCTACAGCTCAGAGGATTAAATTAAGATAGTAAATAATGACAATATTGACTACCACCAAAAAAATATAATCTACAACACAGGATATGGAGTGAAAAGGGTCGATAATGCCGGTCATCATAGTAAACGACCGCAAACTGTCCATTCTAAGAAATCAGAATTATATGATTAAATTTAATAAAAATTAATATTAGTATTTACATGGAGAATTGTTGTAATTCCACTTTGTGGGGAAATAAATGGTTAATTCGAATAACATTAGTATTGAATCGTGTGCTTCCTTGGTCATACTAAGCTTTTATAATCCTTTTCTATAATCCAGGCTGTTCATTCGTAGATACTACATACTACTTTTGTGTTTAAGCTCACGTCTAGTGCAACAAACTTTTTGTAAATATATTAGCCACTTTATACTTAAAATTAAAATTCAAATCTATTAGACAAGGATGAGATAGATCGTACTTAACCTATTATTCTAACGTTTTAATTTTATTTAGATTTTTAAAAATCTCACTATTATAAATTTACTAACAAATAATAAAATATATCTTTATATTCATAAGAATACAATATCTGTGTAAATATTAAAATTCCTTAGAAATATTTCAATTCTGTGAAGGAAAACACCTTCTTAGTTTAATTGGAATCCATATTTAAAAGTCAAATATAAAGGTTATACTTCTCCATATTCTGTTTAACTTCCTTATTAATTTTAAGGTAGACTTACATAAACAGTTCCTATTATGTTGTTCATTGGAACACTAGACTGAAATATAATTTTAGTTTTATTCTCGATTGAAGTCAAACATTAACTCGTGAGTTCGGTAGGTAGCTAAATGTATTTGATCAAAGATGAACCAATGTCCATAAGTCACTTTATCTTAAATAATTGTTTAGATATATATTTATTCATATATTATATAGTTTAAAGGTGTAATAAATTTATTTTAAAAATAAATTAATTTATATAGTATCATTTACGAATTCATTTAATGGATCGAGTAATGCACTGCTTATTACTATAAACTCTATTATTAATCTTTATGTTAATAGCTTTCAAAATAATTAATGAAAAAAGTCAATTGTACTCAGCCGGGATTTAAGTCCGTGACTACCAATCGATTTGTTTAGTTTCTAGCTGCCAGATAGAATGAAAAATAGAACTTTTGGATAACCTGAAGCTTGAAGGGTGAATAACTACCGTGCTATTCTTGTCTGAATGATTAATTTATCTTTTTCGCCTACACCCCCTTCCAGCCATCTCTTTCTACCACACACGGCTTACAAATGATAAGAATAGTTGTTTTCTTGTAGTTGCTTATCAAATGTGTTAAAGAGTTTCGAGTACATATTTATTATCGTATGGCAGGCTGTATTTGAACATGCAGATAAATATAGGTCCTGCCTATATCAGATATCTAAGTCTTCAGAACAAGTTGCCAATAATGCAGATGTATTTCAGTGCTTTAAAAGGGGAAGGAGTTCGGAGGCAGTCATTCTATTATGTGTACTCATTTGGAACTCAATCTAGCCCTTTACAAATTTATAACATGGAAAATTCCCTTTAAACGAGTGTGAACATTAGTGCAAAGTATAAGTGTATATATTGGGAACAAAAAATAAGGAAGATAATCAAAACGCGGTTAATTACTTTGAATGTCGGAATGATTATTTGACAAAGGATATTTTTAACTAGTTTAAGTGAATAAATTAATTAATGTGAATATTTAAAATAACTTAAACATAAATACTCATCACTTCAAATAATAATGTCCTAATTATGAAAATGTGTTGTGAAGTTTAACTAACCAATATAGGTGGCTAAGTATTAAAAAATGCGCGAATAATTAGAAATTTCAGAATTTAAAGCTCAATGTTTGTATACGAATAGTTAAGAAACTGATATTCTAAAGTATTCGAATTATTGAATAATCGCACACGCTTACTATTCAGTCATTTGGGAACTTACACCTCCATAAATAATTCCATTCTTCCAAACCAGAGTAAGCTTACAACCACTAGAAGCAGATTTAAAAAACTTGAAAAAGGTTTATTTACATATCGTTTTCTTGCAGTTAAAGATTATTTATTGTTAATGGCCTTTGGATCTACCATTAATGTGACGCTTGAGTCATAGAAAATAGAATTTTCCCCTTGTAGGACACAAAATAATAACGGGTCATTAGCGTCTAGAGACACCTATTGTTAGAAATGTTCACATAGGAGGGTCCCTCAGATCCTTTAATCTTCGGTGGAGGAAAGAGGGGTCTTTACCAACTAAACCTCAATTCAGCTACTCAAGTAGTACAAAACACCGATTATTTTTCTCAAAAATCTGTCTCGGATTGACGGGATATTTGTTTCTATACGTAGTTTGATACAAGCTAGGATAGTAATATGCCTTGGGAGCAGGTCCATCCCACAGTTTTATCTCTAGAGCTATGTTAAGTTCTTGGTAGTGAGGGAAACCACGAATTAAAGAACATTTATGTTATTTAAGAAGATATAATTCCTAGAGATTTCACAACTTTAAGGCTACTTGTTGAACTAAATGTAGCCACTTCAATCACTGGCAGTGGCCAGAACAAAGTAAGATTTTCTTCTATTAGCTCATTTTCTTTTCCTGAGATTAGAAGAACAAGAACGGTGAATACTCATGAATAGCTCTTCTTGCTTTTTACCAGTAGTTGCCATAGATTTGACTTTCAATATCTAACATATATGTTTACCAGTTAGCCCCTAGAGGGGCTCTGTATAGCTGCCGTCACTATGTTAAAGAATATTGTCAACAACACAAGGGAAGTTAATACCACCTCATTGGTGAACCGTGTGCATCTGTCGGGTACTCAAGAATAACGTGGCTACTATAGCTACAAAGGAATAAAATACAATAACAAAAGAATATAGAATATTCCACGATCAAAAAAGTTACATAAAGAAATCAATAGAACACCATCACTATTAAAAAACAATGTAACAACAGAAAGATTGCATGGAAACATATGGTAAAAAATTACATTGAGGGTGCAATTGAATAGGTTAGAACCAAGCATGAGTGTATTAATGAACAACAATATAAAATTTAAGGATACAGGATGATATAAATGTATGTTAAAGAAATGATCTGCGTGAAAATTAAACAAATCATCCGTAAAAATTCTCAAATTAAAATAATGGTATACTGGTTAAATAATAACTTAAAATCTAACAGCCGAGTACAAAATGATTTTTGTCCGTAATCTTGAAATAAAAATTTATTATTACAATTATTTATAAAAACATTTCTAGGTCATAATTTATAAAAACATTAAAACTTGAGTTACTAAGTAGTTAAGTAGCAAGACGTGGTTCGACTAGTAATAATAACAATAATAAAAATAGTATGAAGTGTTTTTTTTTAATAAATATGCTCGGTAATGTCAAAAATGTGAGGGTCAGGGAAAATTTTGATAACCCTCATTTGACAACAAAACATGTTAGCAGGGATTTCTGGTAGATTACCTCTTGATCTAAAAGTAGTTTTAGTAGTCATTCAAGACCTTGAGGATAACTAATATCTATTAATATTTTACTTATTCCTTATAGTTATTTTTCAGGATTTTATAGACGTTTAAATAGTGAAAATATCCCATTAAAATCAATGGGTTTATCATGTTTTTGACACAACCCCAACAAAAATGTTAGTGATATTTATTTGGAAAGACAAACTCACGATTGATTAATAACACACAGTTCTAGTGAGATGTGTGTAGTTGATAACTTTTAGTTAAATGTCCCCATTTACAACGTGGCTCTAAATAATTTCGAATAGGCATTAAACCCATTTCTGTCCTTTTGAGTTTAGGTAAATGTGCTAAGCCTTAATTCGACAAGTATGTGGTTTAAAACGTTTAAAAAAAATTAAACATCTTAAACACTGACTACTGTGCGATGTTTTGGACTCTAGATTTTAAGTTTTAATACTCGAAAGATTCGAATTGTATTTAAAATTTCACATATATATATAAATTCAAGTTTCATATTTAATATTATTCAATTCGATATAAGAGTACAAAAACCAAACTTTATATTAAGGATGATTTATAAAAATGGAACCGATTAAATATTAAAATACAATTTTAAGGGCTTTTTAAGAAAATACGAGTATCATTCATGAATTATTAGAATACGATTAATAGTTTCATAATAATATTTTAGATAAGTAACATTTCTGTAATTAAATTTTATTCTAGAGGTTAAATTCACGAAACTAGATTTCACCATTGAAACTTGTGAGTTACATTAAAAGTTATTAATAATTTTTATTTTATAAATACTAATATTATATTGGACTTGATGTTTAACATATAATTAATTACGTTTGAAGGTGTGTGTGAAGCTTCTCAAAGTCAAGATTGAAGAAGATACCTACTTCACTTTGACTTTTACAAACATAATAAGCTTATACTGTTTCCAAGGAAGAGGAAAACACACATATATATATATATATAATCGCGAGTATGCCTAAGTACGTGGTGAGACAATTCAAATAGGTATATTATATATAGGTTCATTATATATATATGTATATATATATATAATGAACCTATATATATATAATGAACCTATTTGATTTGTCTCACCACGTACGTAGGCATACTCGCGATATGAGTCCCCAAATCATTATCAACATTTAGTGTTCGATCACGACACGGCTTAAATGCAGCACAAAGTAGCATTATGGAGTGTCGGGGTTGTTTTATAATATTGCTTTAAAGGATTATTTTGGAACATTCTCCATGCTATTATGATTATAATTTTAATTCAAAATTAAACATTTCCTCATTTGAGTATTTTTTAAATTTTCGGCCCAACTTCGTATAAGCTATTTTTATTTTGGACCAAGTCAACAGTTTGGAATAACTGTACAGCATTAATTAAAAAATAAGCTATAATCTGATGTGTAATTCTCTTAGAATCATTGTTGAAGAAACAACTTTACGTTCTTATTTTTGACTGGTGAATTGTATTAAAAATTGAAATTTTATAGCCAAAATCAAATATTCATTAATTTAAATATAGAACCAGGATATGGGAATCAAAACCAAAACCCTTAATTTAACACACCTATGCTCTTTTACTGACCAAAATTCCATCTGTACTTAGAAACATAATACACTCTTCTTTTGAGGTATGATCTGTGATGGACGTTTAGAAATCATCAGTTACTATTAATTAACTATATTTCATACAACAGCCAATGGTGACTTGGAGGTTGAAATTTATGCTATCCATGGTACAATGACAATTGCACTTTACACGAAAGCGAATAACATAGAAGAATGTTAACGCTTGTACACTTCATTCCCACTGAAAGGTGTCTCAATGACCTTAATGAATTACACAATGACCCTCTAATGGCCTTCTCTTATAAATTATTCCATAGTGGAATAATGTAACCTACTCTACCTTTAGAGTTTAAATGGAGGGTGAATTTGATTTTACAATGCATGAACCCGAATACGGGGTGAATCATGCATATCTGAGTGGTAGATCATTGACGCACTAGCTAAAGTGTCCCAGATTCAATTCCTACGTCCAACAGTATTTTTAAATTTTCTAATATACAGCTACATCTATAACTTAAGGATCACTTACATATTCTGAGCTTCGATACTCATTTGCAATCAACTGTTCAAGTGTTAGCTATCTACCACGACATTAAATATTTGTAATATATTTTAAATTATTAAATTATATTTTATGAATTTTATAAACACATTCACTTATGCAATTGTTAATCCTGGATAGTTGAACATTGCTTTAAGGAGATTTTTAAGCTATCCTTTTCTGAAAATGTGTTAATAATTTTATTTAAACTTTTACACCATTTTATAGAAGAATTATTTTAATTACTATTTTATATTTCGATATTTGTTATACAGACTCTAATTGTATCTGCTTTAAAGGAACCGCAGAATACAAACCAACTTTTACTCCATTTTAACAACTAGTTTATTTAAACTTCAGAATAATGGTTAGAATATTTTTGAAAATAGGTATGCGTACTGTGTACCTGAGGGTGTGTTTACAAAATGTCATTCCTATTTGCTCGGTCCTTAATCTGAATTGGAAATGATTGTAGCAGCTTGTGAATAAATTAAAGAGATATATTGCCGACAGACAGGGAAATGAGATAATTGTGTATGCATGTAAGAGAGATAAAGTGAGAAAGGAAGGAAGTAAAATAGATGAGAGAGAGAGAAATATCTGAGATTAGAAAGATAAAGAGATTCAGTTTGTGATGAAACTCAACTAAATGACAAATGAGCAACGGGACTTTGGTTTTGGTTCGATTCCCTAGACTCTCATAAATACAAAACCCGGTAGTTGTGTTTGTTTCATGTTTACTGGCAACATAATCGTATTGTGGATATCAGTAAAGAGTTCAAGGTTTCGACTATAAAATGCTAAAAATATTAGTACTTTCATTGTGTAATAATACAATTCTATAGTTTGTGTAAGACTAGCATCGGCGATTACGTGGAGTAAGGCTAATAAAGTTTGTATCACCATTGATGAGAGGTTGTGATTTGAATCCCGTCTGGTAGTATAAGTATTTATTGACCTAAAGAGTTTGTTCCTAAAGTGCGGGTACATTTAATTTATTAATCCTAACTACAATCATATAATTAAATGTGGATATATTAACCAGATAATAATACCCAGCAGAAAAAAGGAGTTTTGAGAATGGTATCTGGAAAAATTAACAGATATAATTTGTAGGCATATTTATAAGCTAAGACACATTATGAGTTTTCATTACTTTTAAAAGAAGGATTTACAAGCACACAGCCTACAAACTAATTAACTAAATAACCAGGACTAACAAATAACCACAAACACTGAATTAGTAATAAGAAGGTAAGGGTTCGACTCCATCAATGTTGAGGTTTTTAAGGCTCCATCTGAGCTTAATTTAGCGATTATAATAACTATATTTTTCTTTCTAAGTTATTAAGAATCAAACAGCCAAAGCTATTATATTCATTTTGGTACGGATTTAGCATTATCTAAATAACATATTCTAAAAATTGAAAAATTTAACTTCGACACAGAAATTTTACCCGGAATCGGTGGCATTGGCGTACCAAGCCAAAAGTCCCGGGTTTGATTCCCGTGTCTAGATGTGTTTATGTGTGTGTTAGAGTTAGTGGAAGCTCGTGTATAGGCATTGCGGAACTGTAGCACCCCCTATTTCCACTTGATATTATCGATAACATTTAATATAATGATTCTTTTTTTCTTTATTTTTTTAGTACAATATAATTATATTCCTTAAGCTTAATGTATGTACTTCAGTAGCCATCCCCCAGTTTATTAAAAAGATACAAAAATCTTTGTTTGGAACTGTGTGCTTCACAGTTCTAGCGACGTGGTGTTTGACTGTTGTGTGAATGCGCACATAGGAAGGGGGTGGAGAGGAAGGTGGGACTACAAGTTAGAGAGAGCACTTTTGCTTTCGCAGTGCCGGCTCTGGCGTGATTGTGGAAGGAAGTTTTTTATTCAGCATGTGTTATGCTCAAAAACCGTTAAACATATTCTTGAATGTGATAAAGTGTAGAAGATTGTAGAATTAGATTATTATTCTGCTTCCAGCTATTCTATTTGATTCATTTTGTCTCGGTATATTTTATTTAACAGAAATACTAAATGCGCTTGCAGTACTTTCAATGGAGAAAAATTTCCTCAGTTGTCATCCAAAGATCAAGGATAAAATTATGGAACTTTTTGCGCAAATTAAAACAAGAAGAATGGATATAATTTATAAATAAATAGATCAAGCTTGAGCTGTAACAATTTAAGTTAAAGTAAGTAAAAAAGATTGGTTGTTCTTGTACAGATTTTATCAGGTCTCTGAATACATTTTTATTTTATATTTTTTTCCCTTTTACACAATTTTAAAACAAAGGCTAACATTTTTCTGGAGCAGCACCCCTACTAATTATAGCTACGAGCCGCCACTGGTAGAGCCATATATCAAAGACGATGAAACTTGAACCTTTACATGCACCCTGTGGAGACTAGGCTTGTTCCCATGGTTACCATACATTACATTGAGTTCTTAAGGGGCTAAAATTATACTTCAACATGTTTTATTAAACTTGAGATTAACTATGACTAAATATAAAGAGTATGATATCTAGTTGGGAAAACATTTTTTTTACTGTCCAAAGAATAATCAGATATGAAGGGTTTTGTATAGAAATTTTCTATTCGTTGTTTATATATAAACTTAAGTAAAATATGTTGTCTACCTTATATGTTTTTGCTATAGAATGTATTTGTATCCGATAAAATAAAATAAATAATAATCTAAGACCTTAAGGAAGGTTAGTTTGATCCTAATATATTATATTTTAATGTTATTTACATAGTTATTCATAAGTTATTTATATAAGACAATTCCTTAAATTCCATATTATAGATCTTTTAAAAAGTAATCATTTCAGACGTACCCAAAACATTTTACATTGTAAACTAGCAGTATTCATATCACTGTTCCTCTTAAAACGAATATTTTATAAGGCTTAACTCAACTCAACATCAACATCAACATAGTATCTAAATTTTTCTGGGAGTCGTGTTTTGTCAGTCCAATTTATGTGTATCTTTAGTCTGGTAAAATAACTCAGACAGTTGATATTCCTAAATGAAATTGATAGTGTGAGATAATTTATTCTAGACTATGGCTACCAACAGAAAGTTTAAATTCACTGGCATAGTGTGGAGTGTGGCCAGGGTAAACCAAGCTAAAATTATCTTATTCAAAACAAAAGATGTAACTGGTTTTCATCCACTTATTTCCCTTTTGACCAATCACATAGAGGCTTTGGTACTTACCTTATGGGTACTTTATATATAAAATGATTTTTTTTAATAATTTGTGCACCATACCAATTAGCAACCTCCAAATGGTTACATTATAGAGTTAGATATTGGGAACAATTAATTTAGAGGAAATTTACCTGCATTTGAATCAAGGAAAAGTGGGAAGACCACTTAGGAGAAACCTATTTTAATACACCCTACAAGATTTCCAGCCCTGTTATCACCCTCATCATATATCAAGTACATTATTAGAGTGACTGAATCCTAGACAATGTGACCACCTACATTGGTAAAAATCGAGGTAGGTACTATATTATTATATAGTTGGATTTTTTTTTCTTGCATCCAAGCTTAATGCTAGATAGTTTGCTTTACAAATGGGAGATTTTTTGTGATTCCAGTTCACGTAATTGTACTATTTACAAGCCAAAGAATGGGTTTGCAACAGAGTCTGTATAAATGAACAAAATATGAGGCTACGTGAATCTTGTTGATGACGTCTCCCACATACCAGTTCAGTATTGGGTATTTAGAGTCTTCTCAGTCAACAACCTATCTTTTACCATCAGGATGGAAATGAATAATCAGTACAATGATTGCAGATTATCGTGATTGTTACATTTAAAATTTTGTAAAACCACTTAGCAATATTATAGTTTAAATATGTTGAACTAGCCTTTTGAGGTGAGTCTATTGCAGGAAATAAGCCTACAGCTATTATAACAGTACAAGCTTTAAACTTTTCCAATACATCATGGATTGAGTGCCCTGCTATATGGAGACAATAACAGTACTTCCCTGTCATTATTTCAATACACATGGGCTTGCAACATTAAGCAATGAGCTATTTATATAAATACCGTTAAAACCGATAAAGTCATTACTGTGACGCGTTGACATTAGTCAATTATCTTACTGGAAGAGCATCCGTATGTGTAAACCACTACGCGACATGGAATAATCCCAGTCAGTAATCAAGATCACCGTTTCCCAGTCAGGATTGGAAAGACATACGTAATTCCATGTGTGAAATCAGTAAATTTATTTTAGTGTATGTGTGTCATTTTATTGTAAAACTTCGTAATATAACTATATATATTTAAGGTGTACTTGTTTAATATGAGGGAGTGGGGTGGTATTAATTTTTATACTTTTTCCAGTATTTACATTTCTAGAGAAAAATTTTATGATGGCCTAAATCAACAAGCTTGAAACAGGTCAGGCCATTTGGCTCCAAACTTCATGGTATGGGAGTGTGAGGGTTGGTGATTTGGAGCTAAGTCATCATCAGCACCAATAGCCTAGCCCATGACATGCTTAGAATGCGGGCGACGGAAACAAACCAAAGCACTCGAGAAAATAATGTAGAGTGATGAATCAGGTATTATTTTGACAACCCTAAGCTACAAATAGCGACTATGAATAGTGGCACAGTGATTGTAATAGTTGAGGAGCTTGTGGACATGATGGATGAGAGGAGTACATGTCATAGTCTTGAGTAATACCAAGGAGAGAGAGAGAGCACATGAGTGAATTGAGGAAAGGGTCCAATTTTCAATTGATGTAAAACGAGAGGAGAAATGAAGTAGGTATTTTAGTGATAAAAGGGCTGCAGGCGGGAGTGGTAGGGACGAATGGCAGGTTAAAATATGGCATTAACTTAGAGAGGGAAAAGGTGGAGGTGATTCAAGTGTATGCCCCACAAGTCAGGTATCCAGCAGGAGAAAGGGACAAGTTTGAGGAAGATCCAGAAAGGCATATGGGAAATTTGTGGCAAGTAGTAATGGGGGATCTTAACGTCAAATTAGGAAAAGAGAGAGGAGGGATTGAGGAGGTGTCAGGGAAAGAAGGATGGAGAGAAAGAGAAAGAAGGAGAATAGAAAGCTGTTGGAGCGATGTGCATTAAATATCATGAAAATGTCAAACAGCTGGTATAAGAAGGTAAGAGAAAACCATAAGATCTTTATATCCAACTGAGATGGGGAGCAAGGGTTGGGGATTGACTACTTTCTCATGAATGAAGAAATGAAATGGCAGCTCGTAAAAATCAAGTTAATACCAAGTGTGTCCTTACATAGTGAACACAGGTTTATGTTGGCAGGCTTAAAGTGATGGGAATGTAGGAGAAAGGTAGCAATACAATAAAGACTAATAAAGGTTTGAAGGCCAAAAAAGCTAATAAAGTCAAAAATCTTAAAGTTCAAATATGTGTTGCAAAGTGTAGAGATGGAATGGCAAAGGTTTGAGAAAAGTTTGGCTAGAGCTGCAGAGGAGGAATGGGGGAGGACAAGCTATAAGAAGAAGTTTGGAGAAGATATTCTGGTGGAACGACTGGTTGAAATAAGGAATTTAGAAGATTAATAAATCATCCTGAAGGAGTTTTATGAAGAGTAAGGAGGAGACACAGGGAGAATATTGAGATAAGATAAGATTGAAGCGAGTGATACGGGAGGCCAAGAAGGCTTGGATGCAAAATATGAACGAAAATGATGGAACAAGACGTGTGAGCAAGTAAGGAATGGAGGAGGTTAATAAATCATTCTGAAGGAGTTTTATGAAGAGTAAGGAGGAGACACAGGGAGAATATTGAGATAAGAAAAGATTGAAGCGAGTGACACGGGAGGCCAAGAAGGCTTGTATGCAAAATATGAACAAAAATGATGGAACAAGACGTGTAAGGAAGTAAGAAGTTGTTACATAGCCAGATAAAAACATAAGTAGATAGAAAAGACAAGAATCTATAATGATGGACGAAGAAAGAAGAACATTTAAGACAGGAGATGAATAAAAGGAAAAGGAACAATAGATAAGAACTTTTGAAAATATACTAGACCTGGAAAAGGAAAGGCACGAGATTGAATAGAGTAGAAGGAAGAAATAGCTAAAGAGGAGGAAAGAAGTCCTAAATGGAAAGTGGTGGAGGACGCATTTAATAGAATGAAACGAGGAAAAGTACCGGATGTGGATGAACAGACTGACGAATTGTTAAGAACTGAAGAAGAAGAATGTATACAATGTTATACAGGTGGCTGAGAATAGTTTGGAAAGATAGTCAGATACCAAAAGACTGGAAGATGGGAGTTATAATACCTATTTTCAAGACACAATACAGGGAAAGGTATATAAATTATAGCGTAATAACACTGATGTGTCACTGTACAAAAATATATGATAAGATACTGGAAAAGAGAATAAGAAATAAAATTAAAGGAACGTGGAGAGAGGATTAACACGGCTCTAGGGAAATATAGTATTAAATATACTTAACCTTTACCATACGACAACTGATGGAAAGAAAGAATGAATTTGGGAAATACTTGGTAATTATATTTATGATTGTGGAGAAGGTTTATGATAAGGTGGAGAGAAATTATATTTGGGAAGAGATGCAGGAGGCTGAAGTGGTAGGAGGAGAAAGAGTGAAAAGAATGTATGAGGATAAAATGAGTTTTTTTAGGACGAAGAGTGGGAAGATAGAGTGGTTCCAAATTTAAAAAAAAGGGAGTGAAGCAAGGAGTGCCCTCTCACTAACATTATTTTTAATGGTCATGGAAATGGTCACGAATAAAGAGTCAGTTAATATTGGGGAAGAAAGAATGAAAGTCAAATGTTTGCTGATGACTTGATTGGATTAAGGAGAAAGAAGAGGAAGTACAGGAACCACCACAGTATTGGCTTGAGAAAATGAAAGAGCGTGGAATGAAATTTAACATGGCAAGGTGTGAAATTATGGTAGCCTTAAGAAAGAGATAAGGCCTAGTAAATATATCGATTATAGAGTTGTATGGAGTAGAGCTGAAAATAGTACAGAACGTAGAATATCTTGGGAGTAGGATTGTAGTGAAAAATAGAAATAAAGAATATTTAATTAGAAGAGGAAAACAGTGAGAGTTGTTTTGTAGGTGTGTAGGGGACTTGCTATGGTTAATATAAGAGCCCTTTAAATTTAAGAGAGCGTACTTTGTAGCAATTTTTACATATGCAGAAGAAACATGTGCATTTAATCTGAGAGAGACCATAAAAGTGGAGGCTATGAGAATTAAGTTTATGATGAGCATGTTAGCTGTCACGAGGAGAAAAAAATAAGGAATGAAACTATCTGGTAAAGAGTTTGTCTAGAGGGAGTACTTGAGATACTAGAGAAAGCAAGACTTAGAGTGTATGGGCATGCAATGGAGATAGATGAGAAATGAAAAAAAAAAGGAAATTAGATATATAAGAAAATACCTCAAAACAGGCCATAAAAGAGATGAGAATAGCAGATAACAGAATGTTTGCAATAGAGAGGAGAAGAATGGAATCACTTAAAGGAGGAATAATTGTGTTAAGATAGAGGAAGATGGAGGCATTTTACTAATCTGACATGGCCACAGGCTGTAAACAACTGATGATAATAATAATGATGTAACTAAAACCATCTAAAAATAGTATATTTCACTGTGTCATAATAATATAACGTAATACAAATGAACGTATCTCTTTACTTATGCTTATTATTAATGATTTTCATACAACTATCGAATACAATGTCGTTATAATTTCTTTCTTAGGAAGTTTAGTTGAAATTAAAATACTACTTTGTGAAGAAATAAACTCTGCTACAAATCTATTTATTAAAATTTGTTCCCTTATACTATTATTTACGTATCTATTTTATTCATTAGCATTTGCTCAAGGTTTTTCTTGCATTTAACAATACATCTATACAGTATACCACTTTAAATACTAGAAATAATGAAACTTTGTAGAAATTGGTGTTTTATGCTTGTACGAGTGTTAACGAAGTAACATGTACTTTCCACTTTCTCTCCAAATCCAAAAGCCAGCATATATCATATACCTGCACTTGTAACTGTGATGATTGCTCACTGCTTACGCTTGGATTATTCAAAACTACTTCACTCCCTGATAATATAGCGCGATGTTATATAAGTTACCATGGTTCCGTGAAATTTAAGGAGTACAATATAATATTTCATGTTTCGAACCGACAAGTATCCTACTTTTTGAGTTTACTGCAAACAAACAACTAGACATATCGAGAGTATATACAGATTTAGAGTTCAATTATAAGATTTGTGTATAGATCAGTGTGGTTCAACTGGTGGGCCGTGTGCCAAATATAGCAGGCGCTCACTAATTGTGTGGTCCTCATATTATTATCCTGGAATAAAATTAAAGGAATCCCCTTAATCGAGATGTGAAAAGAATAAAAATTAAAATATCTGTTTAAAAAGGTCATTATTGTATTTTAATATGCATTTATTTGATTAATAAAAATATATATAAATAAGTTTATATATTTATAATTCTAAGTTGTACGTGCATATTTAATAACTAGCAGCCCAACCCGGCTTCGCACGGGCATAATAATATAATAAAAGAAAATACACAATGTTTTACAGTGAGTTTCTAA
>CABFVX010000168.1:390929-424425 GCA_902151425.1 Timema shepardi | reverse complement strand
GGGGGGGGGACTCTAGGGGAAAGGGGATAAGGCTGGCGTGGTGTGTGCGCTTGCCGCTAGATCGCTCCGCCTCCCTTCTGAGGGGTGCTCTCGGTCTCGGAACGGTCATTAGATGTAACACAACAAGTCCAACTTTCCTTTTGAGCTGGCTTCCTTCCCTATCATTTACATTATGTCAGTGTTTCCTCGCAGTTTTCATAAATAATTAAAAATGATAAATTAAATACCCAAGCTTTTATGTTAATTGGGGTTATAGCCACACCCCTGATTTTACATTGTAAACTGAAAATGTTATTTTTCGATAAAGAAATTATATTCAGATGTGGTTCTAATCTCAATTAACTGATATATAATAGCTTGGCTATTTAATTCAGTATGATCTTCACAATTGTACTTTTGGCAGTATAAAGCCCTCCCTGAGTCTAAGGTGACTGTGTTAGCCGAAAGCTTGTGATCTTAATTTATCCCACACATATATGACGATTTCCACACGCCCAACATAAACTCTGCCTTAAAAAAAAATGAGTGAAGAATGACCCTGGGCATGGGACCACTCATGGATAGCTCAGGGGTTAAAGCAATGGCATACTAAGCCAAAGATCCCAGGTTTGAGTCCTGTATCAAAGTGTCATATTTCAATTTAAAAAAATAAATATAACGAAGAATGTTTTAAACACATGAAGAGGCCCAAAGTCTAAATGATTTTATAATGGATATTAAAAAAAACAAAGACAAAATAAGACGAGAGGATATTTAATCAAGAAAGCTCACCTAGGTATAGAGGAAAAATGTCTGAAGAATCTAATGCACAAAGGTGACATCTTTATTCTGTCTTCTATATTAGAAGCAATCTCACACACACACACACATTTAAACACTAATATTTGAAACAAAAGAGAGGGAAAAGTAAATACATTTTATACAAACAGTAAACCACTTTGAGTAATCTGGTGGAGGCTGGGTTGAACCTCAGTTACAGCCAGGTCAGGTTCAAAACCAACAATCTTGGAACAGGGTCTGGCCAGTTGATTCCCAGCTTGGTGGGCTGGGATGCGAGGGTTGGTGATGAGCTAAGTCCACCAGTCTCACTCAATTAATTGTTTTTATTCCTCTCTTCTCACTTGCACACTTTATCTGCTCCTCCCATCTTTTTCTTTGGAATCCTCTATTTTTCCATCCTCATTATGTGTCCATACCATCTCAGTCTTGTTTCCTCTAGTATCTCATGTCCTCCCTGTACCACCAATTTCCCATATTATGTTATTGCTGATCTTGTTTCTCCTCGTTACAGCCAACATGCTCCTCACAAACTTCATTCCCATGGCCTCCACTTTCTTAGTCTCTCTTAGACTCAATGTCCATGTTTCTGCTGCATATGTGACAATGGGTACAAAGTATGTATGCCCTGTACAACACTTCCAGGGCACTTTTCTTTTTCATAGCAGGTCTTGCACACCTATAGGACAACTCTCCCTGCTGTCCTCTTCTAATTAAATCCTCTACTCCCACCTTTCGCCTCAACCAAGCTTCCAAAGTATTTTACATTCTGAACTTTTCTTAGCTCCCTACTCCATTCAACTTTATAGCTTTACTAGGCCTTATACTCTTGTCATTACCATCACTTTACACTTCACCATGTTAAATTTCATTCCACTCTCTTTCACTTCCTCATTTCTATGTAAACAAGAATAAATAATAATTTAATAATTAAATCTAATATAAATGCCATGTCCATCCACCAAGAGTCAAGACACAAATTTGAATAGGTAACCACAGAATAAAAGCGAAAAAATTAAATTTATATATATATATCTCAAGAAACAGGCAACAACAGTAGGCTATGTAAGTGACCATAATCTACCTCAAGCCATGTTGCCATAGTCCAGTTGGTATTTTACTCACTTCTGCCGAGGAAGGGTGACTGATACACCAAACATTTCATAATTGTTATATTATGTTTTTAACTATGAGCTTTCAAGCCTACAGTTTTCTGGAAAGTGTGTAGGCCTTGTACTTATCTTCTTTTCAATGATAATTTCAAACCAGCTCAAAGTTATCCGGAGGACTTGGATTTTTTTAAATTTCCATCAAGACAAACAAGTAAGTTTTATAAGTGGTATTTAAAATAATTTATTAAAAACAAAATATCACATAATATGACAAAATTAATTTTGCCCTTTTAAAGAGATCAAATGAAAAAAAACAAAACAATCTAAATTATTTTTAATAATGTTAATATTCAGTTTGGTAAGGAATTGAGTAGTAATTATCTATGCAATCCAGTAATGAGAATCTAGTTTTGATACTACTTAGTTTGGTCAGTAACATGTCTGTTTACTCAACTAAGTTCCAGGGTTCAATTCCCAGCATGGCTGACAAATTTATAATGGGTGAAATGTGGGGGTTACCCTTTCACAGTGATGAATTAACAGCCAGGGACTGGAAATTGTGCCTGTTAAGTTAGATTATAAGGCATATGAAGCTACGACAGGCCTAGCAAACCGGTAGTAGAAATTATATGGCTTGAATAAAAAAGTGACCCAGGCTACAGGCTGGCAACAATAATGGATGTAAAGTAAAGTTTTTACACTAATGAATTTTCCTTAATATTACTACTCTTTAAATCTTTCACTCTCATTGTTGGAGGTTTGTTGTTCACTAAGTGTTGACCTTGAAATCTACCCTCCAGTAATATCCTTTTCTCATCACTCACAGGTTCTTTTACCCCTACTCTCCCACCATTTCAAAGATAGGCTTTATTGCTAGCTTGTGTGTACAAGCACAATGAGTCAGCCAGCAAGCATGAGTCAAATGTCCTTTTCAACCTTTTTTCCTACTAAGCAGCAACCTTTGTAACACTATTGAATCAATCGCCCCACGTTGGGTGCCAATTGTATACCATTGAATTAATCGCCCCGCTTTGGGCGTCGATTGAAACACTACGGATTAAATCCCTGATATAATAATGCTGTGATGTTTAGGTTTTATATAGCTCCGTGGTCGAGCGCCTATCATCACTGTACGGAAAATATACCGTTTAACCAGTTGTCTATAGCTCTGTGGTCGAACACTAATTAAAACGGTATAATTAATACATGTAAGAAAGAAATGTTGATGGCTGTTTATTCACACACGGTTTATTTAAATGACATCTGTTAATTACTTATACATACGCCAATTAAATGCTTTATATCACTGCATACTTGTGATATTAATGTAAGTTATTTTATACTTTATTAGACTGTGACTGCCAGTGTGTGGCTCTGACTTGTGCGTGAGATGCCTTAAACATACGCACAACAGCTTATATATGACATACCCCTTGCATCTTTCTCCCCTCGTTAACAGTGTAAAAACTAACTAATATAAAGAGTCCTGGTGACAGGTGTTGGTATAGGGAATTGGCGTCTTTGCCAACCAAATACTGCGGGGTTGTTCCTTTTAACAGGAAATAGTGCAGTTCTTTTAACAGGAAATATTGTATAAAAAATATATTTTAAATGTGTAATCCTTTTGCCATCATTTCTGAAATGCCCGTGTTTCTTCATGGATGAATCTTAAAAGGATAATCTACATATATTACTTTAAAGAAAAATTACCTTCATCCATATTTTTTTTATATAATTTAGAGTAATCCAAACTAATATCATTACACCTTCCATCATACATTTTGTTACCTGGCAATAATACAATAGACAAGGTTAACTTCCCCTGCCAACACGAGTCTCGAACTTAGCACACACTTTTCCTAGGCCATAAACAAGCGGTGGCTAGTCAGCCAATCCTTAGCTCAAACAATGGTGGCATAGTCGGGTGATGATCAGATCACTAATGGCCAAGCCCAAGTGGAAATAAGTTATTCAGCTAAATAATATCATAACTATAAAGCTGGATTATGCTTCGTACTCATCTACTTTCCTAGCCCAGTGTCACTTACATCTGCTGCTCTGCTGAAGCGGCGGAGGAAGTGCAAAGGAACTGGTCTGCCCAGTTTAAATTCTAGCTTCATTAGAATGTGCTGCTCCATCTTGAAAATTTGCTCTTTACTATATGCACTGTCAGAGATGTAGACAAAGTCCTGCACATCTGGTGAACACATCTCCTCGTATTTACAAGCCAAAAACATGGCTGAAATGCCCACCAGCTGCAGGTACTTGCGCTGGACTGTCTTTTCAATCTGAAACAGCAAAGTCTGTTATAATTACAGCACAATAAAAATATGTGTTCACAAATAAAACATCTTTTCTCGATTAATTATATTTATTCACTAATTCAAGCATCCCACCTTGATACCTGTAAATACTTTTAACATATATAGAAAAAAGGTAAAGGGATTAAGTTAGGATTCAGAGGAAATGTACCGATATTTATATGATATTTTAACACCATCTTGTCTCTTAGTGGCAAACCAGGCCAGATTAAACTGATACTTTAGGACAAACATCTTTGGACATGGCCCATAAAGCCACATTGTTTATATTTGTGAGCCAAATCCCTCTTTCTGTGTCCAGGCAGTATGGCCTCAGCCTTTTGCATGCTTGTGTCTTGGTTGAATTGGGTGTCGCAAGGAGAGCCATGCACTCAGTTCGCACCGATATATGATATTTTCTATTAATTAAGTTTGTCAGCTAAATTAAGTTTAAAATTTATCTGAATTTTCAATCAAAAATCAAGTAAAAGTATTTTTTAAATTCAGTGTAAGCCCAAGCTTTAATATAACATATTTTATTTGTAGAGGCACTGAAGGAAAATAATAATTTTTTGTGTATTTGTGTTTTTAAAGAATGTTTTATAATTTAATAAAAACATTTATTATTACTGTAAACTTACAATGAAATTATGATTAGCCCCATTTATCTATAATAATAATAATAAATAAAAGGAAGTATTTTTCTGGGTGTGTATGCGCGTGCAATGTCCAGCCAATTCTACAGCATGTAGAGGTCTGAAATTTTTAACATAGGTGGACGGAAGGGGGTCCAAATGCACCTTGAAGCTGGCTTTTTAAATTTTTAATAAGGCTATTTTTAACAAAGTTTTGAAGGGGTCACGGGCAACGGGCAACGCCGTGCGTGACGCTAGTTATTAATAAACATTAGTTAAGTGAAAATCCAGACCATTTTACAAATTAGCAATGTAATTGGAGCTTGAGTTACCTGTAGAAACCTGTCTAGTATAGATATTGTGACGTAAAGCGTCTCGGGTAGGAGAGCAAATTGTTGGTGAACTTCCACCAACCAGTCCACAAGTATGGATCTCATTTTACTATTTATCAATAGCTCTGACATAAACGTCGGGCTGATAGGAAATTTGATCTGAAAACAAATAACAAATATGAGAAATAATATAGTATAAAATCATAATTTAAAATTCTTCAGCAAATACAAGCTTATAAAAGATTTATTGTAGTAAATTTTTGAGATGGCATGTGACTTGATTTAAAAGGGTCATGTTTAGAGAATTGCATCAGACTGCCAGGTTTGAGTTAAGTGTATCAGTTATGTGCTTAATCTTGGCTATAAGAAAAGTGACTCAATGTTTAAAAAAAAACTATGGGTGATTCATTTTAGGGGTAAGCAAGAACCACTTTAAGGACTGGCGTTAAAAAAATAACACAAGGATTGCATCTTTGCAACATCTATATTGTTCTAAATAATGATCAAAACCACACACCATTAAATAATACTATTATTGAAGCAATATTATTAAATAAATATTTTAAAGATTTGTATTTTTGAAAATTTTACTAAAAGAATAATAAATAATGTTAAACTGTTACAAAAACAGTGTTTCTTCAATTAATATTTTTATGTATAATAGTGACCACGTTTTAATAACCACAATTACAACTAACTAAAGCAACGTGATATAACTTTTAGACATGTGAAAGAACTTGAACAAACTATGCAGTGTAAACACACGGCGGCAGACATATGATATCCCAACTGGTGCTGGTGTGTATTCACAACATTCCTGTATAGCGCTGTTAAAACTCCCATCTCTCAGAAAGTAAACATTTTTCTAAGGTTTGATGATATCATACTACGCAGCAGGAATAAATTAAGGAATATTTTGAAGGTATCTGACCTATATTCCATTCACCGTAGGAATTGACTTCTGAAAGGTCTTTTTCCCTACCATAAATCTACTACATAGGATATTGGTAGGAAAAAAGACCTTTCAGAGAGTAATTCCTACCGTGAATGGAATATAGTTACCTTTAAATAAATAAAATGCAATAATATGAGAAAACTGCCCCCAAGAGTCCAAAATGTATATTGTATTTATTAAAGAAGATATGCAAGTGAGACGAGGAAGGGTGAGGAATGAATTTTTCAAGGAGCATGCTAGGTGTCACTAAGAAAAAGAGGATTAGAAATTAGGACGCCTAGGCAAGAGTTGGGCTACAGGGGGTACATAAGATAAAAGAGGAAGCAAGGATGAGATGGAATGGACACATAATGGGAATGAAAAAAGACCACAAGAAAGCCTAGGTAAGAGATGGGGGCAGATAACAGCATAAGTGCAGGCAGGAGGGGAATATTGGACTAGAGTTTAACTAGCAAAAACTTTCCTAATGATGCACTTGATATTTTAAACACTTTCATTGCCAAGTAAACTAATTCCTAATTCTTTTTTGGAAAAATATAATGGCTCACAATTATACCTAATATCTAATGTAATCACTAAAACAAGCATACAAAACTAACAGTTATAAACATGGCGGAAAGTGAGTAGAACGTGTCTGTAGCGGCTCCGGCAAAAATATCACAACTGCATTCATTATTAGTCATAATTACCTATCGTAGTTATATTTCATACAGCCTTAAGTAATTACATCTGCCAAGTGTTGTTTATTTCATATAATCACAGCTTTAGTAAAGTGCTAACGACTTTTATTGTTTGTGTATAGCCTCTGTTACAAGTGCAAATGTCGCCAACTATGAAAAGTGTACTTGAAAGATTTGAGAAGTTCAAAGCAAGTGTCAATGCTACTATTCACAGCCTTGAGTCCCGGGTAAAAAGTGGAGTGACAAACTATTGGGTCGGCTCAGGAAGCTAGTGGATCAATTCTAACTGAGATTGAGAAATGATTTCTCAGAGCTAATCAAGAAAGTCATGCTTCAAGAGGATAAACTCGACGATCTTGAACAATACAGCCGAAGAAACTGTTTGCTCGTCCATGGAATGCCAGAAAAACCAGGCGTGGAGGTGAGGCTTGTGATGTTGACAGATGTCACCGAATAGAACATCCGCGGAGGCTCTGGTGGAGGGTAGAAGGCCTATTATAATTAAATTCACAAGCTACCAAAAATGTTCGCTTGTTTTCAGCGCTAAGAAAGCCCTTAAGAACACCTCCATTCTCATAACGGAGTCACTCACATCCATGAGACAGCAAATCCTCAAGGCAGCGAGGGATGAATATGGAATTCGGCAATGCTGGACACACGACGGGAGAATAGTTATCCTAGGGGATCAAGGTCGTCGAGTGTACATCAATACACTTTGTCAGATGGACAAATTAAACATTTTGTGAGCTGAACAACATCAGCCTGTACATGAACACTTAATTAACAATCCAACTAATAAGTGTGTATTCATCATGTTGCTGTGGTGTGCGCGTGTTTAAAACACTTTATTTCACTCTTATCTTTTTATTTTATTTTCCCTAATATTGTTTATTATTATTATTATTATTATTATTATTACTACTTATCATGTTAAATTTAATCTGTATGTTTGTGTGCATCTCTGCATTTCCTCAGTTTCTTGGGTGAGTATTTGCATGCATTTATTTAATTTTATTTTCTTCTATTAATAGTAAGGTTCAAACATTTGCACCACTAACTCCAACTAGTTTACACTTCCAAGAACTCTGTTCAATGAACACCTGGGACACAGAGCCTTCCACCTCCTTACCTGCTGTTTGTCCCCCTACAACGAGGGAACTGTTGAAGGGATTTCTTTCCTCGCACCCTCGAGCCTTACAACTCTCACTCATGAATGTACAATCTTTACCTGCTCATGTTCATGAATTCCAGGATATCTTTGCGACTCTTAACTTTCATGCTATTTTAGTTTCAGAAACATGGCTTGTACCCTCCCTTCCTAATTCACTTGCCCATTTGGACAATTATAATCTTATTAGAAATGATCGGGAACAAGAAAGAGGTGGGAGATTGGCAATGTATGTTCGAAGTGATGTAACAGATTGTAGACCTATAAGCATACTTCCAGCGCTATCGAAAGCCTTTGAATATATTGTACACAGACAAATCTATAGCTTCATAAATCATCACAATCTCCTAGACAAATAATCTGGGTTTCGACCACATCACAGCACTCATAAATGTAACTGATGGTATAAGATTAGCCATGGATAGAAGACAGTTGATACTGTTAGACTTTAGCAAAGCTTTTGACACCATTAACCACGATATTCTTCTCGCTAAATTACAAACCAACTTTCATTTTTCAGTAAGTTTAGCTCAATGGATGCAGTCATACCTAACTGACCGCCAACAATGTGTCATGATAGGTGACACTGGGTCAACATGGCGTTCAGTGACATATGGAGTGCCACAAGGTTTGGTGCTGGGTCCACTCCTTTTTTCAATATGTATAAATGATCTCCCAAGTTGTTTGCAACATTCTCAACATCATTTATATGCCAACGATTTCCAACTTTATTTATCATCCTCTCTTTCTCATATCGATAGTGTCGTGGATAATATAAATGCTGACTTAAGTGTAACACATAATTGGTCACTACAAAATGGTCTTAATGTAAATCCTAAAAAATCTCAATCTATTGTTATAGGGTAAAAAAAAATATTACTATCCACATTGAGCTTCACATCTGTACAACAAATAAATTTAAATAACAGCCCAATTCCATTTGTGCCGGTTGATAATAACCTTGGTTTACATATAAATGAAAACCTAACATGGAATAATCATGTGAAACAAATATATAAAAAAAGTGTTCTTTGCCTTACACTCACTTAAGCGCCTGAAAAAATTTATACCAATGAATATTAAATCCACTCTTATCTAATCTCTTATCCTCCCGCTTTTCGACTATTGTGATGTAGTTTATAATGACCCGACAGCTAACCTTGCAGCAAGACTACAAAGACTCCCGAACACATGTGTTAGATTTATATTCGACCTCTGGTCACGTGATCATATTTCCCCATACTATAAGAGGCTAGCTTGGCTAAGACTTAAAGAAAGACGAACTCTACACTTTGACAATCATAAAGAAACTATTGACTTCCAACTCCCCACAATACCTTTCTTCTTCACGTATTCGCTCACTCAGCCCTAATAATAATTTCAACACTTGATCACAAGAAAACTTAATTTTATTCATTCCTCTTCATAATTCCAATCATTACTCAAATTCTTTCACTGTTTTAGCTTCTCGTTCATGGAATACCCTAACCAACAATGTAAAGAAACTAGAATTGAATGGTTTCAAGCGAAAAGTCGCAAATAGGCTGCGTGTGGAAGCTCATTCTTGAGATTGAGAGGGGGAGACATAGTTACACCTTGTGTGCGTGTGTGTGTGTGTGTGTGTGTGTGTGTGTGTGTGTGCATGGTACATAATCCTTGTGTATTTTAGCTCTAGTTTAAAAAAATACTTTTTGTGTGTTTTATATATATTATTTTGTTAAACTTCAGTTTAATTGTACTAGTTAAGTGTAAGAAAAGGCAGTAGCCTTAACTTTGCCATTAAAATCTATTAAAAAAAAATTTAAAAAAATAGACCATCCAAAAGGAACACAAATAACCCACCCGCAGCCCTAGAATCTTATATATAATTTGATAAGCTCACTTCCAGTATTAGAAATTACAAGGAAATGACTGAACAGATGTTGAAAAAGACCCCTAATTTTAATGGTTAGGAGTCCAGGATGTTAGTAAAAATAATAATTCTCCTCGAAAATCAAATTTTCACCGATAATTTTTGGTTATTCATTCTTTGTTTAATCAACTGTTAGACAGTTATTTGCTGAATGGCTGTAAATCTCTAAATAAAATATATCTCTTTGGCTAAAAAATAAAGCAAATTTTTATTTGTTGGTTCAAACACATCACCATTTTCTCTTTGGATGTTAGTCATAATACATCTAAATTGAAATGCGTAAACTGGGGAAACATTTTATCTTTTATTGGAATGTTATTGTTAATTCAAATTTAAATAACAAGAATGAGCATAATTAGAAAATTAAAAGGTTAATTTCATCAACATATTGTCTACGTTTTGTTTCGCGCATGATAAAAGGATGTCTAAATATATTTTGTTATATATTATAGGCTCAAAAACCATAAAATGATCTTCAACAATGTTTAAAAATAGCTATTTTAACAATCTATGTATGAGTTTTGGTGTTAATTTTTTATATATAAAAATGGGTTTTATATACTTTCTATGCAAAAAATGAGTTTTGATGTTTATTTTAGCAAAGAGTAACAATACAAATACACAAGTAAAGTTAAGTTTTCATTTTACCACATAATTTTGAGGATATGATATTTAAAAGTATTGTATTGTGTACCACATCGATATTTTCACATTCTTACAAATACGGTATGTTCTGTAATATTTCCATGTTGATACTTAATTTTGAGGGAATGATATTTCAAAGTACCGTAATGTTGTGTGTACCAAATATATATTCCCACTTTCTCATGCATGCACACGCGCGCGCGCACACACACACACACACACACACACAGAGTGTACAACCAAACTATATTTTAAAATTCCCTTATCCAGGGCCAATTTCCAACTTTTCTAGTCACTATATATATTAAAAATCTTATCTTATTAAGATTTCAACTTAATGTGATACTATTTCTAGACACATACATCATCTGAAATTGTGTCACTCAATGATGGAGTTAAAGAATTTCACTCTAAGCATTGGGCAATCGTGTGGTGCAAACTAAGTTAGAATTCAATTAAATCCTATTCAGTACACCAGTACAGTTTAAAATTGTTGCGAGACAAATTCTTTTTTAATTTCTTCTTTCAAATAGTGTAATAAAATTCTTGCATATGCACACAACCATGGCTTAACTTTGGTTAAAAACACGCAAAAAGAGAGAAGGATGAAAAGATGAAACAATAATCACATGTTGACTATGAGAATTCAAATTAGTATGTTCCACTGTTTAAAAAGATTTGCGGTGACTATTAACAGGAATAAAAATAATATTGTAGATGAAAGTTTTTTTAAATTATTTTAATGAATGTGTGAAAATTCCATAAATATGATCAAATTCCCTGACTTTTCCTGGTTTGCCAGGTCGCTGGACACCTTGACTCTCTCTCACACACACTAATGAATATTTCTCTATCACAAACACACTTGCTCTTTCCCACTCCTTATCATTCTCTAACATTAGCACTTTCAATCTCCAACTCAATCACACAAATTCATACATTCATTATTCCCACTCCCATTTTCCCAATCTTTTTATTTATCTTTTATGAAATTTGATAAGCCCAATTCTGGTGATTGAAATTACGATAAAATTACTTTAATACCAATTTTGGCAAATGTGCACTCATTTTAAAGGTTTAGGGTCCAGTATGTCTGCAAAAATAGCCTAAAACTAAAATCCAATTTTCCAAGTGAATTTTTCATATTTTTCTTGTGTGAGTGCAGTGGATTATCTGTACAATCATTCTTTGTTTACATTTACATGGAAACCATTATCTGTGTTTAGTTGTAAATTGGTAAATACAATATTTATATTATTTCAGGTTCGGGTTAAACACTGAAGTAATATTTACACTAGTGGGATAGAATTAGGAAGGATAAACAGAGGAAGTGAACCCACATTTGCGTGGAGGGAGAGTGGAAAAAACCACTCCCAGTTCACCCGAGTGAGATTTTAACCTTGCTCTCCCCATCCTCAGTAAGCCCAACACGAAACTATGCCACTGAGGTGGGTTTTCCATTAATAGTTAAGATTGCTGCAAGAGGGGTAGTTTTAAAGTTCTCATCATGGCATAAAGGGAGAAATATTAGTTTTGATTTAAATTAAATACCGAATGCTAAGAAATTTATATTAAGTTAATAGCCTTTCACAAATAAACTTAACTAGAAAGTAGTGCGAGAGCTTTTCATATAAAACTTTATTTATTTTAGTTAACTCTAGATTTAAGATGGTCAAGAAGGGTTGATTTGATACCCTAAGGTCCCTCCGAATTTTTTTTCACGTGGAAAAAAATGTATTTATTATAGTTCTCTATATGCAAAGATATAAACAAAAAACCATCACTAATCAACATTTTCTATTAAATTCTTGACACAAAAATTACCATAGGTTTTCCTTTAAGAGTTTGTTTTAACATCCATTATTGTTTCCAGCCTATATATAACCTAGGTCAGTTTTTAATTCAAGCTATATATTCTCCACTACAGGCTGGCTAGGCCTCTCTTAGCTTCACATGTCTTATAATCTAACTTAAGACTAGGACAGGCATAACATCCAGTCCCCGGCTGTTAATTCATCACTGTGAAAGGGTAAACCCACATTTCACCAATGATAAATTTTTTGGCCATGCCGGCAATCGAACCTGGGACCATTAGCTCAGTAGACAAACACGCTAATGACTGAGCTGAAGAGTAGGATTCCTTTAAGAGATATAAAATACAAATACGTTAGTGCTAAGCTCATATTAATTTTAGACAAAACTAATAGTTTACACAGGGTTTTGCGTTTCTATTTTTTTTTTTAGAAAATTATTGCAAAATAATTTGAAGAAAATTCCAGAGACTTTAAAATTTCTTCAACCTTTTCCTTTCTCAAGTTCCTAAACTTTTCCATTTGCGTATCACAGCCCTGCTGAGTAGCAAGTTTTAATAAGAATACTCAATATTCTGTTAAACCATTAAACTGGATTAACACACCTTTTTTTAAAATAGCACACACATACTAAGATAAACACGGTTGATTTATATGACTATAAAATAACTTACACAATTATTGAGATTTTACACATAAATTAAAAGTTCAATAAATCACAGTTGTTACTCATTATTAATTGTGTGTTTTGACAGACCCATTGCCCTGTCCAAATTGAGTCCTTCAGCAGCATATTGTTTTATGTACTGAAATTTAATCTTAATTCTTATTTGAGGTTAAATGAATCGGTGAGTTACATTTTTCATCTTCCTGGTTCTCTTTCTCTCTTCCACTTTGACTTTTATGAAATATTTTAATAGACCATTTCCTCTCATAATATGACTCATTTTTGTATACCACATATTAGAACATATTAGAGAATGTTTATTTTAGAATAAAAGTTTGTTAATCAAGAGACAACAATTGGCTTCGTAACAAAAAAGTAAAATGCTATGAATGATTCAAAGCTTGCTTGTACATTCTTTAAAATGAAAAATGACACCTAGACACGAGAATCAAACCCAGAACCTTTAGCTTAGTATGCCAATGCTTTAACCGTTGAGCTATCCAGGAATCGTCCTGACCCCAGGGTCATTTTTCACTAATATTTTAAAGTACAGACTGTTATGGACCTGCGGAAAAAGTTGGCTACAAATGTGTGATCAATTAAGAATCACGAGCTATCAGCTAATGCAGCCGTTGTCAACTCTGTAGTTGGCTTTGTACTTGTACGTATTTAAAGGTGTATTAAAAGCTTGTCTCACCTCAAGATCTCTCAGGTAAGAGTAGATGTCCTCAGCATAGTATCCCAAGAGGATTTGACAGTCACCACTTAGCTTATCAATGTCCTTCAAGTTTCCTTCGAGACGTTGAGAAGAGTAAGACTTGGGCTCAGGCTTCACCACCTCTCTATTCTCGACTTTGTTCAAAAACCTAGAGATGGGCACTATTTTATTGACATCCTTTATAGCTTTATTTGCCCTTTCAACCTTCTCATTCTTTACATTTAGGATTGTCTCAGATTTCTTTAGTTTCACATTCTCTTGGGTCCTAAAAAAATTAAAAAGAACAGACCATCAGTTTTTATTATTGGATGATATATAGATTTATATAAAGTAAATTATAATAGATTTTCAGCAACTTAAAGGATATGGTCTAAAATAATAGATAAGCTAGGAAAGTGAATTTTAAGAAAACACTTTTATCGTTTCCCTTAAAGCGTTCCCAGCCACGAATCAAAATCAAGTCCCAACCTTATGAAATTCAATATGACTGCCAAATGTTATAGTGCTGAACTAGCTGTCAGTTTCTGCTGATGAAAATAAAAACGACAAAATTATAAATTGTGTATAGCATAATGCCTATATTAATCATTGTATGATACCAGCGACAAGAATAACAAAGTTAGAATCTCGACTGGAAGTAGTAAGGCGGCTTTTGCTTTATGGTTTCCCAATTTTCATACAAATTCAAGTATATTTCTCTACATTTAATCTTCTTACTATCTACCACAGTAAATTAAGTATGTAAGTGAATAGCAGATAGAGGTACAACAAAGCAAAAACTAAAGGATGTTTTATCGTGTGTTAATCAGAGATGAATCAGTATGTTTCTACTGCATAGGTGATGCTTCAAATGTTTTTCAGTGATTGCAAATAAAATGTCAAAGTCGGCAACAAATGTTAAGTCTATTTTCAGTGTCGACTGCATTACAAACTTTACCAATGTTATTCACATGCCAAATATCCAAATATAATTAATCAAATTCCTATCTAAAAAAACAACATATTTTCACTTGTTTAGGTAAAGTTTGTTATACATGGAATAAGGTACCTTCAATTCAGGGTGTCCAGCCAAAGCATATTTTAAAATTATCTGACTTGTACCATTAAAGGTTTTCCAGTCTATGTATTACATGTTTTTATTGAGATTGCAATTTAATGTAATACTATTTTTTGATGCATACCCATTCTGAAATTACATCACACTGAGATTTTTAAAGATATCAGCCCAAAGCAATGGGCTGCTAGAAAGTGTGTTTTAAGTTAATTTCGGTGAGATAATATCGCGACATTTAAAGATAGCCTAATACCAGTAACTTATACAGTTTAAAATTGTTATGATACACATTCTTTTTAGTTTCTTCTTCCTACAACATAATCAATTCTCACACCTGCACATAAACATGACTAAAATTTGGCTAAAGACATGTGGTAGACGGGCGAAAAGTAACTTGAAAATCCCATGTTGACCTTGAGAATTGAGATTAGCACGCACAACTATGACATGTGTTAAAATGGGTTTGAGGTGTGTATTAACAGGAATAAATATGTTATTTTTATTATTGTAAATAAAAGTTGTGTATTTTAGTATATATGTGAAAATTACCAGACCAAACAAATTCCGTTTTTCAGGTTGTTGAACACCCTGCAAAAGATAAATCAAATTTATAATTTTTTTTAGACCATCCTTAACTGTTCTCTTGTGAATTTAGCTTGAGATAAGCATAAAAGATGATAAATTAAACGCTTCTAAAACCGAATGCTTTAGGCTTTACAACGTCAACAATCAGAGGCATTACAAAGAAAGAAAAAAGCATAGGACAGGAGGGAAAAGGAAAGCAACATACCGTCTTGATGACAGCTTGCGCTTATTGCATTTTGGTTTGGTTTGCAACTTTGAATGAAAACCTGTGGTGTACGGACCATACTGACACAATGCATTGGTACACATACTATTTTTGTGTGATGAAACATCACATTTTCTTCGTGTACTGAAACAATTTATTATATAAAAATATAATTGAAAGATCAATAACAAGGTACTGTAATAAGACTGACTACACACTAAATTATTACTTATTTTAGGCAAATAAGTAACTTACTAATCACAAAACAAAGCGTCGGTCTGTATGTTGTCGCCTAAGATCTCTGAAATCGCTCAAATGATTGTGATGGAGTTTTTATTTTATTTTGTAGGACATTTATCTATTCAGGTTTTAGCACATATTATAACATATTCCAATAATATTTCAAAATAGTTAGAAGTGAGCCCCAAAAATTTAAAAACTGGTGAATAATCTAGCGATCTGATTGGTGAATGATAAAATTAAATAATCTTTGTTATTCTTTTATTCCCTACTGTGTATTTGAGCTTTATTCTTCTATGAAGACATGTTCGGTGTTATATGTTACACCATTTTCAGGTCTTATTTATGACAATTTATTTTAATACATATTACATTAAAAGATTTTAAGATGGTGTAAGATATAACATGTCATCATAGAAGAATAAGCTCAAATAAGGAGAAGGGAATAAAAGAAAACCAAAGAAGATTTAATTTTATCGTTTATTACTCTTTACCAAATTAATTTGAGTATTAAAAAACTTGTGTATATTCCGTATATCTGAAGGTCATCAAGGAAAAATATAAGGAGATACTATAGGATATATTGCAAAGATAGCTCTTTATGTTGTAGAAACAACTTCATATTTATCAAAACGTTAGCATTTGTTTACTTACTGATATCTGTGTCCAAACAACACCTAATAAATCAAGTATTTAATTTGAAAATTATTCAAAGATTGATAAACACTGACAATTTTTTTTTGGTATTATGAAGTGTTAATTGTACACTATGGAGTGGTAACATCAAGGACTACTACACGTGCATCTACAGTTATGACTTCAGTATGTATGTAAATTACATATATCAATAAGGGTATTGATAACGTGATGTTTAGTATTAACTAGATCAAAAAGGCGAAATAATTTAAGATGGGATTATTCAGGGTGCTGTATTCAGCTCTTCATCTCAAAATTGGACAATGTACATATTTTATAACAAGTAATGTCAATTATATCACTAATACCCAAGTAATACCATTAACAACCTTCTTCAAATTGTGTGCTGAGAATCCCTTTACGAATATGCCTAGTTATAATGAGGTTGCTTCACATAATGCTTGGAAAAGTAAGCTATTCCAACGCGGAAAGCAAGATGTTTCTGCTGATTAAGCCCCCCTCTCAGGTATAAACCATAAACCCAAATATCCTTCAGTTGGGTATACACCATAAACCTAAATAATACAATGTGTTATTATTGGAGAATGGAGCTTCATGTCATCAAAGGTACAACTTCATTTGAAAACTTACATACCATGAATGAATTAACTCATGCATCCTATTCATTAGTTTGCAAAGCGCTCTGGGACTGTTAAGAGAATAATGAATGACACTGGAGCAGTACTTTAGCAAAAGCTGCTTTGTGTAGCTATCCTTCATCATTCAGATATTTTCTCTTCATCATATTACTATTTTTCATGTGACATCCGCTCGCACTCTGGCTCACCCAGAGGGAAAGCATGTTGGAAGATAATGAGCATTTAATCAGAATATATCAAATGGTAGACAATTTAAACTTCAGTAAAAATACTTTGATGCAGGTTAGAGTGAACTCAAACAAATTGCGAGGTATCTACCGGCTAAGACTGAAGAACTTGATCTTCTACCCGACCATCTATACAAATTTATATTCTATAGATACTAATTGAGAGAGACAACAATCAACCAGCCAATTAGAACACAAACTTTAAATATTAACAAACCTCTAATGAACACAAAAGAACTTACCATATACATAAAGGTATTAATTATATAGTGTATTCGAGATCCAGAAGAAAAATCATTTTTTTAAGAAGTGCCCAGATGTAAAGAAAATACTTTTATAATTGATTTATTCTTGACTAAGCTCCGGTTTTAGGGATCTGATGTCTTTACCATGGCTTCATTGGGTATTGCCGCTACTTTGTTAGAGTGGGGCAGGACACTGCATGAGGAATTAATTTTTCTTTTTAGCACAACATATTACTGCAGGTTGAGGATATACACATATGTACTAGTTACACTGATAAGAAATTAAGGTTGAATTTGAAGGAAGTGTACCCACATTAGTGCGAAGGGAATAAGGGAAACTATTTAAAAAATCAGTACACTTGACCGGGATTCAAACCTCAATCTCCTCTCATCAGTAATCTAGTCTAACAGGAGAGTGACATCTTAGACCACCAAAGCAGGTGACATTTAAATTACCTTTGGATTTTTCTAACAACCAGATTACTTTGTGCAAAATATCAAAGCAAAGTTCCCCACTAAAATTACTGGAAATATTATCTTATATTATGGAATGAGAATAATATGCCACTTAAAGCCTCTTATTGAAGATCTAGACAAAAATCTGAAGAGATCAAAGAATAAACAATATGCTCATAGCTGGTGTCACCATAATGTACTCCAAGAGACTTTCGACAAATTCTACCGGTCATTCTGAGTCAATTTAGCGATGACAAGGCCAACACCTGTCTGAAAAGATCCTTCATATGCTCAGAAGTTTTGAAACTTTCCCTGTCAACCAACATGGGCAAAGACTATAACTAGACTTTTACATTAATATATTATTGAAACTCAACAATGGAGTCTTCCATAACACGATGGCAAGGTGTCCTTGAATAACTCCCAGATGTGTTGTGCTCAAAGATATTCAGGAAATAGTACATTTTATTTATCCTAATATATATCTTCTGCAAAACAAGCTGCTTCGTGGTTCCAGGAGCAAGATATTTTAATTACAAAAATGAATCGGCTAGTAAATGTAGGCTATGTAAGTAATCAACCTGCCCTCACACTGGTAAAAACTTAAAACATGCATTTATGTTTTTAGGTAGCCTTGCTGCTATGGGTGTAGGGCAGCCCCTTGCCTAAATCCCTATCCACGGTCAAATTTTTGCAAAAGGGTATAGGATTAACTTGGAGTGGAGGGCAACAAGCAGGTAGTGACGACAACAGGGTGTCCAGCCAAACTATATTTTGAAATTCCCTGACTTTTCCAGGTTTTCCAGATCCAATTTACTTTTTCCCAGACCACTATTTATCGATATTATGTATATTACAAAAATTATTTTTTAAAATCACAGATTAAATAGTATGGTTTTTTTCTAGATACATACACATTCTGAAGTTGTATCACTCAATAAAGGGATTAAATAATTTCTGCCTCCGAGGAAATGGGCTATTTTAAGTTAAAAATAAATTTCAGTAAAATTGTATTGAGCCATTAAAAGATTGCCTTAGCAAGAAAGATTTAAGATAGTTGTGGGACAGAGTCATTCTTAGTTCCTTCTAATTAAAATGTAGGCCTAGTCAAATTTTGCGCATGTGAATAATCAGGAATCAACTTTGGTTAAAGACATGTAGTAGGGTGGAAAGACACAAAACTCACTTGTTGACCTTGAGAAGTGATATAAGTCTGCTCGACATGGACAATGGTGTGAAAGTGATTACAGCTAGGTATTAACTGGAAGAAAAGTGTTATTTTGACTATTGTGAATCAAAATATGAGGCTTTATATAGACGAAATGTAAAATTTCCAGAAATTTAATAAAATTCCCTGACCAAGCAAATTCACTGACATTCCATGTTTTCCAGGTCACTGGACACCCTGGACAAGAAAATAGGCCTGCTGATCAAATTTAAGATTTTATAAGTAACTTGAAGTGTAGGCCAACATCAGAAGTTTTGGAGAGAAAAGAAAAGCCAAGTTTTAGAAAAGTGAAGGGAATGGTCAAAGATGGGCATATACTAACAACCCCACACCTAATATAGTCTACTCATTCCTTTTTCTCGCTAATACATTAAACTGTGTTAAAAAGTAGAGATCACTTACTTGTGTATGGCTGCAACAGTATGAAACCGTGTCTTAACCACTTCTTTCTTGACTATGTTGGTGGTTGAGGTGGAATCTTCGTCTCTTGAGAGGATTTTGTTACTCAACTCTCCGAGTGCGGTCCTTTGAACCACATTTTCTTTTAGACTTTTACCAGCAGTCACTATAGCTTTCCTCTCAAACGTTATATTCTTGACTGTAATAGTAGGCTTGCCAATATTAATGTTCTTAGCACCTGCCCCAGCTTTGGCCATGATTTCGTTTTCTTGTTTCAGGTCTAAGGACTAAAAAACAGAAGATTAAATTGTTTAAAGGTCTCACTAAATAGTGATTCAAACTTCTCAGTGACATAGATGCAGAATAAAGCGGTGTCTAACTATTTGATTATGGGTTAGTAAGTTTATTATATTACCATCAGACACAGTAAGCTTGGTTATTTCATTTTAAGGCCTCCAAAAATACGGTTACAAGTTTCCAGGGGCAGTAATAAATTTCTACCTAATGAGTTACTTTGTCAATTTAATTTACACAATTATTAATAAATTGACATTTGAAGCATACAAGTTAACAAATTTCTAAATAGGCATACACAAAGTAGTGTTTTACAAAAGTAAAAGTTTGTTTTTAATCATTAGAGGCTTATTCAATGTGAAATCGCCTAAAATTCAAGAAATACAATATCTGTGTGCCCTTACATCTAAAATTTAGAACTTTAATATTTTTTAATGCTTTTTCAGGTCATAAGCCACTCCCAATCATTTGATTTTAAATATTACAAAGATAAATATGCTGTAACACATTACATTTCGAAGGGGAAAAAAAATCAATAAAAAAAGAATATGAATAATTTTATAATAAGGTATAAATTTTAGGCATATAAACCAACCAGGTAGTAAGACACACGTGTTTTATTAGGCCTATCCTTTGGGGTTATATGCTTATGTACTAATCACGCTAAAAGTTTTAGGGATTAGGAAGGTTATATTTATAGGAAGTGTACCTGCATTTGCGTGGATGGAGTAAAAAACCACATGGGGAAAAAACCTTCTGCACACCCAACCGAGATTAGAACCTCAATCTCCCCATCATCGGCAGTCTATTCTATGAGATTTATTTTGCAAATGTGTATATCTTTAGGTGAGACTTCTTAGTGTTATTTTTAACAGGGGAACTTCCTATTAGCGCATTTAGTTTTCATTAAGTTTTTTTAGATAAAATGATGGACGCTCAGGATGATGATTACTTTTTAATTAACTATGGTACATTTCCATTTGTAGGTGTAGGGACATTATTTAAAATCGCCAATTTTCTACAAGATACTGGTATGCAAGTTTTTTTTCCTCCAAGAATGAGTTTAATAAGAGAATGGTATTTTTCTTTAATGAAAGGGTAACCAGTTTCAAAAACTTTTTAAGAATCCCCCCCCCCCACGTTTCATGAATGGATCATAACACACACTGTCTGTCCTCAAAATTTAGCAAAAAAACATTTAGGCCAAAGTGATGAGAGCATAGGAGACTTTTTAACAGTGTGTTCTGAGTTTAATGTTTTTAAAAATTATTTTCACAAAGTTCACACTCTTCTCCAAGGAATGAAACTAGCCTTTACAAGTCTCCATTTATATGTATGATAAAATTGAGCTAGAGCTTGTGGGAATTTACCCTTAGCAAGTCACAATAGTGAATAAATTATTAAATCTATATAATAATTTCAGTCAGGTTTAATATTTAGTCAAATAAAATGTGTTATAATATTTAAACAGATCACCAAGACCTAATATAACTAAGCAATAAGGAACTCAAATTTGAGCTCTCAAAATAAAAAGACTAATCAATGCCAACAAACTTCTATACTGAAGGAATCAACTGAACATCTTGAAGGGTAAGAAGGTCCTGTGCAAAAGGAAATATATCAATTTGTTGAAAGAAATTGAGATGAGAGCTGATCTATTATCACAAAGACAGTGGCTTTCACATTATTATTTAGTAGGCCTAGATGTTATCAAAAAGCAACAATTCCCATTTTATTTGCCTATTCAATACAAAGATTCAGTGTGAATAGTAACATGTACAAAACTCAGGTTTAAGCAGAGAATAATGTCCTTCCTACCAATAAAAAGCTGTTTAGTGAGTCATGTGGTCTCTCTCCTACAAAAGAGTATTCTTTTTTTGCAGTTTATTATGTTGAAAGTGTTGTTCATGATTTAAAAAAAAAATTATCTTGTGGTTGGTATAGTGGAAGACTGCAGTATTAGAGTCGACTTTAATCAAAGGACTCTTAGAGGAAAAGGAATCCTTCTGGAATAAACCTCTTTCATGCTTGTTTACATGATATACTCTGATTATAAACTCCAGAGGAGCAAATAGCAGGCGACATCAATGAAGTGTGTGAATGCTTAGAAAAAGAATGAATGCACATATAAGCATCTCAATTTTGTGTTTCTTAATGTCATTTCAGAACATTTAATGATAGGCCTACTTTTTCCACTCTTCCTTGTTTGGTAATATTTTAACTCTTTACATAAGTTCGCTTAAAAGCAATAAGAAAAAAAAATTATTGTAAAATATATGTTTCACTATTATATATAAAAGTCATTATTTAACTAAGCTAAGAAAATAGAGGCCTATTGTTATAATTATTAATTTTATTACTATGAAGATGACGTACCAGTTAAATATAATCAAAAGTCGAGAAGTTGGTACAAGTCCAAACAAGGGTTTCAGCAAATTAATAAATAAATTTAAAAGGCACTGCTATAAAATAAAGAAATGGTCCCTGTAAGTATTAATAGGTATAATCATTTAAATTGATAGGCAAAAATAGCATTTATTGCAAACAATAAGCTACATTCCTAAATCTTATTTACATACCACTTTACTAGATTTAAAAAAATAATAATTTTTGATTTAACTTTTTGTAGGCTACTTTATGTATAAAAAATGGTGTGGGTCTAGTCAAGTAACAGTTTGTAAAATGAGGTAAATATATGTCCTAAATCTTAATTTTAGGTACTTACATTAATATTCCTCAGTCTAAGCGACATGGTTTACAGCAGTTAGAAGCGAAACAAACTAGTAAAAGCTAACCATGTGAATAGTAAAAATGATAAAATCGTTGAAATAACGTGTTTGAAATGTAACAGTTGAATGACGATAGGAACAATTTTCCGTCCAATGGTATTAATGGATTTCCAGCAGAGATAATCTAAAAGAAAAGTACCGACTACAATATTTTTAAAAAATATTATTATATTTTGCGCTAATTATTAATTATTTTAAGATCATGGGACATAAAAAGTAGTTTCCAATTAAATGTAATTATTATCTAAACAATTATAAATTCTTATTATAAAATCTTTAAAAATTGTACCCATAGTCCCATACATTAACGTTTAAAACTTTGGTTATAGAATATATTAAAGAATATAGCAGTGATATTTTTTTGAATAAATTTATTTTTAAACTTTATTTTTGTTGAACGTTATATTTGATTCTAATTTAACATTAGTTTCGCAGTTGGCAACATTGCCTACATCTGTCGACGTATGCTTTTTATGAAAAATATTATTACACTTCAGAGATACTTTAATTGCATATTTAATTTATTAAATCGTTGTCCAAGTTTTTTTTTCGCACACACTTTTTAACAGATCCAGGAAAGTTCAAATAGTGTTTGCTGAATATAATATAATGCAGTTTTTCAACACTATTCCGACTCATATGGATTATGATGGCCAGCGGAAAGCAGAAAAATTATATCGCATCATTATTACATTATTTGGTGTTGTTGGTTTAATTTGGGGCTACATTATTCAACAGTTCTCCCAAACTGTTTATATACTGGGAGCAGGATTTGTTCTCGCAGCGTTAGTGACTGTTCCACCATGGCCAATGTACAGGAAGAAAGCGTTACAATGGCAAAAACCTCGTCCAGAGACAGAGGGATCAGAACAACCTTCCAAGACCAAAAAGAAGAAATGAGATACTTCAAAATAATAATGTATTGTGAATGGAATCCTTCATTTCTGTCTTGTTAAATAAATTATTATAGATAGTGTAAAGCCTTTTCAATAGAACTTGGGAGTAAAATTCAAATTATTAGATGTTCCACTTTGGTGATTGAATGCAATATGTAGACCTAAGAATGTTTCATATACCAGTAATCATTATCCAAATTTGCATTTTGTGTGAATAGCTTTATATGCTCTGTGTGAATGTCAGTGACATGTCTTATTACTTATACTTAGATGCATAGATTTTGTACTTACATCTACTTTAGGACTTTTTTTTATAAAGAGCTTTATTAATCAATATAACACACTTGGTACATTAATATACAGCAGGCCCTAATTATTATTGAAAAAGTGATAGTATTCTTTATTTCTTCCAATCTAGGGATCTTTTTCGTTGTTAGGTACAAGGCTTAAGTATTTTATTAAATTTTATCACACACGAGTATGTAGAGTAGAATGACAGTAAGATTTATACATATCTCACACTTTTAATAAACATGACATTTAAACAAAACTTGACAACATATCACCCAAATCTCTTTCAAAATGTAAATATTGATGATGAAATGTAACTTTCCCGTGATCCTGTGCACCAAAATGGATATGACATCATATGATGTGTACCACCACTATTGAATTAATACATTGATTATTTAATTTAGTTTATTAACACATTACCTGGTTAGATTAAGCTGGGTTGAGGTAGTGTCATCCTAATTAAAGGTTAAGCAAGGGTGGAAAGTCTCAATAATTAATATATAAACTAGTTGTCATATTATTTCCATTACACCATCAATATTATGTTTAAGAAGTTTTAAACTTCTAGAATAAATGGTTATGGATAGGCTACTTGTGATCATCTACATCCTGCAGAGTAATTGTTTGAAAATGAGTGGAACCTTTTCTTATACAGGCTTACTTTTAAAGTTTTTTTTTTGGCTCAGATTGATTACTACATGTTTTTATATTTGTAAAAATATAAAAAAGATTAATATCATATCTATTTTAAGAAATAAATGGCTGAGATTGAACAGATATAACATGCTGTCCCTGAATTAATTTAACTTTTCAAATTAATTAGTTTTGCTTTATTATGCATGATTGCATGGGCAGGGTTACCAGTACCACATACCTGGAAAAAAAAGGAAGAGCCGACTACAGGGAATTTTGAAAAAAAAACTACAACCAAGAAACTTCTACAATATTTGTTAATTTGGGACATTGAACTGGAAGTTTAAATACGAGGCCTTTGCATAGAAGAAAAAAGCAAACTTAATAAGTAAGCATATTCTTGGAATATTGGGTTTTGTATTGACTGCATACATTTCACCATCAAGGTTGAATCAATCATTCGATTTTAAACACCATGTCATTACTTCACAATAGTCAACTTTATGAAAAATTAAATTAAATTCCTTTATACAGACTATGAAACTGTCTGAAAAAATGGGAGTTACTTCTTTAAAACTTGGAAAACGTAGATAATTTAATATTAAACTCTCTGGTAAGACTTGAAATAGGCCCTTGCATTGAAGTCATTCCATCTAAATTCATATTAATATTCATTAAATATAACCTATTAATATGTTCATATTAATATTTATTCCAAGACCCCCTATTTTACTTGTACATCAACTGTTTTATTGCAAAATCTTTTATTTTTACGCAATAACTATCCACATTAATTAGACTATTGCATGTGATTGTGAGTGGAAAGATAAAATTTCACACAATATTACACTTTTTACATCCATTACTGTTTCCAGCCTATGGCTTGAGTCAGTTTTTTATTCAAGCTATATATTTTTCCACTACTATCTGGCTAAGCCTGTTGTCGCGTCGTATGCCTTATAATCTTAAGACTAGGACAGGCACAACATCCAGTCCCTGGCTGTTAATTTATCAATGTGAAAGGGTAAACCCATATTTTCATCAATGATACATTTTTTGCCATGCCGGGAATCGAACCCGGGGACCCTTATGTCAGTAGGCAAACACAATATCGACTGAGGTAAGCTGTCGGACAATAAAATTACAACTTACAGTAAATTAGTTAGGCTAATATAGGAATAACTTTAAAAAACAATATACAAAAACACATTTAATTTTCTAGCTAAAACTTTTTCAAGATAATAGTTTGTATGCTATGAATTATAAACTAACCTAACAAATCCTAATATTTCATGGTTAAAACAATTCAACATTTGATGAAGTTGGTATGGGTGAAATACATTAAGTTATAGTTGTTTTTCTGCAACGCTGTCACAGATTAATAATCTTTGGGTAAAAGTAATAGCAACTTGGTTAAATGAGAACTATGTAATTTGGCTCTCAAGTTAAGTATATTATGGTCTAAACCATTCACTTAAGGCCTTATATTGATATGTCAAGTACAGTACCTACATTTGATGCTACTGTTACGATGATCAAGAAAAAAACGAGTTAGACATTCGGAAAGAGTCTACTAGACCCTGGCTGTATCCCAATAGTCAAGTACACTTGACTTGATGCTGTCTTGATAATTTTACACTTCTCGCAGTTTTCATAGCAAAGACTGCATCAAACTATTCGAACAGCAACACACTTGGGTCCACAGTGCTGCTTCCTACTGAATAACTTAGAAACTATGTAAAAGCCAACTATTAGCTCTAATGAAAACGAAATATTTGTGTCAGTGCTCTAGCAGACAAAACGATAATACTCAAACAATTGTCAGTCAAACACCGCACCAACGCCGCGAGAAAATCGCATGGCTCGTAGATTTCCATAACCATGGTTACCAAGACTGCGAGAAGACTGCATTGGTCTAGTATGCAACTATTCGGACAGATCTACACTTGATCACGTGATTGCCAATGCAGCTATCAACGCCACAAGCCAACGCGGCGCTGCATAAGTAGACTATTCGGATACAACCTCTGAACCTCAACATTTACTGGCTAAGAGAAATAACAAATAGTTGTTCACAGACAAATAAAATTGTAGAGTCACAGAAATTTGAAATATGGATTTTCTCTTAAAAGAAACTTTCAATCACAACCTGTATACAAATATCTAGGTCTAGACCACAAACAAGTAGGAGAGACCCTTGTTCCTAGGGCCACCATTAATAACTCAGATAAATGAAATATAAATCTTATTTCTCTGCCATATTTATGTTGGTAACCTTCAGTTTTGGTGGAAATCGGAGCCTTTTTGTTTTATGTCTTTTACAGAATTCGGCCTTCAAAAGTAAATTTTTACTCTCCAACTTCAATATTTTTAGCCAGAAAGATATGCAGAATTAACTATTTTTGTAAAAATTATTATAATCACTAAAGTCTCTGATATAGAATACAAAAGTAAAAATTTAATTTTCTTTACTATTCAAGGCTACCCTATCAATCTAACAAAAAATGGCCCACACTTGTACCTAGAGCCACTTAGTTGCCATGGCCCTATGTATAAAGCCGTGTACTTATGTACTCTAACTATTCTTTTTGGTGTGACTTTTTATTTAATCATTTATTACACATTTTATTAATACAAACCTTAGCATTGTAGACCTATGTTATATTTGTATGTTTGTACCTAAAACAAGGTTCCTTTTTATAAACCAATTTAACATTACTAGACTAGGCTAATTAAAATTAGAGATGGTTTGAGTCGTGTTTATCTTGAATCAAAATCTTAATTTTTCCCTACAAATCTTAGAAAACATAATAGGCACAATGGTATGAATTTATTTCTTCAATTCTGATTTTGTTTGCATTTAGTGGTTAATTGTTTAGGGTTTGGTTGCTGTATTTTCTATTTTGTTGGGATAAATCACAAAAATTGAACTAATAATTTTAAAAAGGCTTTAATTCACAAGTTAGGCTTAGGCTATAAGTTTAAATGTGGCTGAAGGCTAAGTAAAAGGCTTTTTAGATTTCTTGTCTTCCTCTATTTAATATTCAAGCAATTCTCACTAAATTGATTTGATTATGGATTAAAATGTCAAGTTGTTTTCAATTGCAACTAATAAGTATTGAGTACCTAATATTTATATACAATCAAACCTTATCACGCTGTTCCCTTATGGGATAGGCAATAAACTGTGTATATGATTTAGCTAAAAAAACAACTTGATACTTAACCCATTCTCACTAACTTTTTTTACATTTCCCTATCCTTTCATACTCCCTTCGCTTCAACAACATCCATATACCAAGTCATACATGCTCTTTTGTTTTTAAAACGCCTAATGTTTCTCCTTTTCACACATTTGTCTACAACATTTAGGCATGTCTTTCATGGCCTACCCCTTCCTTTTGATCTACACATTCTACCTTCATATATTTGCTTCATCACTCAATCCACACTCATCCTCTCAAAATGCCCAAACCAATGTAAAACAAGTCTTTCACATTGAGCTATTGGATTTCCTTTCAAACCGCACTCCTTCCTGTCCAGAACTTATATTTGTACTAGACATTTTTTAGTGTTTTTTTTTGTCAAAAATATTTATAATCACACAATTTCAAATTTTTAAGTAAATTTAATATAATTGTAGAGTTTTTAATTTTAATTAGACAAACTGAAATATTGAGGGACTCTATTAGCTAGGTATAAAATAATATCTTAAAACTGAATAAAATTAAAAACTCAGAATTTCCGAGAAAAATATCATAAATTTCCAGTGGTAGGCTTACTCAAATTTTTTGAATTTTGTGAAAATTGTCAAGTTTGAGCAACTACTAAATTTATACTTGGACTCGAATTTTGCAGTAATTGCACATGCCTATTTATTTAGTTCATCAAATCATGAATCTCAATTTTTGAGCTATATTTTACTATTTATTGAAAAAGAGGATAGAAGGCAAAGCAAACACCAGCCCACCAGAAAATTGTAGACCTCAAAGCTCACAATTAAAAACACAATAAAACACATAATTATATATTTTTGGGGTACAACAGTCCTTTCTTACTCTCTTCTGCTTATGAAGGGGACTGATTTATCCTGAATATGTCTAATTATGTGTTTTTGTTGTGTTTTTAATTGTTGTGAACTTTGAGGCCTAAACTTTCTGGTATGCTTGTAGGCCTTGCTCTTCTATCCTCTTCATTGTTTCTTAATACAGCCGTTTGATGCTTTTTTTCCTTTGTGAGCTATATTTTAATAATTGTTCTTATTAATATAATATTAATTACAGAGGTCATACAAAGACCAAATACAAAAGTTAAGAAAGCTATGTTGAGTCACAATCTAGAAAACAAACACTACTATATACAGACTAATTCTGATAGGAAGGAACATTTTTGACAGTTACAAAAGCTAATAAAATAATTTTGAAATATTCATAATGCCAAGTCATGTGATTTACAGTCATCTCTTTTAATGAATAGTATCAATAACCATCAAATTATTTCTGCTAAAATCCTACTATACACTAATGTATCCACACAATATTAATTGTTGTGTGCTATTATGCAAATTATTAATCTTGTGTGTTGTATTTTATTGGCCCAGTTACTATTTTGCTAATTTAAATTAAATAACCTCAAATTCACTTGACAGATTATTGGTATGCTTGCTTCTACCTCTCGCCCTTCTCTCCTATACAAAGTATACTCAGTTCTAGGCCTTTATCACCCATCATTAATCAAGGTGTGTTGGAAGAAAGCTCGAATTAAGGCGAGTAGTCTACTTTTGTAGTTTATAAAGTTAAACAAATTTTGATAAGAATAAATAGAATCTGGATTAGGAGCAGACGTTTAGTTTTATTATCCACATAGGTTCCTATATAAATATCAACAGTTTATTAATATCTTCCATCAGCATATTGACATTGGACAATACACTTTTTAAGATAAAGATTTTCTATTACCAAAATGCAATTCCCACAACAAAGATTCAAGAACTGTTTACATAAATTTACTTAACAAACATATTCTATTTACTGTGTACAAAAATATTATTTGCTATAAAAACTGAAAAAAAAAAAAACTGGCTTTAACTCAAATTTCTTTTCATCCCACCATAGTTGGGAAGCCAAAAATAACGGAAATTGACACTATTCTTTAAATTGACATGGGAATCAAGCCTGGGATGCTTGTCTCAGTATGCCAAATTGAAAAATGACACCTGGACACGATAATTGAACTCTGGACTATCAGCTCAGTATGTCAATGGTCTTACCACTGAGCTATGATATTTAGATGTGGTTATAACTGTAGTTTACAAATATAATAGCTTGGCTATTTAATTCATCCTTAAAATTTTACAGGACAAGCATCTTTTATTAAAAGTGAAAAACTTTAAAAAGACTATTAGAGACATGGGTGACCTGGCGGTCTAGGGGTAAGGTGTCAGACTTCTGTGCTGGCGGCCGGGGTTCAATCCTCGGTCGTGGCAAAGATTTATTGTGGTTCGGATTCCACGTTAAACTGTAGGTCCTTCATTTCATCTCACAATCACCCTACCATTACACATTAGCGTAAGTGCGCATAAACCGAACGGGTAGTAAGACACGGTGCTAATAATAATAATATTAGACATGTAGGCATATGTGTACACTATAATTTTCTTAAGAAGGACCTTATCTGATACTAGAAAAGCTACTATATTTACTCCATCATCTATCTCCAGCTGTCACTTTTAATAGAAGATACAAAAACTCTTGACTGCCTGGGTTAATCTGTACCAAAGAATGCTTGGAAAATTGAAAAACACTACAGGATAGAATACACTACTTTTTCTTTAATTTTAACACTTAAACTATATTTATTACACAGATAGTAATTTAAATAAAATAGTTTTACATATGAATACATAGAAGTGACACATGCTATTTGGCAAAAGCCATAAATAGATTGTTTCCTGGAATTCGTTGTAGAATGAGCAGCTACCCTGCAAGGGCAGGTAACGAGACTGGAGAGGAAGTTATGATTGGTAAGGGCTGTGATTGTGATGAAAACATGTTAAGCGTCATTCACATTGCAGCATTTACTACTGAGTTACTTAACTGAAAACTTATTTATACAGTCATATTTTGAAGAACCGAGCAAGAATAATACAAAAAACCAGGTAACCTAAATACGAATCATCAGGAGTTAAATAAATTATCAATACCTATAAAATATCAATAATAATATATGTTATGTTGGCTGTAAAAATAGTTTATTTTCCAAAAGGCCCTTATGGAAACTTTTTATTCAACAGTTACATACAAGTAAAGATTTGCAAATTAGACCTCTTTTTAATTCTTAGGGGAGCATATTAAATATTGTGAGCTAACCATTTTAAGTGCAAAAGTTACTCTGAGTCTACTAAGTCACTATACCAACAATAGTTTGTAAATTATTGTTCGAAATTTTGTTTTAATCACACTTAAACATTTCAATACTGTATACAGCTAGCTAGTTGGGCCAACTTATTAACATTAACCTAAACATCTGTTAAGAAACCTACACTCACACCAATTGCTAGGATTTACCATACATAATAATAAGCATACACTGCATGATATGGCTGCAATAAAATGCATTTCAATTTATTATTATTATTAAATTGTCGAATAAGTTAATGAAAGCTACACTTTTATCACTAGCTGTTGTCTCACAGGGATCATGTTGAGAAAGGTTGACAGGTAATCCTGAACCTTTGCTCCCAAAGTTACTACTAGTTACTCTTTACTGCGGGAATTTTAGTTTGATTACAAACACCTTAAGGTCTAAAATTATAGATACCTGAAGGTAGTTCATCCTAATTGTTGTTGTTATTATTATTATTAATATTATTATTATCATCACCGCGTCTTACTACCCGTTCGGGTTGCACACACTTATGTTAATGTGTAATGGTAGAGTGATTGTGAGATGAAATGGAGGACCTACAGTTTAACGTGGGATCCAAACCACAGTGGAGGCCTGGCATTCCCCACATTCACAAGTTGTTTCATCCTGGTTGAGTGATTCATTGTTAGTGTGACTATAAACACCGGAACTACACGGAATGGGTACACTGCTCCCTCTAATGTTGCATAGGGTGGGGTAAAATTGTAAACGGCCTATTTATATTTTTTCCTCAACCTGACAACCTGACCATGATATTATTTTGCTTCCCCACCTTCATCCTGGTAAAAAAAAAAAATATGTTCAGGCACCCATGAGTATGAACAGGTGTGGTCAATAGCTAATTTGTGTATTCATACTATTATATCCCTTCTTTGATCAAAGTGTATTCAAAAGGGAATTTAATAAGCTCTCCAATAATCTGAAATGGTGTAAATTTTCTACAAACCTTCAAACTTATATTACAGACTCGGTAGTTATCTCATTCAACACCCTTCGCAGATTACATAGGTGGACCAAAGCAGAAAAAATAATCCCCGCTCTGACCATTCTCAAGTTCAGGACAGGTCACTAATGGTTACTTATTTGAAACCATTCACGGTGACCTCTAATATCAGATGCGCACACTAGGTTATGTTTCCTTTTTCAGACATTATTTCATGTGGATGCAATTCAGACTTAAAAAGAACTGTTTTATTACAATTATTTACCTTTTATTTGATACTAACTTAATTTAAGAAAAAATATCCTCGCACTACCGTATCCTTTAAGTTGTGGTTACAGTGGAAGCGCATTCACATGAAAATTATTTGGGGTAATTCTCTATTTTTGGTAAAGTATAGTTTAAAAAGTGTGTTATGGATTCATGCCTATAGTGCAACTTCTTAACTCACACACTCATTCTAATTTTTTCTTTTATTTGGAGTATTTAATGTGAGTGCACTTTATAAACTGACTTATTATATCAACACACAACTTATAAATTAACCTATATATAGAACAGACACAACATCCAGCCCCTGACAGTTAATTCATCACTGTGAAAGAGGAAACCCACGTTTCACTGATACTAAATTTTTTGGCCAGGAATCGAACCTGGGATCCTTGACTTAGTAGACAGAGATGCTGCTGACTGAGATAAGGTGAGATGAGGTATCGAACAATCATACACTCACTATTCCCAAATCTTTGTTGTTAGTGTGAAAAAAAATAATATCTTGTTAACTTGTAGCAATCGCACGAATATGCTTCCACTGTCACCACAGCCTTATGAGAATGTCAGTTTTGAAGTTTAAAAACCAAAACAATAATCAATTATTGTAGAATTTTCTGTTCTGGACCTATTAATAATTGACTTTATTTGTTTGAGGAAGGCAGATTTGGGTTTCTCACTATTTACCTTGATTCCAGGACTCATTTTACTTAAAATATTACAGAAAGCTGGCTAATATTACCTTTCCATGCATTTTTTTTATGTGCGAAGTTTAAAATGTAAAGATTTAAACCATTATGGAACATACTTTATACCTTTTACCCCCATTTTGGAATCGAATATAATTCCCTTATTATAAACAGATTATTAAACAATGCTTTTGAGCTCTCCAATAGCCTCCTTGAACTTCACTGGAAGTAAATGAAAAAAAGCCCTTATTTGTATGAATCTGGGTCATATCTTGATATTTTTTGTGTTATAACTGCAGTGCATGAACTATAGGTGACTCATCTATCAATCATGTGGAGAGCAATATAATTGATATTAACTTATTAGTGTAAATTACTCACTAAACCGTCCACTAAACCTAAGGCTAAGACCAAGATTTTTTTATTTATTTCTTTAACTTTTATTTAACCTCAAAAAGACTATATATTTTTATATTGTGGTATGTTCCATAAACATTCAGAAGTTGCGATATTTGAGTAAAGGATGTATCAAATCATTTTTGTTCAATGTTACTGGTCGAGAATCATAAGTAAATCGTTAAACTTTCAAAGACCCTTGCCTTCTGGAAGAAAATGGGGG
>CABFVX010000168.1:359756-372715 GCA_902151425.1 Timema shepardi | reverse complement strand
CCCCCCCCCCCCCCCACCCGTGGGTACGCTACTGTTAATGAACAACATAGTTTTCTTATACAATCGGCTACAAATTTCCGGGAGATTTACCGGTCGATTGAAAATGACCAGTTGCTGACATTTAGTAAAGAATAGATAAAAGTTAAACTTTTATTTACTTACGAGAGCCACACAAAAAACTGAGCATAATTTTATTGATAACTAAACTTTTTGTCCTCGTATGGTACGAACAATTACTAATTCCCCTCATGAATTAATTAATATGAGTTATTTGATTATGGGCATTGTCCAAATGTGTGTGTGTGTGTGTGTGTGTGTAAGGTGGGGTGAGTTTGAGGGGTAGACCTACCTTTGTTTTTTTAGCACCCCGTCCTACTACCCATTCGGGCTGTACTTCTATTTACTAACTACACTAATGTGTTAGGGACGAAAAAGGTTTAATTTAGAGTTAGTGCACCTGCATTTGCATTGAGGGAGGGTGGAAAATCATTTAGAAAAACCACCCTCAGTGTACCCAACGAGGATATAACCTCAATCTCCCCGCCTTCAGAAGTCTAGTCTAACACGAGAGTAGCGCGTTAGACCATGCGGCCACCAAGGTGAGTTTCAGAATAAATTAAAGTTGTTTGAGTGCGCTTAAAGTAAAAATGAGATATTTAGATTTCCGAAACTCCTTTGTAAGTGTGGAGGTGTACAAGGTACAACACAATCGGAAACATTTCTTATTTAGTCTGTTTTTGTTTGGAACTAAATTATCAAAAATAATTAATTAGTAAATTACCATTGTATTTTTCCTCTGAAAAAACTAACTGAAAGTTAGTTGTGACACCCTTCAAACACCTATTTAAAAATGAATGTTACGACTAAATTGTGTATAATTTCTCATATAGTCTATTACAGTTTGTTTTTTAAATTTTCAAGAAGAGTCATCCGCAAACTAGCCTCAAATGAATTTTGTAAATTAAAACCCAACATTAATTCTTATGTATAACGTAAAGCATTCCCCAAACACTCATTTTTAATAAAAAAAGTCAAACCCTGTTTCTGAAAATTTCAAATTTTTTAAAACTAGTTTGTTATTCGTCAAGTAAAACACTCTCCAAATATCAATTTCAAACTAAACCCTTAATGTTGTTTTGGAATATTTTTTTTTTCGAAACCATTCATGCGTGAAATCCATTTCAGTAAATTGTCCTCCAAAAGTGTAATTTTTTATGACAATTTTTCATTATAATCTAGAAGTATAAAATTTTTACGATTACAACCCTTACGTTATATAAATGAGAACGTACAAATATCATATCTTCAAAATTGTGATATCAGTAAACTACTATCAAATCTATAATTTTTACCAAGACACAAATATATAATTTTATATATCATATAATAGGCCTACACTCTCAAGAAATTCATTCGTAAATCCTTTCCGAACCATAATAAATTTTTATTTTAATTATTCATTAATTTCCTTATTAAATCTATAAACTACGCTAAAATGCAGGTTTCTCCTAAAAATAGGTATACTGTGTTGGTAAAAGTGTAAACTATATACATTTTAAACTAAAAAGTTAAAGCTATTTCTGACAATTTTGAATCTTCAAAAAATAAGTCTTTAATAAACTATCTTTGGATCAATTTTTTTTCCAAAAAACAAATATACTTTTCTTTTGTAATAAAAAACACTTATCAGATATACATTTTGAAAAAATCGTTTAGGCTACTATATAACTATTTTGGATTTTCAAAATTCAGTTGTTATCAGTAAATTACCCTTAAATATTCCACCTTTCCTTTTCCCAAAATAATAATTTTATTTATTATGTAAGACACCCCCAAACCTATGCTAAAATAAATAAATACATTATTGTCATTTTTAATCGGTTTGGATTAAAAAAAAACTAACCACCAGTAAACAAGTCTACTCTTTATTTCAGAAAATTAATAGGGCAGTTTTTTTAAAAAAGTTTTGAAACTTGAAAACAGAAATTTTAATAAATCTGTCATTATGTGTTAAGAGAAAATAGTTTTCTTAAGATTTGAGTTACTTTCATTTGTTCGTGGTGTTCTTTCGTGAAAAAAAGTGGTTGATATGTAACTGTGTTATAATAAAGGTCTATGAACTTCTTTAGAAAAAAACCTCCATGGCGTCAGCCCACAAACGAGCTATACCAACCGAGTGGTCAATGCATTTTGGCGAGGTTAGAGCCACCATTTGCGGATGGATGATGTCCTGCTGTCCACACAGTGAACCTTTTAGCCATTAATCTTGGTTTTCTTGACCGGAGCCACTACTTCTTCATACAGTTAGCTACTCAATTGTCATCACGAGGCTGAGTTGACCCGTTAAAAACTCACTGCTACACTGACAAATTTAGATGTGCTGGGGAGTGAACCCAGGAATTCTGGATCTCATAATGTAAACTACTTACTTAAAACAAAATAAACGTATTGAGAGTGCGGGAAGCAAAAATCGCCTTTGATTAAGGGCACTACATAGAAAAATGGGTATACCTCTGTTTGAATATTTCAAGTGACGTTTAAATACAATTTTAAACATTTTTCGTTTGATATTTTTTATAACTAATTGAAACGAATAATAAATGTTTATATTATAGTACCCACACCATATATCACGTGGTATAAGGCGTCAGGCTCACCTTGAGCAAATTGATGGAGATCTAGGGTCTAATCACATAACACACTAATGACGTCCTCGCTCCACTAAGATGACGCTACATTTCCTATTTATCCTTACGCGATTAGAATCTTAATCACACTAAGGGTGTAGGGATGAGAAAGGTTGTGTTTAGAAAAATAAATAAAAACATACTCACATTTGTGTGGAGGAAGAGTGGGACAATTTTTTGATAAAAACACACAAGTACACCAGACTCTGATTCGAATCCTAGCCTCCTAGTCACCGGTATACAAGTTATAGTTTTTTAATAATAATCATATATAATATGATATAATAATTTAATAAATTCATGCATTTTGCTAATTTGAGAGTTTTTGTCTCAAAATTATTTTGCTATAGTGTCATTAAAATGTTAGAGAATATTTCAGTATTGGAAAAGTAATAATGTTTAATCCTGTCTATCATCATTGAATCAATAAATATCAATTTAAGGTGCGGCAGAAGGGACTAAAAGTATTTTTCAGTTTTTATGGAATATAAATTTGTTGCCAAAAATAAATCAAATTTTTCTCCAGTAGCAACATAAATATTAGTTTTCTCCACATGTTAATATCAACAGATCTTGAATATATTTCAAGGATGTCCTGGAATGTTGTCAAAACGTTTTCGCTTTATTTAAAATGTTTTGACAACATTCCAGGACACCCTTGACAGATATTCAAGATCTGTTGATATTAGCATGTGCAGAAAACTAAACTTTACATTGCTACTGGAGAAAAATTTGATTTATGTTTGCCAAAAAAATGTAATGCTATAAAAACTGTAAAATTACTCGTGCTCCCTTTTGCCGCACCTTAATATTAATCACAATTTTTCTTCTTATTTTCCTATATCTTATTCCACTTGTGTGAGCCCGACATTTTAATTTATGACAGTGTCACAAGATGTTGCCCTATTTATTTTGGCACTTACCTGGAGAAACAAAGTGATTTCTACAAGTGAGCGTGAAAGCACTTGGTTATTTTTGCTGGAAAGGTAAATACTTTCCACGGTTCCTTTACATGCCAAAATCTAAATGGGACCAACAGCCTTAGTACAGTATCCCCATGGCTTCTTTGGTGCTGACTGACAGTTCACAGCTTACTTCTGACAGCCAAAATTTAGGTATATACCTAAATATTGACTGTCAGAAGTGACAGCTACTAAGCACATGTATTTGCAGATCATATGGTTTGGTGTAGGGATTACATAATTTGGTCTGGTAACTTTTCAAAGCCATCAGTTGTCAGCTGTGAGCTGTCAGTCAGCACCAAAGAAGCCATGGGGCTACTTTACCTCTAAGAAGGAAGTTTTGCTTCAGAATTTGGTCGGCCAAGAAAATTTACGTCTATCTCGGCTGGGTTTTAACCCAAAAACATCGTGTCTTGAGGTGAGCACTTTACCTCGAGACTACTGAGACCAACAATATAAATAATTTTTACTATTTTAATATTTTATTATAAGATATAAAAATACATAATTTAATTTTACGTAATCTTAATGGAGATTCAACATATTTTAATTAAGAAGAGAAAATGGAAGGTATCCCTTTAAATACATTAATATTAATTCATTTTTTCATCGCATTTTACTACTTGCTTGGACTATCAACATTTAATTTCCTTGTGGAGTAGGGAAGAAGAAAGTTACAATTTGGAGAAAATGTAGCCATATTTGCGTGGGTAGGCTATTAATGGGAAACTTACCTTCAATGTAGAAGGCCGGGATTCGTACCCCATCTTTTCTATCCCTGGCAAATAAGACTAGACGAGTTAACGTTTAAACCACATGCTCACCATTGTGCGCTTTGATAAATTTAATTCAAGTTGAAAATGTTTTATTCTAGTATTAATTATCATTATTTAAAGATCACATTCCATTTTCTTAAGAGTAAATTTTTTTTTAAGCAAACCAATTTAAATGACATCACTACCTATCAGAACCGCTCATTACTGTTTGACCTTGAACATTAGCATGACGGTGAGAGTGTGATTATTACTCAATGTTGTTGCAATCTCTGTTCTGGCTGTTCCCTTCACCCCCGACGCCGGGCATGTTGCTACACCAGAGAGAATTACTAAATCCCCTCCAACCCCCCAGACATGTTGATTATTGATGATTACAATATTAAACTTAAGCAACATCCCTGGCGAGGACTATTTCTTCTTTAGTTTTGTATCAAACTACATAATTTAAAAATCTAGAGCATTTGCCTCGCAACAGCCTTGGCGAGGAATATAGAATACTAAATCTTACAATCTCCATCAGTGAGTTTGAAAACATCTTTAACAATAACAATAATGGGTGGATGATGAAACAGGTTAAATTTAAAGCAAGTGTAGCCGAATTTACGCGGAGAGCGAGAGTGGGGAATCATTTAGAAAAGCCCACCCTCGATACAACCGACTGGACTCGAACTCTGATCTTCCCGTCATCGATAGTCTAGTATATATGAGAGTGATGCGTTAGACCATGTATCCACCGAAGTGGGTCAGTTAATTAATGTTTTAGTTTTTTAGTAGTCTACTATTAAATATGAAGACCTCACTAATACTGATGCTTTATCTGCATAACTTTCAAAAAACACCCCCGGCCCCCACCATCACTCCCAGGGCCCCGATGGTGCCCAAGTGAACATACTCCCAACATCATTGCTGAAGGAACTGCAGGTCTTATTGAGAAAAGTTATATCTTCGCACTCTCTCAGTTAACTGTTGCTATTTCTCCTAGCTCTCAGTTATTTCGGGATGTGGTGTACGGTGGTAAGAAGCTATTTATTATCCATCGTTGCGAAACTTGCCTTATATTTGAGGGGCGATTGACCGCACAAAAATAATAGAATGACAACGCTGTTTCCCACTGGTAACCAAACAATACCCTCACCAATGATATCCAGTGTAGCTTCCATTTGACGGTCCTACATCACCGAAACTTTGAGAAGCACTGCTTTAGGTAGCTAGAGTGCATGGCTTTGAGCAGGCAGAACGCTTTGAAGATAGTTCACGACATATTATAGTTTCTTAATCCCCAGACAAACGCTGATAGGATTTATTTAATACATAACCTCTTTATCTAGTCAACGGTGGATCCAAGGCTTGTTATCGAGTTGGGGCTATTGGTTTCCATAAGGCTCCTTCATGTACATATATTTATTAATTTTAACTAAGCAAGATTTTAATTCATAATAATTATATTGCTAGATTATAAAAATAACTTTACTTACTAACCTAGTCATAATAATAAAAAGAAAACTTGTTAGTAAAACCACCATTTTGATTAACCAAATAATTCTAATAAAAACAACATAAAACAAAAGTCACCGTCAAAATAAAAGAAATGTATACATGAGACTAAATGCTTTAATAGTTATTAATATATAAAATACTCATTTTAATACAAACAATTGGTTATCATACTAAAAATAGTAATCTAACTACTACTGGAGAGTTTTAGATTTAAGAGCATGCATTATAGCAGGCCCAAATCAGCTCCCGGCTTGCGCGAGGTATGGGAGTAAAAGTGAAATGAAAAGACTTACGATATGCAAGAAATGTGTGCAGTGCATTCGTATTTGAATGATCATTCGAAATTTTACACAGTTACGTTGGAGGACAAAGCTACAATTTCTTGATAATATCTACAGTATGTCCGTATTAAGACAGAATGAAGATTTATACAAAATTATCATTAGTGAGACCATTCTAAAATGGTCAGAATATCCTTTTAAATGCAGTTTTTATCCAAATATCGTTTAGTATTTCAACAATGTTCATTATTAGGAAGTTCTATTAACTATCTATCTTCATTACTGTTTGATAAAAAAATATCCATGTACAGTAGCGTTGGTGTAAATTTACGACCTCTAAATGACTATATCACAAAGTTGATTGGCATGTTATGCAATCTCTTAAGCCATTTGATCTTCTGCACATTATAGCCAAGTTGACGAAGCTATTTGCTAGGCGATGTATGAGATAGGGCGAGGGAGGTATTAGCCATTCATTCTTTACAACATTATAACGTATTGGTTTTAATATCATTGATTATTTTTAATATGGGGAGGAAGATCCCCTCCCTCTTGAATTATGTATAATTTAACTTAATGATTAAAACAAGCCAATGAATAAAAAAGGTAAAAAAAAATACCCAAAGGAAAATGTTGGCGGCTGATAACTGTAGGCCTACACTTGTAAATGTAACACGCGCCAACCTTGAGGCTATATTGGCTACCCCATCAGTCATCCACTCCAGGGTATTCGTGAAAAAAGGCGCCATTCTCGTCTTGTCTGGTTTAATGGTAGCGAAAGGCCGGGGTTCAAATTCTGACCGGGTGTACCTAGGTGATGATTTCTTAATCGTTCCCTTTTCCCCACATCCCTCGCGAAAATTAAGCTTAATTTTCTTTAAATATTACCTTAATACATCACTATCGAATTAGTGTCGATGTAGTGATAATACATGAATGCAGAAAAACGCGGAACAAGGAAAAACACACATGAATATATCTAGAACTCTAACTGTCGACATAAAAACTTATTTTTGTGCTACTATAAAAAGCAATGAGGCCAGTGGGTCACTTTTGTGTTTGTTAGTAACTTTTAGTCAATTTTCTTAACAAATTTATAACCCTTACTTATAAGGCATTCACGACCCAAGTTTACCTGGATGACAGCTCGAAATGTTACTAGAAGTAATCCCTAATATATCACTACGCCAACAGCTGACATCTATCACTTTGGATGACTGTAATGAAACTATATGGTAATATATTAGTATGATAGTTAACCACAATTATTTAGGCCAATATTATTTATATATTTATTTTAGGTTGGACACAAAGTTTATTTATCGTTTTATTCCACTTAAAAAATATTCATACCACTTTCACAATAACTTCTAGCGAACATAGCCTCAAAATGGCGACTGAAGAATTTAAACCATGTGATTGAACATAACAGTAAACAAGTTTTTTTACAATGATGCGGACACACAGTTGATGAAAATACTATATTCATTTAAATATTTCAAAATACGATAAAATAATCATAACATCATGTATTGTATGAAAAAAAAAATAACAACAATTCTCTCTTTTCCAAGTAAATACGATTCCTGTATTAAAAGGTATTAATGTATGCACTATATTACACAAAACCAGTAACGTTCCAAAACATAAAATAAGTACTTTTAATTATGTTTAAAATATTGTTTCGAGTTGGACAAAAAGAAATATTTAAAAATATGAAATAGTATGAGAAAATATAAGTTTAGGTTAATTTAAATGTAATATATAACAGGTAATTAAAGATCTTTACATTTATAACAAAACTGTGATCTTTTACAAGTGTTGGCAACCCATAACCTAAACATATTATTTTCGAACTGTCATCCAGGTAAAAACCTATCGTGAATGGAATATACTTACTTACCAGCTTTAAGGGGTTTTCAAAAAGGAAGAATATAATTTAGTATGTTTATTCATAAACATTGAAATTAAGTATAACATCTAATAGCTGCATGATATAGCCCAATTGTTTGTGTTTGTTGTGTTTTGCTACCATAATTTAAAGTGGATCTCAATTATGAGAAACTGAGGGGTTCTCTTAAAAAAGTATCGACTACTAATGGTTTTGCTCGATGTTACACTGCTGATTGCTGCTTATTGTTTGGTGGCCACATGGTCTAAGGTGCTACTCTGACAATAGACTAGACTGCCAAGAACGAGGATATCGGAGTTTGATCCGAGTCGGGTGCAGTAAGGGTGGTTTTTCCTGAACGGTTTTCCACTCTTTCTCTCTCTCACTCTCTCTCTCTTCAGGCAAATTTGGGCGCACTTCCTCGAAATTCAATCTTCCCCATCCCTAGCCCCACACGTAATTATTACATAACTAAATAACTCAGACGACTCCTAAGATACAGTGCTTAGAAAAAATAATTCTATTATTAATTATTTATAATGTTTTCAAAACAATGTTCACGACAAAGATTTTGTTTTGAAATGATCCAAAGCCGTATTAATGTATAACATTATTGTCACTGTTTAATTTTTAACAGAAGTAAGGTTTTGAGCGGATAGGTGCTTGTGGTGCCAGGAATATCTAACTATATAATATAACTTAAATATGGTCAACTATTTGATGTCTCATAAGATAGGTTGATTAATGAGTGGGAGCTTTTAAAATTGAGGATGAAATTCGTTAAATTGAAAGTTTTGGAGTAGCTGAATTTTTTTTAGCCATTTATTCACAGAGTTTAATCCAGCAAAAAAATTAAAATATCAGACTCTATGTAAAGTTGTAAAAGCCTCGCTATTTCTTTCCCATGGAAATTCAAATTTTGAAAGAAGGAGTTCCTCCTCAAGTAAAGACTTCACAGAAGATTGGGCCCAAATATCATAACACATATTAGGTTATTAAGAGCTTATCTAACTACAAAAGGTGCATCGCAACTGTATTGTAACTAACCAGAGCTGGTGCCCATTACAAGACAGTTATTAGCTCTTGCCCAAGGTGCTCACAAAAGCTATTAAAATTAGTTGAAAGAAAAAAAAATGATAAAAGGAGTAAACAAAATTAATTTGTTGAAAGAAGAAATGAATACATTTCAAGAAAAATTACAATTATTTTTAAATTTATTTTGGTGATTTCCTTGAGTTTAAGTTAAACTCTGGCTTTAACTGGTATTTTTTGTATGGGACAAAGAAAAATACATAATATAAATGATTAATACTGCTGGGATATTATTGTAATTTTTAGTTAATTTTAATCGCCTTTAAAGTCACCTCCCTCTTGAATTATGTATAATTCAACTTAATGATTAAAACAAACCAATGAATAACAAAGGTAAAAAAAATACCCAAAAGAAAATGTTGGCGGCTGATAACTGTAGGCCACTTTCCTCACTTTTTGATGACACTTCAGTACTTACATCAATGTATAAAGACACAAGAAGAGGAAGGAGAGCTTCAAATTAATGCACCAACATTCACTTGACGAGAGATCTAGAATGTGTGCGTTATCTAGTCTAGTCCAAAAGGTATTAGTTCCTAAACTAACAACTAGATCTCGATTTTGTGTTAGCACTGGTGCTTTCTAGTAGAGATTTTTGGTAATATATCAAATTGAGACCACCAACAGCCTACAGGTGTCGTGTTTTCCATAAATCTTTTGACACCACGGAAATAACTAAGTTAGATGCCACCCAATAAATTAAGTAAGTATAATATTAAAAATAAATAAATATTTAGAATATCTTAATTCTTTTTTAATAATATTCTAATTTGTATATTGATAATATTTTCGTATCCTGGGTATTATTATCCAAAATGTGTTGCTACGATACATATCTTTGTTGCAGTTTAAGTATTTGATTTTCACCCCATATACTTCAAGTCCACGGTGGCCTAGTTGGCTGAGGCATGCAACGTTCTAGAGCTTGATGGAGAAATCTCTATCGCTCGACAACGGAACCATGTGATTCCACTAGGGCTTAATAAAAAAAATCCGTGGACTCTTTTTGTAAATTGTAGACACCATGTTTTACACATGAGAAACATACGTTCAAAATAAACTGAAATATTGGTAAAAATTGCACACGTAAAGGAAGAAGGTTCGAACCTAACCAGAATCAAGTGTTTTTTTTTATTTAATTAACTATCGTTCATTTCTTATTAGAGGCATGTGTTATCTCCGTATTTAAGGTAATATTAATACAACTAAATTCTGCACACATTTCTAGCATATCGTAAGCCTTTTCATTTCACTTTTACTCCCATACCTCGCGCAAGCCGGGAGCTGATTTGGGCCTGCTTTAATGCATGCTCTTAAATCTAAAACTCTCCAGTAGTAGTTAGATTACTATTTTTAGTATGATAACCAATTGTTTGTATTAAAATGAGTATTTTATATATTAATAACTATTAAAGCATTTAGTCTCATGTATACATTTCTTTTATTTTGACGGTGACTTTTGTTTTATGTTGTTTTTATTAGAATTATTTGGTTAATCAAAATGGTGGTTTTACTAACAAGTTTTCTTTTTATTATTATGACTAGGTTAGTAAGTAAAGTTATTTTTATAATCTAGCAATATAATTATTATGAATTAAAATCTTGCTTAGTTAAAATTAATAAATATATGTACATGAAGGAGCCTTATGGAAACCAATAGCCCCAACTCGATAACAAGCCTTGGATCCACCGTTGACTAGATAAAGAGGTTATGTATTAAATAAATCCTATCAGCGTTTGTCTGGGGATTAAGAAACTATAATATGTCGTGAACTATCTTCAAAGCGTTCTGCCTGCTCAAAGCCATGCACTCTAGCTACCTAAAGCAGTGCTTCTCAAAGTTTCGGTGATGTAGGACCGTCAAATGGAAGCTACACTGGATATCATTGGTGAGGGTATTGTTTGGTTACCAGTGGGAAACAGCGTTGTCATTCTATTATTTTTGTGCGGTCAATCGCCCCTCAAATATAAGGCAAGTTTCGCAACGATGGATAATAAATAGCTTCTTACCACCGTACACCACATCCCGAAATAACTGAGAGCTAGGAGAAATAGCAACAGTTAACTGAGAGAGTGCGAAGATATAACTTTTCTCAATAAGACCTGCAGTTCCTTCAGCAATGATGTTGGGAGTATGTTCACTTGGGCACCATCGGGGCCCTGGGAGTGATGGTGGGGGCCGGGGGTGTTTTTTGAAAGTTATGCAGATAAAGCATCAGTATTAGTGAGGTCTTCATATTTAATAGTAGACTACTAAAAAACTAAAACATTAATTAACTGACCCACTTCGGTGGATACATGGTCTAACGCATCACTCTCATATATACTAGACTATCGATGACGGGAAGATCAGAGTTCGAGTCCAGTCGGTTGTATCGAGGGTGGGCTTTTCTAAATGATTCCCCACTCTCGCTCTCCGCGTAAATTCGGCTACACTTGCTTTAAATTTAACCTGTTTCATCATCCACCCATTATTGTTATTGTTAAAGATGTTTTCAAACTCACTGATGGAGATTGTAAGATTTAGTATTCTATATTCCTCGCCAAGGCTGTTGCGAGGCAAATGCTCTAGATTTTTAAATTATGTAGTTTGATACAAAACTAAAGAAGAAATAGTCCTCGCCAGGGATGTTGCTTAAGTTTAATATTGTAATCATCAATAATCAACATGTCTGGGGGGTTGGAGGGGATTTAGTAATTCTCTCTGGTGTAGCAACATGCCCGGCGTCGGGGGTGAAGGGAACAGCCAGAACAGAGATTGCAACAACATTGAGTAATAATCACACTCTCACCGTCATGCTAATGTTCAAGGTCAAACAGTAATGAGCGGTTCTGATAGGTAGTGATGTCATTTAAATTGGTTTGCTTAAAAAAAAATTTACTCTTAAGAAAATGGAATGTGATCTTTAAATAATGATAATTAATACTAGAATAAAACATTTTCAACTTGAATTAAATTTATCAAAGCGCACAATGGTGAGCATGTGGTTTAAACGTTAACTCGTCTAGTCTTATTTGCCAGGGATAGAAAAGATGGGGTACGAATCCCGGCCTTCTACATTGAAGGTAAGTTTCCCATTAATAGCCTACCCACGCAAATATGGCTACATTTTCTCCAAATTGTAACTTTCTTCTTCCCTACTCCACAAGGAAATTAAATGTTGATAGTCCAAGCAAGTAGTAAAATGCGATGAAAAAATGAATTAATATTAATGTATTTAAAGGGATACCTTCCATTTTCTCTTCTTAATTAAAATATGTTGAATCTCCATTAAGATTACGTAAAATTAAATTATGTATTTTTATATCTTATAATAAAATATTAAAATAGTAAAAATTATTTATATTGTTGGTCTCAGTAGTCTCGAGGTAAAGTGCTCACCTCAAGACACGATGTTTTTGGGTTAAAACCCAGCCGAGATAGACGTAAATTTTCTTGGCCGACCAAATTCTGAAGCAAAACTTCCTTCTTAGAGGTAAAGTAGCCCCATGGCTTCTTTGGTGCTGACTGACAGCTCACAGCTGACAACTGATGGCTTTGAAAAGTTACCAGACCAAATTATGTATCCCTACACCAAACCATATGATCTGCAAATACATGTGCTTAGTAGCTGTCACTTCTGACAGTCAATATTTAGGTATATACCTAAATTTTGGCTGTCAGAAGTAAGCTGTGAACTGTCAGTCAGCACCAAAGAAGCCATGGGGATACTGTACTAAGGCTGTTGGTCCCATTTAGATTTTGGCATGTAAAGGAACCGTGGAAAGTATTT
>CABFVX010000168.1:318959-359175 GCA_902151425.1 Timema shepardi | reverse complement strand
TTAGATGAGGGTTTGTTTTTTAATGATCATTTCAGGATGGTCGCGGGAGTGGCGAAGGCGGCGTTCGGGAGACTCATCCGAGTCTCAAGGACCTCCTGGGGACTGGACTTCGCTACACTTTGGAAGATGTACAAGGCCCTGGTGGAATCGGTGATGACCTACGGATGCGTGGTTTGGCAGCACCGTATGGAGGTCGACAGCAGCAAGATCATCCTACTATGAGCACAGAGGTTTGGGCTTCTCGCGGTAACTAAGGGTTATAATACGGTCTCTCACGATGCCTTGCCTATTGTTGCAGGAGTGCTGCCGATAGACCTGCTCGTCAGGGAGAGGGCTGGACGCTACTGGGCAAAGAAGAATGGCCTGGACCTGGACGAAGAGAGGAGGAACGCGCGGCGAGACTCACTTGCCATCTGGCAGGTGAGATGGGACAGGTCCACCAAAGGCAGGGAGACTTATTGTTTTTGGCCTTCTGTCCAGAATAGGATGGAGAGTGACTGGGTCGGGACCAATCACTATGCTATGCAGCTACTCACCAGTCATGGGAATTTCAACGCAAAGCTGCACGGCTTCGCGCTGAAGGAGAATCCGGACTGCGAGGCCTGTGGCGCCTACGAGGATGCTGGGCACGTGCTGCTGTCCTGCGAACGGTTCGAGGGGGTAAGAAGAATCCTTAGGCTGGAGGTGGGGGAGCAGCTGACGTGGACGGCGATGGTGGGAGATCCCAGGAGCTTCGCGTGTTTCCTGAGGTTCGCCACAGCGGTAGGAAAGAAAAAGGAACGTAGAGGTAACGTAGGTAGATAATAAATGTCCTTCTGTTTCAGGTTTTAGAACAGTTACTAACGATGTTTCTTTTACAGGGTAGTTACGGTATGCGATTGCGTGCGATTTACGATGGAGGGGGTATTAACTGTTAGGTCAGGGTTAGGGCAGGTTAGGGCCCGGGGCTCAGCTTACTCTTGTTAGAGACCTCTGTTAGGGCTCAAATTTCAAAATTGAAATTGAAATTTTAGAATTGCTTTCTCCTTTTGGTTTTAACTTCTACAGACGGAGGCGTTCCTTCAGAAGGGCCGGGGTGGGTACCTCCATGAGGTCCCCGCTGAGCAACGTAGGGTAAAGACTTAGTGTCGATCCCTACGGTTGAATCTCACCTCCCCCAAGTGGTGAACACCAGCTGCAGGGGGTCCTCCTACTCTCGGATACGGGTGAATGCGTATACGAGGGGTTTTCCCGGGCTCGTTGAAGCGTCACTTGCCCCTTGAGGCAGTGGTTGCGCTGCAAAAAGTCTCTGTCTTATGTGCGGCGTTGCGGAAAGAGGTCCCAATTGGGCGATAGAGGGAGTCCTTTAATGTCCTCTATAATAATAGTTAGTAACTCGTCTCTTTCAATAAGGACAGAGCTGATTGCTACCTGCAATAATAGTTTCAAGGTGTTTATTTTATTTTATTAACACCTCAAACCTTTCTCAATCCTTCATCTCAATGAATAAATGAGGAGTAAGGAACTTGGCTATTAATATATCATATCTCTCAAAATTATTAATTACCTACCTTATAACAATGTGGTCCAATAGACTCCAACTAAAAATGTGGCCCTCACAGTATTAAAGGAAAACCCTTTGTCGAGATAAGAACATAATTCAAATAAAAATACTTATTTAAATAGCTCGTGATTGTATTTTACTGTGCATTTATTTGATTAGTAAAAATATCTATAAATACATATATATTATGAATGCTAAGTTGTTTTTTGAAAGTGTGTGTGCATTCATTTTTCACAATGCATTTTTGAGGGATTAATCTTAAACAACTTTTTTAATAAAATTTAAAGGTTCTACCAACAAAAAATACAATTAGTATATAAGTGATGGAAGTAATTGGCCGATTAGTTATTGACCTTCTCAGGGTACAATGCTCGCTGCAGCAGCCGATGTTCCTAGGTTCAAATCCAACCGAGGTCAAAGGATTTTTATTGAGCGATAAAACCTTAGCACATCATCCTTTGGACAGGAAGTAAATCCGTCGGTCTCATTTCGATTGTGACGCATAAAAGAATCCTGGGAGGGATGTGAAAACACCTTCTCCGACAGAGTTGGTAGGTCCTTTCGCTCTCACTCATAGAAATTATAGTGTGATAATATAATCAGTTGGTATAGAAAGTTCACATTAAATACCTTACAAAAATTTACTAAGGGTTGTTTCTAAACTTTTATTGTTGATTAGATTACTAAATATATCTTCGTCCTTCGGTGCAAACTGATAATCAGATTTAGCCCTTAGGATGAAAAACATTGGACCAGCCAGCCTGCATTATGATATTTAATCTGCTGATGTAGTTACATACTTCCCTACTAGGTAGCGCTCTTAATTCGTTAGCTCACCGATAGAGCGCTCTCTTCATATTAATTAGACTAGATGGCAGGATGGTGCTGCTTCACGCGGAAGCTTACAAAAGCTAATCTGTGATAGCTCAAAGTAGTTCATGAATCTTATAGCACAGCTTCTATTGTATGATTTAGGCAAGAAGAACAGTAGGAGTTATAAAATATACTAAAACAATTTTAATATATTCATACATCAAGTCATGTTACACTCAGTTGTCACTTATGATAGATATTATCAATATCTTTAAAGTAACGTAAATAATATAAGTTAATGAGATGTTGGACGCAAAGGAATATATTTGAAATTTTCTCCCGTTCTTCCAATTAGAATTAATGTATACAAGTCTTACAACTTGTAGACTGGTAACTTTAAGCTATAAGTTGCGTAACACAAAATCGTAAATGAGACTTGTGTTAATGAATTAGAATTATACATGTACAAATCCATTCTTCAAGATTTGTTATTGTGATCTTTATAAACATAACGCTTGTTTCACCCCATTTGGGTTTGTCCATAAACTACGTCACACTAATTTTGATATATTTGACCCCCTTCCTCTCCTTGTCACCCATGGTAAACATTTTGTGAACCACTTCTAATATTACGCCATAATATCACACACTTATGATTCAATCGTTGTTTGTATATACGTGAGTGCAGTCAGGTTTATTAACACAGAACGCTGCCCGACACGCTTAATTTGTAATGTGAATTCACGCATTATCTGACTCCCTCTCAGCCCCTTGTCACGCTTGGTCACGCTTGGTCACGCTGAGCACCGATATCTCTCTCTCTTCCCCTCTACCCATTTTCAATATGCGTACGTAGTTTATGGACAGCCCCTTACTATCTTAGCATTGCCATACGCCACTGGGATGAGCAACTAGGTTTTTAGGAGTCAGAGAATAATACTAGCACCCGGGTCAGCTCCAGATGTTGAATAGAGAGAGTATCTATCACCTCCAGACAAAAATAATCCTACCAACCCCCTTCCCCTACCTGGAGTTAGACCAAACCACGACTTTTCACAACTCTCTCTCTCTCATAAAATACCATCATACCTAATAATCCTTACCTCCCCACATCTTAGGAAAATAGCACCCTTCCCAACACAAGACCAAGCACTACCATTTAAATCCACCAAACTTCATCATGCACAAATGAATTGTAGTTCTTTTTAACACCATTTTATATATTTCATTTAATCAGGTATACAAAAAATTCATATCACGAGGATAAGAGTCAAGAATATGGCTTGTCACTCAAAAGAGAAAAATCATCTAATATCCACAGCGGGTAACACGCTTCTGTCTTGTAGGTCCGCAATCGGCCACAAGCTACTGCACTTGTTAGTACCACAGAAATAATTCAGTTCAACGTGGGATCCGAACCACGGTGGAGGCCTGTCATTCCCCACATTCACAGGTTGTGATTAATACACGTCTTGTCAGAAGTGAAGGAAGTGTTTGGTAATTAGATAAATCTGTGCCGGGACCAAGGATTGAACCCCTGACCCCCAGCATATAAGTCTGACACCTTACCCCTAGACCACCAGGTCACCAACTTGGAGATTGTTTTGATTAACGTCGTTTTGATTTGTCAAGATTGCGAGAGTTTTTATTTGCCGTCAATTTGAATGTGAGGGGTCAAAAGATAATTAATTATCAACGAGCCGAAATACTGCCAAAAAAAAGAGTTTCTCTTAAAAGTAAAAGATAAAAAAGACGAACTATTTGGTGATTTTTTCAGGAGTCAACTAAGAAGGATATAACAACCAAGGGGGAAATAATTGTGTTTTTTTTTTTAAAAAGAAAAAGAAGAAATTATGCTCTATGGATATCGTTAAAAATTTTCATTTAAAAATTCAGATAGGACTAATTTAAGTACAAATCCAGGTAAGACTAGTGAATTAGGAATACAGCACATACGATTCTCAATTTATTGACACAAAGTGAAATTTCTTGGACTCTTCTACCTAATGACCAACTTACTAATACTAGATATTCCAAAAATTCAAAGATCCTTAGTATAACGAAGAGTTAATCGATTGTACTGAACATAAAGTGTAAACACGTTTGGCACAATGTAGTTCATTAGGAATGAGGGGGGAAGCAACCAAATTACTCAGTGTCTGAGCTCTAGCTAGACCACCGATCGGAGAAGGATTTTGGCCAGTTTCCTTCTCATTTTTATAGACACAATTTCAATCAGCTTCTTCCTCTTCACCGTCATATTAAATCTCTTCATTATCTTTGGACATACTACACAAAGCTACACAACATTTGAAGACATTGGCCTTAAACACCGGATCCAATCGCAAATGATTCAAACAGGGAAACCTTTCCTTTAAAATTATGAATGCATTTTCGATCAAACGCCTTGTGAGTTTGTGTGCATGGTTAAACCTTGTGTGCACAACGTCACATGGGTTATTGTATTTTTGGGTGGGTGGGAAGTGGGGATAATCCAATATTTCAAGAGATAGTCCGAATAACTTATAATGAGGCCATCAGGATGCGTTTTCCAGCCTCCTTCCATTCTTTGATACAATGTGCATTTTGTCAAAATACGTACGTCATGCACATTTGTGGCCAGTTACTGCTTGTATATTTGTATATTAGAATATTAAGTCCGGTCTACATACAACCATGCAATAAATGGTGTGATTTTGGTGCCGATACACGAAAGCAGATTCATCAACTATTGGAACATCTATATTAGGATATCGTCAACAACACCACAAACCTGTGGAAAACTAACAATGGCGTGTTAAAAGACGTCAAAAGTGTTTTCTGACCAACTGACAATACTATTAAGTAAAACATTGTTGACAGCATGACTATGAACACATCTATAAACTGTCATTGTTTTTACCCCATGAATATCAGCGAATTCATTAAATTCCCCCATTTTCAAGCTAGTGTAACCCTATCTGCAGTTTTTGTTTAGCTGACAAATTGTAAATTCTATCTGTTATATTTTGAATAGTTCCGCCTATTTAAGCCAAAAAACTCACATATTATAAAGTACTTAACTTTAATTTTTCTTTAAATTCAAAGTAATGTATTCTTAAAGACTTGTTTATTGGTAGCTATCTGCTTTACGCCTACAACAGGGCAGTCTTAAGGAATTTAAGGACCCTACCTAGGCCCTCACGTTTTTCAAGGCCACTCTTTTTTTGAGGAGACCATATTTTTAAAAACGTATTTTGAATATATATTGTAACAGTTGAAATTATTTACATTAATTATAATTAATAATAACTAATTATTTAAGGGATATGGGATAGAGCGTTGAAGGCCTTAAGAGTCATTACAAATATTAAAATAAAGACAAATATCCAGTAAACTCATGATTTTATAGAAGTGTGGCAATCATTATAAAAGTTTTTTCTGTTTTACTTTTTCCTGTATACACTAGAAGTTCTAATCTATTTGCGACAAGTTAAGAGACCTTAAATAACTCATTATTCACGAGATATTAGTACGGGACGTAGTTAGGTATTTCCCATTGGCCTGTATCGGAGATCAGATGATTCCTCGGAAATTGGTATCTTGTCTTTTTTTGTTGTTGTGATTGTTGGAGGAAAGAGAAGAATTCAAAGGAACCTAGAATTTAACTTTTCAGATTCATATATCCTTATTTGTAAAGAATGTTTTTTTGTTGGCATGGTGATTGTGAAAATTTAATACAACTAGATTATGATGGATCATGATGTTTTCTCAAACGTGTGTGTCGTACATTATATCTGTCCAACCGAATGTTTGTCTGCACTGGGGTCAAATATTTTTTATGGTTTCTATTCAAGATTTATAGATATGATGTGGTCATTATCTAGAAAAAAAAAAATCTTTTTGATTCAAAATTTAAAATTAATGGTAGTTTTGAGTAGGTGCGTGATTTTTAAAGTTTTTAAAACGAAATTAAAAATTTTTTTTTTAAGCTTCTCAAAATTTATCTGTTTATCAAAATAATATGTTTGTTTTGTGAGTAAAATTGAATATTTGAAATACAACATATTATTTGAGAAAGTATTAACGATTGATCAGGTTTTTTATGATACTTTCACTACTTTCAAAACTACGTTTCATTAAATTAAATTTAGCAGTATGAAATAAAAACTAGAGGTGAATTAATTATTATAATTTTGTCAATAACCACAATTATACAATAGAATCACACTAAAATTAATGAGTCAGCAGCAAGAAAGAAGACAAGAGAAACATTCTTAGCGTAACTAAATATCGTAGCAAGTACAAGGTACAAAGCAGATATTTTATTTTGACGAATTCAATGCCACCCAAATTGTAAGGAAGGCAAATGTTTTTTTCATCCACATGCCCTCATATCGAGTTCTCCGACCACAACATTTCTATTTCACAGAAACAAGTCTTACGCAGTCAAAACACATGTGCATAAAAGGCAATATTTTAACAGTTTTTTTAAAAGGTTATGAGTGTTGTAATTATAAAAATAATATAGTCTAACAAATGAAGGAATCATTTATCATTTTTCCATTAACATAGTTCTATTAGTTGGTTTTAGCAAACTATTTAAACACTAAACTAAGTTAATATTTATGTATGAAAGAGGGGCCCTTAAATTCTCTTTCCTCAACCCTCTGAATCCTCTGTGTGGCACTTTTTGTGTCTTTGTGTCTGTAAACAAGAGAAAAGATCTTTACCAAAATATGTGGCAGTGGTCTTATATCTCAATCCACCGTTTGTTGTTTGACCTGACAATAACCACGGACGTAAACAAGTGTCCAAGATCCACGCCCGTATTCATCCGCCTTATGCAATACTTTGCTATATAATTCTTATGCTTATTGAATTCCATTGAAACTTTCTTTCTCTAAATTTAAAATACTTTTTGGAACTACCTAATAGTTCATTAATACTTTTCACTTTTAGATTTATGTTTAATGTTTACTCTTTTAAGAGGACTCCGCCTTCTATAGGGAAGCCATGGGCCATGTCCCCTTTGCCCCCTCTCCCTTCACCCCCTTAAGAGGGCTCTGGTCTAAATCATTGTCTTCATCATCCACCAACATCCATATTTCATTACCAATACACACACAAAAATCATATAAGTATAAACTTAACTAATCTAACACACTCTCAATTACATGAAATTTTCACAGCAAGGGCACTTGTAAAGAATTTCTACCTAGGGTCTTAGACACAAGAATGATGACAATACTTTTTTGTTCAGCGCCACGTCTTACTACCCGTTTGGTTTAAACGCTTATGTACTAATTACGTTAATGATTTTAAGGATTAAGAATGCTATATTTAAAGGACGTGTACCCGCATTTGCGTGGAGGGAGAGTGGAACATCATTTAGGAAAAAACCACCCTCAGTACACCTGACCAAGATTCGAACCTCGATCCACCCGTATTCAGCGGTCTAGTTTACTGCGAGAGTGGCGCGTTAAACCACGCGGCCACCGAAGCGGATTGGTAACAATTATCAACCTTCCTGTAACACAGTTTACCAGCTAATGAGCTTGTTTTACAGACTCACTCTATAAGGGCGCAGTTTCATTTTCAGCAACAAGTCCCTCATTTGTAGCTACAAGTGTACTTGTGTTGCAGAAAATATACAGGTGTGAAATATTTCTTACAGCTTATAGGACTATTTTGAGTTGGGTTCGGCCAGACTGACAAGCGTGCGAGTGATTAGCAAATAGCTCTCAATAGTTGTTGACGGGGAGGCAAATATTCGAATCTTGGATCAGTGAACTGAGGGTGGTTTTTGACAAGTGATTTATCGTTGTGGTTTTCTCATCCTCTCTCCACGCTAATGGTGATTCTTATTTGTACAACCCTACTTTGATTATAATATTGGAAGTATTTTAACATACCACTTTTACATATATATGGTTTATGTTCTTACCCATTTAAATTAGGCCGTTATTAGCAAGTGTGCTAAACATATTGATAATTATAAAAAAGTAAAATATCATGTCAAATTTAGAAGTTTTCCTAGTACTCAATGAACCATCATACAATAATACAATAATATTGCCCAGCGCCTGTAAACTAGACTGTTCCGGCTCGAGCGCGTGCGCTTGATAAATAGAGCCAGTTCTATCTTTCAAGCACGCGCGCTCGGTCGCTCCAGTCTGGCCACCTCTCATTACAACCAATGTGTTCTATTTTACTCTTTAAGCTCCTCGCACACCGGCATAGTATCGTAGACGCATTGTACCAGGACAGTAGCAGTATGGTAGCAGTATAGTATCGTATTGCCGAGACTGTCCCGCACACCGAGATCGTAGATACGACGTATGCCCCAAGAGCTTGTCCCCCCCACCACACCCTACAATTCTCCTTCGCCAATTGAGAGCAGCGCGGTGAGAATAAGCGAGTGTATTGTTACTGTTGTTGTGTTAATTATAATGAGTGATACCTTGTCTTCTTCCTCTGATGAGGAAATTGTGGTAGTGGACATGTTGGTAGAGCCAGAGAAAAAGAAATTTATACACAATATCAATAAGAAAATAAAAGTGCTTGGAGAGCTTTTTTACACTGTTTGAGGATTTGATCCACGACGATAAAAAGTGTTTCGTATATTTTAGTTAGAGGTTGGCGTATTTTCTCTTGAGGAACATCATGAGAAAAAAAACATAGGAGTATGAAAGTTGAATGCAGTGGGAGGTGGTGGCTGTTTAAGAACATTATGAGCCGGTTGAGGAGGAATGGAAAGTTGATTATGGGCAGCAAGAGGATACATCGTTTGTTGAGGGAGTGACTGAGGAACATTTTGATGAGGTAGAGATATCATGGGTAACTGATCGTTGGATGTATGGGGTTGCAATGCTTGTTGAGGATAGAAGTGAAAATGTCCGGGGTAATAGCTGGATTCGCATTCTAATACTTTTAACTCATACTGAGAGACAAAAAAAAAATTTCAGCTTTAGTAGATACTTGAAATTATTTGAGCAACTGTCGAAATGATTCCTCAATGGCTGACAAAAAACCTACTGATGTGTGAGAGGAGTGATGAGAGGGTGTAGTGGGGGGCAGGCAACGGCAGCCATGACAGTATCGTACGTTTCTTTCCGCTTTCAAAGTGGAATGGAAAACCACGCACCATGCGTGTACGATACTAAACTGCTATCAGGGTGCTACGACGGTTGTCGGTGTAAGCCGCTCCATAGCAAAGCATGGCAAGAGAAAAACATACGATACTTGTACGATACCGTACGTATAAGATACTATACTTTGCAGGTCCTCACACACCAACATTGGTGGTTCATCTATAGAGTCCTACAAAACTATAGATAGTATAAAACCATTTTTATTTACGTGTGATATATGCAGTACATTAGATGTAAAAGTAAAATTTTCGGACCTCTTTTTCTTTTTAATGGACGCAATTAGTCATTAGTGCAATTAAAAATAGAGGCTATGAGGTTTCCCACCCTGGTCTCTTGGAATGAATCATCCCCTCGACCCTTATCTCCACAACACACCCTTTTACCGGGCTAAGGGTGTTACGCCTTGCATGTTTGAAACTTTTAATAACCCTCCCCTCATCACCCTTCCTACGTAAGAAAGAATTTGAATATACTTTGTTGATAAGATGCGTTTAGTAGTTCTTGGAAACTATCTATTTAGAGTCCGACACTTTAGCTCAGTTGGTAGCATGTATGTCTACCGAATTAAGGGTCCTAGGTTCGATTCCCTGCATGGGCGATAAATGTATCATTGGTGTAATGTGGGTCTACCCTTTCACAGTGATAAATTAGCGGCTGGGGACTGGTTGTTGTGCTTATCCGGTAGAATTTCGGAGGAAATGTACCAGAGAGAGAAACGCCCGGGGTTTGAACTCCACCCTCCCTGACACTGACGCCTGATTTTGCAGCTACACTGTTCCATCCCTGTACCATCCAATTTCCGCAAATCCTTCACAGACTATGCTATCAAATATGAGTGAAGAATGACGCTGAGCACGGATAACTAGCTCATTGGTTGTTTGGTGGTTTTCCAAAATGGTCTTCCACTCTCCCACCACGCATATGTGGGTATACTTCTTATAAATATAACCTCCCAAATCCCTAAAACCATTAGAGTAATTAGTACTTAAGCGTATAAACCGAACGGGTTGTAAGAAGCGCGATGCTAAAAAAAACACACATTGAAAATCCTATCTTGACTTTCCGCTACGCCACAGGTAAGTAACGTATTAATGCTCAGTTGAATTCGCATACAAAATATGAGTATAGTTCAGTAGGCTACATGACGTCCGTGAGGAACACGTTGAGAACCACTGGTATAGGCCCTACATCCATCAATTAGTTAAAAAATGATGAATTGTGCATAAACAAACCTCCATGTTAATCTCATTAGCTCTTTTTATTTTAATCGAATCTGACGGTGAAGTTGAAATAATAATAGCGTTTTGTTTTATTTAACACTGCGTCTTACTACCCATTCGGTTTATACGCTTAAGTACCAATTACGCTAATGAATTAAGAATAGGGAAGGTTGAATTTTAGAGGAAGTGAACCCACATTTGCGTGAAGGGATAGTGGAAAGTCATTTGGGAAAACCACCCCCAGTTCACCCAACCGAGATTCGAAACTTGATCTCCCGGTCCTTGGAAGTCTGGTTCAGCACGAGACTAGCGCGTTAGCCAACTACGCCACCGAGGTAGATAATAATAATAATTGCAAATCGTTCTTACGAGAACCTTAAGGAGATTGGTGCAGGACACTTTGTATTTACTTTTCGTTCATATTTTTAGTTGTGTGTATCTGTATATGTTTATAGAAAATAATAAAAGAGTTAACAAACAATTATTACAAGGGATTTGCATCGGTGCGCAAGTGGACTAAGGTGTTGACCCCACATGATTTCACTTTCTGGTGACGGGGAGGTGATGGTTTGAATCTTTGTTGGTTATACTGTGGGTATTTACCGCTTAATTGCTTCCTATNCCCCCCCCCCCACACACAATAGAGGGTACACTTCATCTAACATTCTGCTTGCTTCCTATTTACGCTGGTAGTGTACATTTTTCGCGTATAGCCAGAACAGATAGTAAAACGTAGTGAGTTAAACCAATAACTAGATTGTGAAGGGGCTGTTTCGATCCCACGCATTGTCTAAAATAGTATATCTACCTATGTGTTCGTACTGCGATTACCCTCATAATTTAGTTTCTATCGCAAATGTTGGTACAAACGGACGATGATTTGGTACCTAACACCCACTTCGGTGGTAAAATAACTCAACACGTCACCCTCACCAAATACTTGACTACTGATGATAGGGCTAACCGGGTTCGAATCTTCAAATCCAGGTCGGATGTACTGAGGGTGGTTTACCCTAAATTAACGTTCACTCTCCTTCCACGCAATTGTGAGTACAATTCCTCTAAATCCAACCTTACTTGATACCAACAACTTAGTATAATTGCTACGTATGCGTATAGCACGAATGGTTGGTAAGATGTGGAGCTAGAAAAATTAAAATATACATGATTTAAATGAGATTACTTGTATATCTTGGGCGCATGAGTTTGTAGGAGCTAAACATCACTAAAAAATATGGGCCACGCTACTACCAAATTACGTGTAAGTTCTAAAGATGCTTACTTGTTTCTCTACTCTATTAGTCTATAATTGGTCGTGCACACGGTAATTGTTGACTTGTACTGAATTCAGTTCGGAAACATCTCCGGAATTGGGCTTTTCAAATAAGAATATACCAATTAATAGTATTGGTTTTACAAAGTCCTCATTAAGTAAGAATTTGATTTAATGTTTTTATGGTGTTTCTATCACTCATTTAGATAAAAGTGGCTTGGTTTCCAAACACAGACACTCTATGGCCGACTTTAATACGAACCCTTTTATTTCCAACCATCGGTATAACAATTAGCCTTCTCCTTGTGGTCGACATCGAACCCCCATACCCTCTTCATCAATGCCTGCCGCACCACCTGGTCCTACGTCAAGTGATGAAGTGCAAGCAAAGAGAGACCTGCGGCTGATCGAGCTGCCACGCCATAGCTTCTTCCCCTCTTACTCCCCCCGCACAAACCGCAGCAAGCGTATGTCAATAAGAGCGACTAGTCCCGCCTTGCATGTCAGCCAGCCTGACAAGGCCACCTAAATCACTTCTAATTTGAATTCCTTCGGGCGGTTCGTTTTCGTTCGCTCGGGCTTAGGCTGTCTTGTAGTGTTTGCCCTTCTTCCCGCAGTCAAATTGGGCGTGTGTTCACCGTGTAATATTGTTTAACCAGGATATTGACTGGTGAATAATGTAAGACAAGGGGAAGGGAGGGTTGGGAGAGTTCGAGGGAAACTTTGCCTGGAAAAAGGGATTGGTATAACTGTATTAAAGCTAGTGGAACGCATTATTGAAGATACCTACCAGGATGTTTACAATCCAACACAAGCAACTCAAACACTGCTCATGATAGCCTCGAGGAAAATTGAATGTGTGGTTACATATTTTAGGGCTAATGAAAAACGTTTTTCGAAAATATATAATAATATTTTAATAGATTTTATATTGTCCCGTTTTGCAATATAGTTGGCCCATACTCACAAGACCCATTACTGTTATTATTATTATTATTATTAGCACCGCGTCTTACTACCCGTTCAGGTTGTACGCACTTACGCTAATGTGTAGGCCTAATGGTAGAGTGATTGTGAGATGAAATGGAGGACCTACAGTTTAACGTGGGATCCGAACCATGGTGGAGGCCTGGCATTCCACACATTCACAAGTTGTGAACAGTATTATTAAACTTTAAAAAACGCGTAATATCGTGTTTATATGTATTTTAGTTTCTTGATTGAAATAGAATAAAAATGATTAATTACTCTCAAAATGTAAAAAATTAATATTCTAGGTGGCCTTTTTTTGTTATTGTAAGTATAATCTAAGTTGACTTTTGGTTATATTTATTAATAACTAAAATGACCATTTTTGACGACATAGTATAATTGTATTGCTCTAAAAGAATAATATGTAACTACTAGTTCATTTCCCCACCTACCTTAAGTGTGGGACTTCTTCTCATACTCAGGTTCTCTCTCCGTCCACATGTTCTGTCAGAAGGGTGAAGGTGCGAATAGCCCACTTCACTAGTTTATGCCCCACGTCTCCATTAAGCTTGGTCATAAGCCCTAACCCACCCTTTACCCTCCAACCCAACGTTGGGTTAGAATAGAACATTACTTGCCGTGGACTTCCCCTTCACCCATTTACCAGAACACGAATTAATTGAAAATCTTGCCCCTTAAGACTATGCAACTCATGTAGTTATATAGTGTAAAGTGAACGACTATCGTAGTAGTTCCTTGATGAGACGTTATACAGAAAGGAGATTACTTAAACAAGCACGGAATATTTTAAATGTAAATCCTTAAGAATTCTTTTGGCGAGGTGTTTCCTCTCATAAATTTAGCCTTAAAAAAAAAGAAATATATGAACACACGTTAATTTTTGATCGTGGTTGTGAATTAATGAACTAATTTGTATTACACAAATGTTAGTTTCGAGTTTTGTCCTTATACAGGATGGGTCCGAAACAAATAGACGATCGGTGACTTAAAAATTAACACCTTAACTGGTGACCTGGCGGTCTAGGGGTAAGGTGTCAGACTTCTGTGCTGGGGGTCCGGGGTTCAATCCTCGATCCCGGCACAGATTTATATGATTACCAAACCCTTCCTTCACCTCTGACAAGACCTGTATTAATCACAACTAATGAATGTGTGAAATGTCAGGCCTCCACCATGGTTCGGATCCCACGTTAAACTGTAGGTCCTCCATTTGATCTCACAATCATCCTACCATTACACATTAGCGTATAACCCGAACGGGTAGTAATACACGGGGCTAGTAGTAGTAATAATAATATAATAATAATAATCATAATAACACTTTAACTGAAAAGTTAAATAGTTAACTATCTAGATAAGAGCAAACTAAATACTACACTATTTCACTTTTTGATGGTAACATCATTCAGTTGAGCTCCACCGGACGTCAGGCAAACCTCAGCAAGTCCAATTTCTCACACACTTAATACCCTACAGTTAACGTTATTTCTTTTGCAAATGGTCATACATCAACTCGCCACGGTTTATTGTTTACATCCCACTGTTTATCTATCAACTCGCTACAGGTCTATTGTTTATATCTAATTGTTTATCTAACAACTCACCACAGGTATATTGTTTACACCCCACTGTTTATCTATCAACGCGCTATACGACTTGTTTACATCCCACTGTTTATCTATCAACTCACCACATGCCATTACCAGTCAGATACTCATCGACTCACCACGCGTCTCCCGTACCCCATGGTCATGTTATCCATGTGCGTCTTGTCATCGCATAGTCTAATGCGATTATTGTGAAATAAGCTAACCTAACCCAACCTAACCTAGGCTAATCTAGATTTTAGTATGGGCATATTTGAGTCTACAGACTATGCCTTCCAGGTCCATATCCAGAATTTTCTTTCGGAAAGGGGGGAGGGCCTTTTGGTGCTCATTTATTGCAAGACTAAACAGCGGGGGGAGAGGGCGGACGAATCTGACCTGCATGGAGAGAAAAATATATAAAAATTTCGTACAAACATATATTGAAGTAGACCCATTCTTGCATTAACTAATTATTGATATACTTTTTATGACTTTTAATAGAAAACATATAAATTTTACATACTTTTTTTAAAATAAAAACTGATAGATTTTCTATTAAAATTCATAAAGAGTATATTTATTATTGGTGAATGAAAGCATGGGTCAACTGTAATATTTTTTTAACGAAATGTTGACATATTTTTATCTGCATATATGGAGGAATTCCTGAGTATAGGCCAACTTAGGCGACTTAGGCTCTAGAGAAAGTAATTATAGTCTCCATTGTTACCAAACGTGATAACTATAAATTGATCGCACGGCTACAGGTTTGAAATCACCCAAAAAAATCACGAAACACCTTTGAAAGAAATAATGGAATACATTTACACTCTTGGAATTAAAAATGTAGTTTGCACGAAGTTTAACCGTCAATTTTCATTCAAAATAATTTTATAATTTTACATCATTTTATAATAATTCTTAATTTTCGTTTAGGGTTTCGGGAGCTTTAGCTCCTCAAGTGCCCCCTGTATACATGCATGATGTCTTCGACAGTTACGTCAATGATGACAGGAATCTCCCCCCCCTTTCCCCCCTGAAATATGGGCCAGTAACGAACCATACGTCTCTGTACGAGGTAATAAAAAAGTATACTTATTTATAAATATTTCTCGTTCTCATTTGTATTACTGAAAAACCTCTATTTTCCTTTAAAAATGAAGTGTGTTGTGTTGATCCGATCCTAACATAGTCTAGTGTGGCGAGATGATTGCCACTGAAAACGTTGCTTTTTGCGTACAAAAATGTTACTCATCGTCTGAACTATCGGAATATTTTCACCGATATGATACAAATGAAGAAGTTAAGGTTTAGAATAAATGTACTTGTATATTTTTAAAAGGGAGAGAGTTGGAAATGTTTAGAAAAAAACAACAACACATATTTAATATACCCGAACGAGATTCAAATCTTATCACACCAAATAATAATAAATTGACGCCTTTCCCCCCGTGAACATTGGTGCTGGTTTAAAGGCTTCTATTAGCATCAAAAGCGTACCAGTGCCTACATTTTGGGATGGGATCATTCATGTATTGATCTGTGTTTAGTGGATATAAACCAGGACTTTCATTAAAGTTGTTTATTTGAGAAGTGTCGGAGTGGAGACCATTCTGAGTGGATACATTTAAGGATTTTGTGGATATATTTCCAGTGGATATAATTTAGGATGATCATTTCAGCTGTGTTCATGATTTGTGTCAGAATGGAGATCATTTCAAGCGAATACAACTAAGGATTTTTTTGGGGGGATATAATTCAGAATTTTCATTTGGGCTGTTTGTATGGTGTCAAATGGAGACCATTCCGAATGGATACAATTCAGTTCTCCCAAATAAACTTCTCAACTGACGCTATGGGACGATTTTCATGGATCACTTTGCTGTAGAACTCCTCTCACCTTTAACCATAGAAGCGCCGGTAATCCCGCTCAGAAATTAACCCCACCCCCACCCCCTCGAATAAGAGTGGATTCGTAAGAGTGAGAGAGGGTTGTGTCAACCCTCCAGCTTACAGATTTATCCCTCCCTCTCTTGTCTTTCTTTCCTCTCCTGTCTGTCAGAGCGGTGTTGTTCATGGCTCTCATAAGCTAATCAGTGTGTCTAACCTTCCTTGCCATGACTCCGGGCCCTTTTAAGATGAAGGAACAGCTCTTAGTGACACAAGTGGTAGAGGAAGGCAGGTCGGAAACAAAGTGTGTGAGACGGCCGTGTTATTTATTACTGGATTATGGTACACATTATTTAGATCTATTTTTTAATTTGAATTCCTAAATACATACTATCAGATTAAAATCCCTCCATGATCAACAAATGAAATATTTATTGAAATCAAAATTCAGAGCCGTAAAAAATAAATTAAAAAATAACGACACGGCATTACTCTTGGCGTTAAACGTACTGATGACAAAAAAAATGGTTAAATAGTGTCATGCAAAAAATAATGCAAGGCTTTACTTTTAGAACTACATATAATTGATTTTAGACTCATGAAATTTTAATAAGGTAATGTTTTTAGATGAAATTGTCACAAATATATTATATTTACCATCAACAGTAGGGTGTGCGAAGCTTCCAAAAACTATCAACTTCAACCTTTCTCCGAAAAAATTCCGTCTTTGGCCGAAGATTTGCCAATTAAATATTTACAACTAAAATAGTCAATTTAAGATGTATTAATTTTCATTCTGAGCTGTTATATACACTAAAAATCAATATTAATATAGATAAATATGACGTAATTCAATTTTAAGCTGTGTTTATAATGTTATTTATCAGAATAAAACGAAACATTACAAACAATTGTGCAAATAACATTTTTCAAGTATTTCTAATGCATTAAGTTATACAAATAAGAAAAATGTAATAATTTATCAAGTATAAATAAATTACTAACAAAAGATATTTGAACTTTTATTTGGCTTCGAGAATATATTTCATGTATTTGATTCGAGTTAGTTTCGAATTGAAAAAAGTGGACTTCGCACATCCCTAGTTGACGGTGTAGACTATATATATAATTGGTAAGTGTAGTAAGTTTAATTAGTAAGTGATGCCCATAATCATATCCGAGAAATATAATACAAGGCATCTCATATATTTTTATTTTCAAAAGTACTGTCACAGAGATAGCCCATCTCGTGTGAACTGAACAATACCTGAAACAAGTAATTTGGTTATTCGCTTGACAATAAGCAAATTGACGAAAACGCCAAATAAAAATTACTTCAAAACTCGTGTTATAATAATGATAATTTTACTTTTAATACATTTTTGGTACTTTACTTACCTTTACCCAGTTTTCAGATATACAGCCAGTTCTTGTGTGACATGGACCAATAAAGGCGTTTTTTTTTCTTGTTAGATGCCAGTTTTTGCTTTTTACGAGGTCTTCTTGCTTTTAATCCGACTTCGGAAAGCTTACCGCGGATTGTGCTAGCAGATACCTCTCGTCCATGTTCAAGAGCAACCGCCTGAAGCTTAGTTGATGTCCTGCTTCGTTTTTTACGCTGTTCTAGAAACAAAACTCTCTTTAAATTGGGCGATATCACGCGTTTTCTACCGCACCTGCCCACTCGTTGTGGTGTGGTATGTTTATGGTCCGTCATCTTCTGTGAGAATCGCGTAACATATTATTATTATTAGCACCGCGTCTTACTACCCGTTCGAGTTATACGCACTTACACTAATGTGTAATGGTAGGGTGATTGTGAGATGAAATGGAGGACCTACAGTTTAACGTGGAATCCGAACCACGGTGGAGGCCTGGCATTCCCCACATTCAAAATATGTCTTGTCAGAGGTGAAGGAAGGGTTTGGTAATCAGCGTAACATGGCAACATAGCTTAGTACTTACTCCTATTTATTTATTATTTAGCACCGCGTCTTACTACCCGTTCGGGTTATACGCTTTAAGTACTAATTATGCTAATGGATTGGGAATTGGGAAGGTTGAATTAGAGAAAGTGAACCCGCATTTGCGTGGAGGGAGAGTGGAAAACCATTTAGGAAAATCCACCCCCAGTTCACCCGACCGAGATTTGAACCTCGATCTCCCTGTCCTCGACGGTCGAGCTCAACACGACTAGCGCGTTAGCCAACTATGCCATCGAGGTGGGTCTTACTCCTACAATTGGACAAATTTGAGCTTTTGTTTTACCTCTTGCGTACCGCCCCTAATGCCCGTTAAGGCTGCACTCATATGTTAATAATTACACTAGCCGCTTCAGTGGCCGAATGGTCTAAGAAGGCGTCACTCTCGTGTTAAACTGGCCTGCTGATGACGGGGAGATCGTGGTTTGAATCCCAGTAGGGTCTACTGAGATTGGTTTGTTATAAATGGTTTCCCACTCTCCTTTCACTCAAATTCAGGTAGATTACTTTTAAAATGCTTCTTATTTTCATCTCTACCCTATATGAGTAGTAGTTATCATAATTATGTACGTATAACCCTAACAAGTAGTAACACGCGGTGATATAAAATAAAAATAATAGTTACAGTGATGTGTTAGGGATGATAAAGGTATACATATTTTATATATATATATATATAATATGTATAGATGAAGTGTAGCCACATTTTCGTGAATGTTGGTATAGGAATTTAATGTTATTTTAGTGTTTTTATGTACGAAAATCTTGATATCTTTTATTTGTATACATTAATATTTGCCTAAAATATTTGTACCTATATAATTACAACAAATACAAATTTTGCACGGTAATAGTATTTTTCCTGTATAATATATCAAATGAAAAGAATAATAAAGATGCATATATATTAATTGTGTAACAAGGGCTTAGTTCTTTGTCTAGCTCATGATATATCGATAATTTTTCCACATCTCTAATTGTGACATCATAATTTATCGAAGAGAAACCAAATTACCTGCAACTGATACGTTGGTTCATAATTACACTTAATGTTGATGAGTTGTGTAACATTAAAATCGATACTCAACGTTCTTTTGTTATAAGTTCATAATTAATACATTGTAAAAAGGTTTCTGCAATTTCCACCATTGATATTTGTAGCACAATATATTTGCATATTACCATATTAATGTTTAAAACAGTCAGTTTACCTAGCTATAATTTCATTTTAGTCTTTGGTGCACAGATTAAGCTGTATTTCTTAAACTTGATAGTTTATTTAGTTAAAAACAATCTTATTTCCTTTTTAATTGGAATTAAAATACTTGCATACGCTGCTCGTTTATTTCTTTGTACTTCACATCTTACTAACTGTCTGGACTATTATTATACTTACAATAATTGTGTAGAGCTTACTAAGGCAGAATATTAGAGGAAGTGTATATGGATTTGTGTGGAGGAAAATAGCAATTGATTTAAAAAAGCACATAGTTACACATGTTCGAAATTCAAACCTCTATCTCCCCATCTCCAGCAAACCAAATAAGACCATAATGATGACTTTGTTCACGTGTTCACTGGTACAAGTATACACTTATATATACAGGGTGTTCCCAGTTTAAACGGATAAACTTTGGGAAGTGATGGTAGATCGAAAAATTAATACAAAATGTATTTTGGAGATCTGCTTGTTTCATAGCTTTAATTTCTCGCGTACAGCTAAAAACTAAATAAAAAACAAAGTAGGTAGGTATTAATTACTTATTTTGTTAAAATTCACAGCCTCCAATCTGGAGACAAACATTACGCCTAACAATGAAAGAACGAGTGTCTGACCGACATTGTGCGACTGTTGTTTCTTTGCACGCCTTGCGTTATCCTTTGTCGTAATGATTGACAGGTACTCGTACACTCTTTGCTTGAGAGTTCTCCAAACAAACAAAAATCTAATGGCGTTAAATCAGGTGAACGCAGAGGCCAAGCGACAGGTCCACCACGAACGATCCATATTCCAGGAAAATTAATATTAAGCCACTGTCGAGAACCTCTGCAGAAAAATGTGTTTGTTTTAGTTTTTTTGCTGTTTGCGCGAAAAGGAAGTTAAATCAGCAAATCTCCACGATACATGTTTTAGTTATTTTTTGATTCACTATCACTTTCCAAAGTTTAGGCGTTTAAACCGAGAACACACCGTATATTCTGATTAGGTAATAAATAAAAAAACTGATGCAGAATATAACAAAACAAGTTGGACCTAGTCTAGATTCAATTTAACTGGGATTCTGAGGCGTCACTATTATATTATACTGGTCTGCTGATGACGGGGTTCGTTTCCCAGTCGGGTCTACTAAGGGTAGTTTTTCCTAAATGGTTTCCCAATATCCTCCGATGCAAATGCATGTAGATTACCTCTAAAATGCTTCCTTCCTCGTCACCACCCTATTAAAGTAATTATCATATATGCGCGGTATAGCCTGAACAAGTGGTAAGACGCGTTGATAAAAACAATTTGACGGGGTCACACATGCTAATTTTAAAATGCCTCAATTGATATCTAACACATTATTTATGATGGTGAATCCTTGGGGATGACGTATTCGGGATGTAAACAAGAAGGACAAAGGTAGGATGACAGGTTTCTTAGTACTGCCTCTTATTACCCATTCAGGTTGAACGCCTAAATACTAATCACGCTAATTGGTTGATGATGGTTGAACATAGAAGAAGTGTACCGACATTTACATTGAGATAAAAAGTGGAAAACCAGTTTGGAAAAACCACCCTCATTAAACCTGACCGAGATTCGAACCTTGACTTCCACCTCATCGGCAGTGTTGTCTGTCGCGAGAGGGAAGCCCTAGACCATGCGGCCACTGCAGAGGGTTGATTATTGTTGAGATACGACCTGTACTCCGTAACAAATACGTATTTTCAGATTATATTCTGATTCTGTAATTATGTCAATGGAGAATAAAAAACGACACGTGGACAGGTACATTAAACAAGGTGATAGGGGCTTAAATCTCGGTTTTGACGTACGGTAATTTTCTCTTATATATATTTGTTATAAAATAAGAATGGTTGGAAACCTTCCTTAACATTTTTATAAAAAAATAATTAAAAAATTTAATAACGTATTTTCCGAAGTTTATTGAAATTTTACTCATACAACTTAAATAAAAATGGTACTCTTGTTTTTATACTGAATCAAATATTAGAAAAAGTCTCAAAAATATTGATACAGGCAATTAATATTAATTATATTATTATTATTTAGCACCGAGTCTTACTACCCGTTCGTGTTATACGCTTTAAGTACTAATTACGCTAATGGATTAGGAACTGGGAAGGTTGAATTAGAGGAAGTGAACCCGCATTTGCGTGGAGGGAGAGCGGAAAACCATTTAGGAAAAACCACCCCCAGTTCACCCAACCGAGATTCGAACCTTGATCTACCCATCCTCAGCAGTCGAGTAATATTAATTAACAGAGTTCAATTGTTTCCCAATAAAAATGTGATAGTATTAAAAATAATCCATAGCTCCCTTGAACACGCTTAAACTAAATAAATGATAAACTTAAAAACAAATTATTAACTTTAAGATTTTAAGTAAGGAGTGACCTTTTGTTTAAGTTGTATGCAATTTATGGTCACATAAATATATATAAGCTGTGACATTTTGACATGTAGGTAGTTTTCGGATAGTCCTTTGCGATCCTTTTATTATGGACCTGATAACTTTATCGGTGGCAAAAGCGATACTCTTTATGTAATTTTCACCGACTAACGAAGTTAGTGTCAAACAAAGTCCAGCTTGATAGGATTAACCCTCCCCCATTCTACATCTCTTTGGCCTTTATGGGCTCTAGCAATTAAAAGCTGTGTGTGTGATATATAAATACAAGGGGGGGCAAAGGTTTTTACTTTTTTTTTGTACAGTGACCGTAACACATACAAATAAAGACATGTCAAAAGATTGTCACTTTATTTTTTGTATACCGTTAGCATGTTTTATATTTTCTACTTTTATATCTAACGATATTTATCTAAACAAAGTATTCAGACACTACTAGTTTATGTAACATTGGTGGTACTGTTTGGCTAATTTTCATGTTATATAGTAGTAATAATAATAATATTGCGCGTTTTGTCTATATTATTATTATTATTACGCGTTTTTCCTATCTCGTAGTCCAATAGTGAAAATATTAGCCAGTACTAATATAGCGTTGCACAGGAGAGGCCAGAATGTACTAATCGTACATCCTTTCCGTAGAGATTCTTTCCATGTCCCGATGAGATGAGGTGATGGTGATAGTGAGTATGAGGGTGTGGAACCAGTGGAAACTCTTAAACCTAACTTAAGCCTAATTAATCAAACCCTGGTGACCGTTTGGGTAATTCCTCTTTCAGGAAAAATACCAAAGATACAAGCAAGGAATCGAACACAAGCAAGGAAACGAACACAGGATCACTAGACTCGTAGCCAGGTACAATGACCACTGCACCATGGAGCCGGTTACGTTTATTGTTGAAGAAATTCATAGGAAGAATCTCTTAGCTGACAACCATCAATGCTACTAGATCTATTGTCATGTATTCATACATTAAGTCATATGATATACGTTTTCACCTTTTTTCTTTAGCATTGCAGCTTACTACCCATTCGGATTTTGCCCTAGTTATGCTAATAGGTTATAGATGAAGAAGGTTTAATTTAAAGGAAGTGTACCCAAATTTGCGTGGAGGGAAATTCAAAAGCCATTTATGAAAAATCATCCTCAGTACAACAAACCAGAATCAAACCCTGATCTCCCCGTTATTGGCAGTCTAGTTTATAGTGGGTACTTTCAATATTTATATTTTAAACAAATAGTCTACCAATGTAAGTATACTAATATCATAATAAAATGTTATAAATCATTGCGGCAAAAATGTTTTCTTAAATGTCCTTCCTTTTAAAATTTGTCTCTACATTAAAGCTCGTAGCTGTAATTTGTATTAGTCTACTAGTTATTTTACATTTTAAGCTATTGAAGACTAACATATAAAGCATATTTTTATTCTGTTAGGCAGTTAGACAGTAAAATTAAACTTTCGAACCAACCTAATTTCGAGGGAGTGTTTAAATACAAACAGGATTAAATATTAAAACTACTTTAAAATTAAGATAAATTTATCATTACATCCTTCCCTGAATTCCACCTTACCTATTATAATTGTTAATTAATTGAAAGGCTATATTTGCCACTAAAACAAAATTTAATATCAAGTTTATTTATAAGCCTATACGTTTATAAAACTATTGAAACAATTTCTTTTTAAAATGATTGTTATTAAATGATTAAAATTCTTTACTTTACATCCCATATTATTATACTGGTGTCTAGAATATGGAATAGATACATTATTTATGACCGGTAAGAACGATTCGTGAAATAAGAAATCCGAAAGATTTGTAGCTCCACAGGGAAATTAATTTTTGATAGCATCAATCATTATTTTATGAGAACATTTTACAGCCCATCAGATATGTATGATAAAATCTTCCAATCTCTAGAATACACATAGTCTAATTGGGTAAATATCTGGAGTGAGCACCGTAGAGTCAATATCTAGATATTATACCTCTCACTTACTCGGTAGTGAAGTTATCATACATTTCCAAATGCTCTAAAATATTTAAACTTTCATAAAAAACATAATTGATTGTAGTAAGGAACAATATATATACTAAATTGATAAAAATAGAATCAATAGAAAGAACAAATGTAAGCTGAGAAATTTTTAATTGGTGAATGAATTATAAATATAATATTTAAGTTAACTTGTCATAAAAGTATATAGTTTAGAATGATTGTGATAAAACAAATTTGAATAAAATTAAAATATAGTACTAGACATTATACATACATATTAAAAATGTGAGTCAAAGTAACACATACATAATCAGAACAAAACATATTAAATATATGTATTATTATGTATTAAGACATGAGTCAAACATGATCATAGAGTGTATGGTATTGATAAAAATACTAAAGTTAGTTACAATTAAGTAAAGAGTATGAGAATGATGCCTATTCTGTTAAGAAAACTATGTAAGTTAAATTGTTCTTGTGTTTCAGGAAATTTATGATATCACAATTCAATATTACGAAATTTTAAAGAGACAAATGTCCAAAAGATCTAAGAATATTAAAGGAACAATATAATATGGTGTAAAAAGATATATATATATACGTTGCCCTTTACGTATATTGTTGTTCTTTAAATAATATCAATGAGGATAAACCTTCTTCAAATTCTTGTAGCTATCATTTTTAAATTTCAAGAAACTGACATTCGTGGCGCAAGGTCAGATATGAGTCTGGCTACTTAGTTAACGTAAATTCAGATTTTTACGAATAATAATTTATAAAGGATTTATATTTAGTATAAAAACTCTTGATGTGGTCAGGAATAAAGAGCCGAAAAGTTCATTTTTTAGTTAAAAACCACCCCCAATGGTGACTTAGCGATGATGTTCCTCTTTTTACTTCCAAATCATTAATCAGATGAAAAAGAGAGTAATAGTAAAAATATTTATCTTCAAATTATAAGTTAAAAGTGACTATTCGGCTAATCCCCATCTAACTTACAAACATCTTTCAAAGCTTAGAGTAGTTATTTTATGGAGCTAAAAGAGGGAATCAGATTTAATACTACTCAGAATTAGACGTTATCTATAAGTAGTGTTTATCAACGATTAAAATATGAACAATAATGTATTTTTTTTTCAATTCTACGCAGTATTTTTGCAGTTTTTATAACAACACTTTCTTTTGGTCTAAATAAATCAAATCATTTTTGTAGTAACAGAGTTTCTTCCTATGGTGAGCTAAACCGTTATTTAATATCTAACAAGGTGTTCTGGGATTTAAAGACAACTTTTGCTCGTCATTTAAAAAAATTTCTCATCTAATGCACTTATGGTCATTAAAGATATTCAACAGGTGTTGATATCACTATCGGAAGAAAATTAAACTTTGTTTCTACTGGAAAAATGTCTTATTTATTTTTTATACAAAAAAAGTTTTGTTATAAAATCTGAAAACCAAAAACCAAACACACTTACCTTAACCCTCGTCCCTTAAACTCCAATATCTGTGTTACGTAACACTATTGTGTACCCACCCCTCCTCCTGTAACACCATGCAGATATATCTCACCCTCTCCCTTATCATCAGCGTTACGTGGCTTATGAATGACCTAGTGTAGGATACATAGTTAAATGATAGCATCCCGTATGAGAGGCGTAAGGGAGTGGGGGTGGATACAATTAGCTCTGTCTATCCTATCCCACGTCATTTTATGTGACGCAAGGTTTCACTCTGTCAGTAGGATTCTAGGCTGAAAAAAAAACCGAATTAAAACTGGTTAGTTACACAAGCTTTCCGCTAGAGTGCGTGGCGGTTCTGTCATCGCCTATATGGGCCGATCGGCCTGACAGTGAGTCAGTCAAAAACAAAAGCACAGGGTGGAATTGAATTTGATGGCCATGGAAGCCTTTCTCCCCCTATTACCCCTCCTTGCACCGCCAACATTAATACCCCACTCTGTCAATGTGCTTCTCACATTGAGGGGGAGCAAACACTCCGGGAATTTCAGAGTACCTCGTTTAATGGCAGAGAATATTTTTGTTGGTACCGCATCTTACCAATCATTCAAACAATCTGAAATTTAAACATTGCTTATATTATTATTATTATTATTATTATTATTATTATTATTATTATTAGCACCGCGTCTTACTACCCGTTCGGGTTATACGCACTTACGCTAATGTGTAATGGTAGGGTGATTGTGAGATGAAATAAGGACCTACAGTTTAACGTGGAATCCGAACCATGGTGGGGTCCTAGCATTAACATTGCTTATAGCAGAAGACCTGCGACTGAAATTTTAATCCACATTTTAATTTATTTATTTAGTGGTAAATTTGATTGAAATAACCCAATTGTTTTTTCTTTACAAAAATCACGGTAGTTTTATTAGGTTCTGTGCTAACACAACCAATTTAGCGCTATATTCAGTAAGAACACGTTCCATTAGCTTTCTGGAAATAATTAGTCGGCTTGGAAAGTAAATCCAAACCCACGTTCTTTGTCACAGGGGCAGAAAACTATATTCCCAATATACTATAAAGAACCCGCTTTAGTGGCCGAATGGTCTAAGGCACCATGGACTAGATTGACAATAACGGGGAGATCGGAGTTCGAATCCCAGTTGAGAGCTGTGGCTCATAGATGGTCTTACACTTTTCCTCCACGCAAATGTGGATACACTTTCTATAAATTCTACCTCTCATCCCTAACACTTTAGTGAAATTAGTATCCAGCCCCGTGGTGTATAGGTTAGTGCACGTGACTACGAACCTAGAGATCCATATTCAATATCATCACATCATCTCATCGCGGGTACGACGTTTAGACAACCTCCTATGGTGTACCGTTGGCAACGCTCTGTGCCACCAGAGCGGCAAATAGTCTACATACAGGGTACAGGACTGGATGTCATGTCCCTCCCGGTCAGTAATGCCATAAATTATTATTACTAGCACCACATCTTACTACCCGTTCGGGCTACACGCACTTACGCTAATATTGTAATGGTAGGGTGATTGTGAGATGAAATGAAGGACCTACAGTTTAACGTGGGATCCGAACCTCGTTGGAGGCCTGGCATTCAACACATTCATAAGTTGGGATTAATACATGTATTGTCAGAGGTGAAGGAAGGGTTTTGTAATAAGATAAATCTGTGCCGGGACCAAGGATTGAACCATGGACCCCCAGCATAGAAGTCTGACACCTAACCCCTAGACCGCCAGGTCACCAATGCCATAAGTTAAAAAAAAGTGTAATTAGTATTTATCCATATAGCCCGAAGATAATTTTTTTATTCGTCAGAAAAAATATGATTACATTTTTGTAGGAGAGTGTAGAAAAACAATTTATATAAAATTTCCCTCAATAAAGTCGGCTGGGATTTGAACCCCAACCTCTGCATCATTGGCAAGCCAAACTAAATAAGTTGGCGTTTAGTTCCCGTGTTTATGGATTAGGGTAAACCTAATAGTGTACTCGATACCATATTGTTAGATTGGATTCTTTCATGGGTGTGTGTGTGTTTGCCGGAAATTGGGTTTAAGGGCCAGTTTCGTAGTTAAATTTAGTATGCCTCAAACCCGCCTCAGTGGCGTAGTTGGCTAACGCGCGTGTCGTGCTGAGCTCGACTGCTGAGGACGGGGAGATCGAGGTTCGAATCTCGGTCGGGTGAACTTGGGGTGGTTTTTCCTAAATGGTTTTCCACTCTACCTCCACGCAAATGCGGGTTCACTTCCTCTAACTCAACCTTCCCAATTCCTAATCCATTAGAGTAATTAGTACTTAAAGCGTATAACCTGAACGGGTAGTAAGATGCGGTGCTAAATAATATAAAAATAGTACGCCTCAAGTGCGGCGCTACACTAAGTTCATGACGACACCTACCTATACTCGAATGGAATGGGCCGTTCTCGCATAGGAAACTGGCCCATTCCATTCTGTTTTAGGTAGGTGTTCTCATGTACTTAGTGTAGCACCGCACTTGAGGCGTACTAAATGTGACTATGAAACTGGCCCTAAGTCCCGGTTGGATTCACCAAATATTGATTTAAATAAATGTTACGGAGCACCGAACAAACGTTCTTTTTTTATGTTAAAATAGATACATTTACTTAAAACTAATAAAATTTATGGAGCTAAATAGTACACATTGTTGCAGACACACTCCACTCTCCAGACGAATTCTTCTACATTCCTATTTAACTATCCTCATCCCGTCCCCCTCTTTTGAGAGGCAGATAATAACAATTTCCTCATAGGTATATACGTGGTCTAGATATCGATCTCATAATAGTTTGATTTTCTGGTATGGGGGGGTAAGGCTTTTAATCCCATTCTCTCTCTACCTAAATTTGCGTACATATCCTCTAAATTATAACGTACTCTTCCCTACTAGGTTAGCGTAATTAATACTATATTTTATTCATCTTTAAAAGTAAATAGAAAACCTATTCCTTTAACTAATGATAGAAATAACTGAGGTGCTCAGCTCCTGGAACCACACCTGTAGTGAACTACCACTAACCTTATAGAACTTCCACTTTTGCACCAAGTAAATATTGACTGTTTTACAATCCGTATTAGAACCAGTCTTCCAGATTGTTGGTATCAACGAAATTTAAATGCGTCCATACACTTGACCAATCTCAAAGGTGACTAAAGCCCAACAAGACAATTCAAATTCAGTATTTGGTGTAGCTATTTCAATACATTAACTATGTGAAATACTTCAAGACAAAGAGTGTGGCTAGTTGCACCACCTCGAGACTGTGGCTAGTTGCACCACCTCGAGACTGTGGCTAGTTGAAACACCTCGAGACTGTGGCTAGTTGAAACACCTCGAGACTGTGGCTAGTTGAAACACCTCGAGACTGTGGCTAGTTGCACCACCTCGAGACTGTGGCTAGTTGAAACACTTAAAGATGGTAGCTAATTGCAATACTTCAATACAATAGCTAATATAACTACTCCAATAAAATAGTTAGTATAGCTACTTCGTGAAACTGGCTATATAAACTAATTAAAATAATGTAAACTATTTCAAGATAGGCGTAACAGCTAATGAAACTATTTACATTGTTTTAAGGAATGTTTTTAAATATGTTTGGCTTAAATATATTGCTTTTATTATCACTAACTATGGTCTTAATAATACGCTGAGTACCTAACAATATGTTTATCCCCATTATAGATTGATTTCAAAATTAATTGGGGTCAAAACATAACTTTTCAATACTTGAAAGGAGTAGTCGTTATTCAACGATCTTGTATTAAAAAATATGGATTAAAGTTTTTAATCTATTTATTCTCAGCGCATCGGGAATATAAAGAACATTAATTCATTTCCATGATTTATGCTGTCCCAGCTGAAAGTGAAGCGAGGATATTTTAGCCGCCGCAGTTGGCATGACTGCGCGCTGGCGGGAACAGGTAAATTTACGTCGTACGCGCTCTTTAGCGCGGTCAGGGGGTCGGGGCTCAGCAACCAAGTTTTTAATAACACCTACCGGTTATTTCAGTAAGGGTGATAACTTCCTTGGGGCACAAAGGGGCCATGAGTCAAAAACATTGTAGTCACAAGTTTAATTCCTGAAGGAACGTTGCGTGAAGCTCGACTCACGCGGGAACGCACAGCTTGTTCACATGGACACGTACATCTTGGTTCATATGGACACGTACAGTTTGGTTCACATGGACACATACAGTTTGGTTCACATGGACACGTACAGCTTGGTTCACATGGACACGTACAGCTTGGTTCACATGGACACGTACATATTGGTTCACATGGACACGTACAGTTTGGTTCACATGGACACGTACAGCTTGGTTCACATGGACACGTACAGCTTAGTTCACATGGACACGTAAAGTTTGGTTCACATGGACACGTACATATTGGTTCACATGGACACGTACAGTTTGGTTCACATGGACACGTACAGCTTGTTCACATGGACACATACCGCTTGGTTCACATGGACACGTACAGGTTGTTCACATGGACACATACCGCTTGGTTCACATGGACACGTACAGCTTGTTCACATGGACACGTACAGCTTGGTTCACATGGACACATACCGCTTGGTTCACATGGACACGTACAGATTGGTTCACATGGACACGTACAGCTTGGTTCACATGGACACGTGCAGCTTGGTTCACATGGATACGTACAGCTTGGTTTACATGGACACTTAAAGTCTGGTTCATACGAGAATGAACAGTTTTTTTCACATAGGATTGTACAGCTTGGTTCACTCGGGCACGTACAGCTTGGTTCACTCGGGCATGCACAGATTTGTATGTAATAGGATGTGTTTGCTTACTGAAACAATCTTAACTCACAGCCCAATTGTAATGTATGTTTTAATGATTTGATAACTGGATTCTCCCTCCCCTTCCCCACCTCGTCACACTACCCGTTCAGGGTATTCGCATATACAGTAGAACTTCGGTTAGTGGAACTTAGCTTAACCGAAACCCGGGTTAACCAAAACGCCTTTGTTTTAATTTTCACTAAATGTGCAACCTCCTTCCTAACATTAAATGAAGTGAAGATGCAAAAAAATAAATAAAAAAATAACAAGGTATACAGACAATCAAGAGTGGGGTGCTTGAGTCGAACAGAGTAATATTGTCTGAGAACAAACGACATTTACTCAATGACCCACAACCCATCTAGTTGCGGAAAAATTATAAATTAATTGCCATACTCCCAATATGACTATACAAACAAATTACTACCTTAGAATATTCATTGAGAAGGCAAAGACAGGTATACTGTACTAAAAAAAGATAAATGCGATTTTGTAATTTAATATCAAAAATACGCAATATTGGCAACAAATAACAAATCATTGAATAATGCTTATGACAAACTATTACTTCATTTTTAATTAAAACATATTCTATGTTGAAGACTGGAAAATTCAGACTGCAAAGTTCAAAATAAGTAGCTGACTAGCTTCAAAATTAGTGTCATTTAAATACATCACGAAACACAAAGTTCCCGTATTAAAAGAGCTTTCAAATAATCTTTACACATATCCATATTATTCAATTAGCTCTTCAAATATTTATTCAATATTCCTTATAGTAATCATACAAACTAGATATTTCAACATATCAACCATGTAAAGTTTAATTTATATTTTGAGTGATTTCCTGCACAACGCATTTAGAAGCTATAATATAAAGGATAATCCCCCTGACTATCCAAAGTGAATATAAAGTTGGCATAAAATTTCTTCCAATGAGCCAACAACTAAAGGATATCTATAACCAAGATATTAAATATTAAATACCTAATAATTTTGAAGAAACTTAATTTATCCAAAAAGCTAGATCAACTTCGTTAAGTATTACTTGGAAGGGCAGTCGCGTAGTTCAGTTCACAGTGCAAAGTGTTGTTGAGTGATTGTGATGATTGAGACAAGCAATGTTGTGTTTGTTCATTGCGTTCATGGTCAAATAGAACGGCAGGGTTAGTTACGTATTTGTTATAGAATATTCCTTATTTCTTTCTACCGAGGAACGATGGTACAAATAAAGCAAGGAGTCATCACCAGCCGACGTATTGTTGATAAGACGGTGGATGGATATTGCAGAAAAAAAAGTGAAAAAAGTTCAAATGAAGGCATTAGGTTTTTTTAGTATACAAAATTTGTAGTAGGCCTACATATTGTACACATTTTCAATACATTTTACTATCATATAACGGGTTTCTGAGTACATGTTTATTTCTACCACCATAACTCAAATTTACAAACTATCGAACATTTTGTTTATTTGAACTAGGGTCCACCCCTTTTATTTCTGATAGAAGAAGTTCTGCTCTAACTTATATTAATTATGCTAATATAGTGAAGATAACTAAAATCTAATTTAGAGGAATTGAAGGAAATACACTAGTATTTGCATGGAGGTAGAATGTAAAAACAATGTAGGAAAAATCACCTTCAGTACGTCTGGCCGGGAATCGAGCCTCGACCTTTACGCCTTTAGCAAACCAGCCTAGTTGAACTTGACATTAGACGGCATGTACTGTACATCCATAAGTATTTTGAGACTATTAATCTATAACCCCTTTTCCCCCCCTCAACCCCGTCACCATCACACCACTATCAATGAATTGACCACTACACTAAGTGTATCTGACATTTCAATATTATGAATCGCTTCTGACAGTCCGAAATAAACTTTATACGTGGTCTCGACAATGTATTCATGGATACATTTACATAATCGGTATTCATGTTTGTGCGTGTTTCGGGAGTTGGGGGGTGGGGAGATGTGTAATTACATTTTAGTACTTTCTGTTTAGGACAGGGTCCAGTGAAGATAAATAATATTTAGTTGTCAAAACAAACGGAAGTAAATCAATTTCATTTACATCAAGAGAAATCAAATGAGTAAGGGCTGATTCACACTATTCGTATTTCCAATACGTCAAAACGGGCAATATAAATAAAGTTTAGTATGGTATGCTCGCACGTGGGAGCACGCAAACAAAGGCGTTAGTCTCGTATAGTTTGGTTTACCGGTTGATGGGGGTTTGGGGTTTTAAACCAGATTGGATGCACTATTTTTTTTCTACATGATTTCCCACACTCCCTCTACAAGAATGAGGGTAGATTATAATTTAAATACTATCTTTATCATCCATACTCTATTATTATAAATAAACGTATAGCCTGAACGGGTAATAAGACGCATATCACGATTATTGCTGAAAGTGAAGCGATAATAGATCAATGATGAATGAATGGGTCCAGTAGGCCTAGGTAAACAATAAAGTAATATGAAAACTTAGATTTGTTAAGACCATTCCCTACTGTCCAACTACACTTAGTTGGGGGTGTGCCTAATTACTGAGCTGGTCCCTGTTTCGATACCTACTAGGCGAGAAAAAATTATTATAATCAAAATTATGTTTTTTTTAAAGTAATAAATTAGATATTAAAAACCTCGATGTTGTCTCGCTCCCTCCATGTTCTTATATTTAATACAGGTTTAAGATTTCTTTTTGGATTTCAAGTTGAAATATCTCCCACAATTGAGATGGTCGGGGAACAATCACGATGACCCTCATTTGATGAAAAAAATGTGCTAGCATGGATTTCTGGTAGTTAACCTCTTGAATTAAAATTTGTTTTTATAGTCAGTCAGATTTATCTGATTACCAAACCCTTCCTTCACCTCTGACAAGACATCTTGTGAATGTGGGGAATTCCAGGCCTCCACCATGGTTCGGATTCCACGTTAAACTGTAGGTCCTCCATTTCCTCTCCCAATCACCCTACCATTTCACATGAGCGTAAGTGCGTATAACCCGAAAGGGTAGTAAGACGCGGTGCTAATAATAATAATAATAATATAGTCAGTCAAGACCTAGAAGATAACTAATATCTACGAATATTTTATTATTTTTTATAGCTAGATATACAGATTTTATAGACGTTCCAATAGTGAAATATTCCATCTAAATCTGTGAGGGATATCATGTTTTGACCCAACCCCCTCAATTTATACTTTAATTTTAAGTTTATATTTTTCCTTGATGATCAAGTTTAACGGAGAGCCAATTAATAATATGTTCAATAGTACATTATATTCATAAAGAATACCAGAAGCTCATGCGGTTTAAGGTGTTAGTCTTGCAATATGTACAAATTAAAAAAATAAGTACTTGATCGATTGCTTATAATATTAAATTCATATCACTTGAGATACATTACTAAAGAAAACACTTTTTGAACGGATAAGGGATAACCAGATAAAAAAATATGTGTATACTTTGTTTGGCCTAAGATCGAAAGCGTCTCTGTTAATTTTCGTTAAAATTGGCTCACAAATTTGTCAGTTATCGCAAAGAAAATATACTGATGGTTAGATAGACAGAAGATGAAATGACAAGTGGTCAAGTTAACACAGGAACGCGATATTCTCGGTCAACAATATATAAATTATAAAAACGATTTTCTAGTTCTCCTGGTTATATTAAGGTGGGGATGTAGGATATGCGAGAAAAGGTCAATGTTTTTGAAGTTTTCATAGAAAAACAAATTTTTGGTTGAAAGAAATCAAATATTACTTCAGTATAAACATAATCTAATTTTATCCACATGGTCCTATCAACAGTTGTTGAATATCAATCAACGGTGTCGTAGAATTTAATAATAACTTTTATCTTTATTTAAAAAGTTTATCATCTAATGCCACTATGCTAATGACAGATATTCAACAACTGTTGATATCACCTTGTGAATAAAATTAAACTAAACGTTTGCTATTTTTATTTATTATTTAGCACCACGTCTTACTACCCGTTCGGGTTATACGCTTTAAGTACTAATTACGCTAATGGATTAGGGATTGGGAAGGTTGAACCAGAGGAAGTGAACCCGCATTTGCGTGGAGGGAGAGTGGAAAATCATTTAGGAAAAACCACCCCCAGTTCACCCGACCGAGATTCGAACCTCGATCTCCCCGTCCTCAGCAGTCAAGCTCAACACGAATAGCGCGTTAGCCAACTACGCCACCGAGCGCGGGTAACGTTTGATATTGAAGCAATATTGTATTGGCCTTTTCTCTCGTCCCCTACATCCCCACCTTAAGTGGTTGTTTTCAGTCCAATACAGGACTACCCAGGACAGGTGATACTGAACGGTGCTGATGAGTACTGCCACGATACAAGTGATATTCGTAGCCAGCCATTATATTTTTGTGTACAACGCGTATTACTACCCGCTCTGGGTATCCGCTTATTTACACTAATGGTAAAGGGACGAGGAAGGTAGAATTTAGAGGAAATTAACATGAATTTGTGTGAATAAAGAGTGGAAACTATAACGGAAAACGCCCCCTTCTGTAGCCCAACTTGGATTCGAACCCCCCAAGCTCCCTGTTTTCTACAATTCACTCTAATGCGAGAGTGACACCTTGTACATGGGACTGCCAACCTTTTTGGGCCCCGATCAACTTATCAAAGATCCCGATATCACCCATCGTTTCTATATTCGTTAAAGTCAACTTTCCACAAATAATTATATTCCCCACACTTGTTGAAATAAATATTGAATTAAAACAAAAATACATTTTAGTTTATCAATGAATACGGGTATCAAATATCAATAATTCATTATAGGTTGATTTCTGCATTGAAACTTTTCTCATTTATTGTTTGGAGACAATTTAATTTCCTGACATCATTCAATGGTCTACGAAAAATTCTTAAGAAAGTGGGTTCGCCTCCCAGATCAGTGAAAAATACTTCGCAGCGTCATATTCAGGTCAGGTTCTAAAAGTCTCCGATGGAATCGAGAGAAGGACAATTGAATCATACGAGCGTTACTTGTCAAAATATGTATAGACCAGGGGCGTACAAAATTACCCATACAAGGATACGATAGATAAGCTTACAAACTTACCTATTCAGTATATCACACAGGAGTGTATGAACTTGCCCAAAGATGCAACATAGGACAGTACGAACTTTCCCATCCAAGGATGCAACATAGGGGCGTACAAAATTACCCATCCAAGGATACAACATAGGGGCGTTAAAATTACCCATCCAAGGATACAACATAGGGGCGTGCAAAATTACCCATCCAAGGATACAACACATGAGCTTACGGACTTACCCATCCAAGTATGCAACATAGGAGCGTTCAAAATTACCCATCCAAGGATACAACACATGAGCTTACGGACTTACCCATCCATGTATGCAACATAGGAGCGTTCAAAATTACCCATCCAAGGATACAAAACATGAGCTTACGGACTTAACCATTCAAGTATGCAACAAAAGAGCGTTCAAAATTACTCATCCATTACCGATCGAAGGGCTAAATCAGTGCATGGGGATCAATTTTAAAGTAATTAGAACACGGCAATAATTAAATAAGGATTATGGTTTGAGGAAAATATATTACGGTTACAAAAGTTACTTTAACTACTCTCCTATAATCGTAGGTCAACTTATGTGAACTGGAGTTGTCACTTTTAGATATTATTGATCAAGGGCGTAGAAATCTCATTTTTATAAGAGGGTCCCCTAACAAATTCTAGAGGAGTTCGAACCCCCCCAGCGCTGCCCTCTTTCAAACTTTTCATAGTTAGGGTGAATCCTCAAGTAGGATCTTACAGGCGATAGCAAACATTTTTTCCCAATTTTCTCGGACAAAACTTCCTCGGCTCATTCCATGAAACTTCCTTTGTTTTTAGATACCATATGAATGGCTGAGAAAAGTATAGTATTTGACACGTTGACAGAGCTAATTTTACATTAGAAAGTTTAAAAAAGTGTATCTTGAAATTGAATATTAAAATATTCATTAATTACAGGGTGGCCTACGGAAAATTAGCCCGCCTCCTATATCCAGCAGTCGCCTCACTCTGAATTGGAGGAGGTCAATCCCCTTCCAACCATATTGTGACATGGAGAATGAGCAAGTGAAATGCTTGTCTAGAGTTTTATTGACTCATTCTTCATGTCACAATATGGATGAAAAGGGATTGACCTCCTCCAATTCAGAGTTAGGCACCTGCTGGATATAGGAGGCGGGCTACTTTTCCGTAGGCCACCCTATAGTATTAGGTTGATGACATATACAATTAAAATGATATTAAAAGTAAAAAACTTAAACATTGGGTTTTTATATAAGTATATTTGTGGACCCCCCCCCTTTAAGGAAGCATCCAACAAATTCCAGGGGGTCCAGTTAATCCTAGGAGGGGTCTGGACCCACCGGACCCCCACTTTTCTACGCACTTGGCTTATTGATATATTACATTTACATATGTACACACATATACCGGGCGTTCATTAAAAAATTTCCACCAAAATATCTCGAAAACAATGCATTGCAGAACAAAATGTTTTAGACAAAATTTGTTTGGTTCTGATTGGAAATAAGGTGGTAGGGCTGGTATGACCTTGGGTGGCGTTGCCAAGGTGACGTTAAGGTCACTTTGATTCTTTTAAATATAACTATCTAGTTTTTATTACATATTCCTATAGATCAATATGTACCATTTTCATAATGATGGTTTTAAGCCTTTTAAAGTAAAAGTTATCACGAAAAATAAACTTCACAAGTTTCTGAGTCGCCGGCACCGGGCGCGGCATTAGAATTTTGCCTATTCAAACATATCTCGGGAAGTAACAAGTGTCTGTGTGTAAGATCGTAAACAAAGCATTGTTTTATTATCAATGCCAGTTACAAATCCATTAGTTGTCTTGTTTGCATTCTACTGTTAACATCCAATTTTGAAACATGTTTTACAGTCGGGAAGAGAGAACATAAATGATTTTTATGTTTTGAGTCAAGGCTCAATGTGTTCGAAGAACGGCAGCAACAAGTTAAAAATTTATCACATGTTTATGTTTTGGATCTTGTTTCAAACTTTAAAGAAACTGAATCTGTCGCAAACAAAAAAAACGGACTATTCGTACAGTATTAAGTGAACTAACCCAAGTGGAAATTTTGGGCACTTACGTGGCAAATCCCAAAAGTTCAGTGCGGGAAGTGTCTAAAGCTACTGGTGTATCAATTGGTTCGGTTCATAAGACAATACAATTAAATATGTTTCATCTGTATAAAATGAAGATACATCAAACATTACGCGAAGATGATCCTGATAGGCGAGTACAGTTTTGCGAAAAATGATCAAATTATTGAATGCCAATCCATTGCTATTAGAATATATCTGCTTTTATGACGCATGCACTTTTTCCTTAAGTGGTTTTGTAAATAAACACGTGTTGTTATCGGAGTGATCAAAATCCTCATATTTATACTGATGGAAAAACACAATGACCAGAAAATATAAAGGTTTGGGCAGGTATATTAGGTGACACGATTATTGGGCCGATATTTACTGACGGAAATTTGACAGGGGGAAAATATCTGGAAATGCTTAAAAAAGATATTCATCCTCTCATAGTACACGCCCTAGAAAATAAAATAGACAATCATGAAAACATGGAGCTTGATGAAGATCTTTTACATTTTCAGCAAGATGGAGCTCCCCTCAGCATAAAATATTTGTTCATCAATGGTTAGACAACATATTTAATGGACAGTGGCTTGGTGGAAGAGGATTAATTGTGTCGTCAGCGAGGTCACGTGATTTAACGCCCCTAGATTTCTTATGGGAATATTTAAAGTTAAATATGTATGGTACTAAACCAGCAAATATCGATTAGTTAAAAAAATATGATAGCAATTGCATGTAGAAGTATTACAAGAGCAACCCTACGAAACGTCACGTCGAAAATATCCTATATAGTTGTTTTGCTCAAAATAGAGAGCATTTTGAAAGTTCCTTTGAACTTAAAATTAAAAAAGTGTTTTTCTCAATAATTATTTTACAAATACATATAAATGTGAAAAAACCCACGTATGCGAGCAAAAAGCACACAAACACTTGTACCTTCCCGAACTATGTTTAAATATGGCAAATTATGATACCACACCCTGTGTCGGCGACTTAAAAACTTGTGATCCTCATTTCTCGTGATAGCTTTTACTTTTAAAATCTTAAAACCACCATTTTGAAAATAGCACATCTTGATCTACTGGAATATGTACTAAAAAAATAGGAAGTCTCATTAAAAAAAATCAAAGGGACTTTATCAACACCTTAGAAACGTCACCCAAGGTCATACCAGCCTTATCACCTTGAATTCCCTGTCAGAACCAAACAACGTTTGTTTGAATCTATTTTTCTGCAATGTATTGTTTTCGAGATATTTTGGTGAAAAGTTTTCAAATGAACACCCAGTATACAGGGCTTATTATATTTCCGGGTACAAAATTATACAGGTTGTAGGGGTGGACAATATTAGTATTTCCACGTGATGAGCTTAGGGCCACCCGCTACTGTGGTTGCGTGGTCTAACACACTACTATCGCAGTAGACTAGACTGTTGATGACGGGGAGATCGAGGTTTGAATCTCGGTCGGGTGTACTGAGGGGGGTTTATTAAAAATTATGTTCCACTCTCCTTACACGCAAATGTGGGTACACTTCCTATAAAATGGCTTGGATCGACGACGCCAAATGGTGGTGCTGTGAGACGCCAAAGTTGGCAATGAACGCACCTGGGGAGTAGGCAACAAATGCAGCATGCCACGCAAACCAACACAGGCATCCTCAGCAATCCCTCCACTGACACATACAATGGTGCCAGGGTAACAGAGTGGCATTGCACTCACTGTTAACTGTCATGATTTAAACCACACTCCCACTTGCTATGCGAATAATATTTGTGAGTTGCTTAACTCCCAGGTGCATACAACACCAACTTTGATGTCTTGTAGCAACGCCATTTGTAAATACCTGTATTATTGCCCTATACAACATGTATGATTTTTTATCTAGAGGACCCGCCTCGGTGGTGTGGTTATCTAATGCGCTAGTCGTGTTGAGCTAAACCAATGAGGTATGGGAGTTGATGGAGAAGACAGAGGACAGGGTGCATTGTAGGTCTAAGTTCATTGACAAAAGGAATGGACTTATCACAAGACAGAACACACCATTATAATAGTAACATATGTATACATACGTAATAATTATATAGTATTGTAACGGGCTAATCTGGCTCAGCCCCGTTCAAATGTAAAACACGAATATTTTTTGTGTTACAAACAAGTCGTCAAGAGTTAACAAATGAGATAATAGTGTTGAATGCTACGCCCGTAACATTTGTGTGTTTGTTTACATACCTACTTCACCAACTCTTCCGTCGAGTCTGATGCCCCGCTGAAAACAACAACATCGAGGGAACTGGCTGGGCGTGACCTCAGGCAAGAGCTCCGCGCCGGACAACGAACTACAATCAACTGAAAGCGCCGTGAACGATGTTGGCCGACGCGAGTCAATGTTCCAGAATAAAAAGGATCTTTTCCCCTTCTCTTCACCCCATCACGTGGGGTTCTCATAGTATATATTCGCTGGGCCGCTTGGAAGAAATACAGAATCCTGCTGGACACCATCAGGGCCGTTGGATCACAGCGCACTCTCGTCACGTCGGCTAATTCATTGGATCAACGTAGAAATACAGTTCGGGGAGATGGATCCACGAGACAGGAACAAATTACTAAAGTAGTCTAT